>SJXQ01010152.1:0-103193 GCA_006408695.1 Aepyceros melampus | reverse complement strand
CTACCATGTTTACTATTTGGCTCACTGAAAAAATGTTTATTGACTCGTGCCCTAAAGGGACAAAGCCATAGGACATGGTGACAGTTGGACAATACAAGCCAGTTAGGAGAGAAAAACAGGGTGTGACAGGGGAAGAGGGGCACACAGGGGGGATGCTGAGAGGAGGGGTGGGGGAGGCGGGTGTGCAGGGAGGGAACCTAAGGCTGACACAGAGAGAGGCACTGGCCAGCAAGACCACCTGAGGGGAGGTCAGGACTCTGAAGGGAGCACATCCCTTCCTTTGAAATCATTTCCAGAAACTTACAGACCTGAGTGCAAGTCCTGGCACGTCTCAAACAGTTTCTGAAACTTTTGTTCAGCTTTGTAGGCCCGGATGGTCCGGAGTCCCTGGAGAGAAGATACTAAATGGGAAAAATTGGGCTTTGTTCTGTGGAAGCAGAGACAAACAACACAGTCAGGAAGGCTGGATGTGAGGAAACCCACTACCTCCCAGTTTCTTTGGTTGTGTGTCCTGCCAAAGGGCACATCCGGTGCTTCCTGGAGGGCTGCCTGGGGGAGGAGGGATGATGCCCTTTCTGGAGTGGATCTTCCACATGACCCTCAAGCTCCTGCTCAAACCAACCTTCACTTTAACAACCTGGAAATGAAAAATTCTCTTTGAACCTATCTTTGACTAAATTAAATTTATAGCTAGTTTTAGATAATGAACTTAGATTTTTCCACTTAGTAGATACAGACAATCATAGGAAACAATATATTTCTTTTCTTGGCTTGGTTTCTAGAAAATTAAGTTTGCATTAATTTGCAGTCACTATCCATAGTCAAGGTTTCTGATACAAACATCTTTCCTTACTTTTTTACACTCATCCACATTCCTTTCTTTTTATATCTTCTCCCCTTATGATTTTATATTAATAATGAGTAACTATATCTGTGCATTAACAATGAGATAAGCACTAGATAATTTCATCCTCTGTGATTACCTATAGAATAGAATGAGTGAATGAAAGTCGCTCAGTTGTGTCTGACTCTTTGCAATCCCATGGACTATACAATCCATAGAATTCTCTAGGCCAGAATACTGGAGTGAGTAGCCTTTCCCTTCTCATGGGGATCATCCTAACCCAGGGATCAAACCCAGGTATTATTAACTATAAATTATGTTCCCTATTATTCTAAAACTAGGAATTTGAATGGAGTAATAGACTAAATGGGTACTGAATAGATCCCCTTCTTTTGTTCTCCCAAAGTGGTTATTTTCAGCATTAATTTATGTGAAAAGCCTTGGGGAAGGGGGCCACAATGTGGCATCACCCCAAGTACTGGTGATGATAAAGAGCAAATCTGAAAATAACAGGGCTTATCTTTTCAAAATACTTAACAACTGCAACTTATGTGCCATCTTTGGAGTACGTGAGAGAATATATTTTCCAAATTATCACCTCTGACATCGTGAATATATTTCCTGATGCCTCTTTTCCTTTTCCTAATCTTCTTCTTTCCTTGTCACTTCTAGTAACTCTTGGGGAAGAAAAATTCCCTATTTTCCTTCTACATTAATTGTAACATGATACAACATTTTATCTTTAGAAAAATGTTAAATGAATGGCTGCTATGGGAGTGTGACGTGAGCTAGACAGAAGCGGTCCCTGTCCTCATGGCGCTCACATTCGCTCTCCTTTTGCTGAAATGCAAAAGCTGCAGGTGACCCGCCACCAGCTCTGTTTGCTTTAAGGGCCACACTGACTCACAAGGGCTTTAATATGTGATTACCTAATGTTGATCTAGGGAGAAATTCCAGAAGATAAGAGTCTGGAGGATGTCAGGGGTCTGGGTAATTATGGTATAAATGGAAGCCAGCCTGCACTGCCACCCCAGCCTGAGAGCCCTGGTACTCACTTGCACATTCCAGGCGTTTGACATGTCCTGATGTATTTAAGAAATAGAGCTGAAGCAGGAAGAAAATGATGCCAAGGAGAGCCAGGGGTATCGCAGTCCAAGGAATCATAGCCACCATCACGATCACTATGCCAATCACAAGTAGAAATGTCTGAAATAGTGAAGAAAGACACGGAGGCCTCCTTATGAAGGATTCTTTTCAAAGATAAACTTTTTTAATAGATTGTTCTGTTAGGATTAAATTTTTAATAGATTGTTCTGTTAGGATTAAACTCCTTTCCTCGAAAGATGTGTTGGAATGGCAGGAAAGCTTTCCTATCCAAAGGAAAAAAAATTATAGGTGCTCATTACAATATTTATTGCTGTCCAACACTATGATAAGAAATTTCTAGGCACTAGTTCTTTTGATACACTCAGTAACCCTATGAGGCAGGCATTACTTTTTATTTTGGCCACGCCATGAATCTGGAGGGATCTCAGTTCCCTGACCAGGGGTTGAATCTGGGCCACAGCAGTGAAAGAAATCAATCCTAGCAATCCTCACCACTAGACACCAGAGACTCTCCTAGGCAGTACTATCTTTAATGGATGAGAATATTTGAGACTCAGAGGGTAGTTGTTGAATCCCAAACTATCAGGAGTCAGTAGGTGTTACTGATACTAAACAGATAAGCAAGAAGGTATCACAGATGAGGAATCCAGAAACCTCAGCTGTACATGCAGGGATAAGGAAGTGGTAATTACAAATTCTAAGCCCAGTAAAAGTAGGGAAAATGGAAATGTCAACCTTTGGAAGTGAGAATTCCTCTTTCTTGGTTTTCCATCCCTAGTTAATATTTACTGAGTGCTGACTGTGTACAGGGCTGCACACTCAAAACTTCACATGTATGAATTTGATAATCCTTACAATAGCTCTATCAAGTAATAGTGTTATCTCATTCTACAGATCGAGACACTGAGGCACAAGAAGAGGAAAAGCAACCTGATGGAGACAGGAGACTGCAAAGCCTAAGTCATGGAGCCTGAGAGGTCATGTCTTGAGCCATTATGACATATTTAGGCTTGTTCCCAACATACAACTAAGTAACACTATGCTAAGTATTTAAAATGTCCATTTCAAAGGTGAGTGATTTAATAATCAACAGCAGATACCATTTACCAGGTGTTTGCATGTGCTAAGAGTTCCACAAGCATTTCACTTAATCATCACCTCACCCCCACAAGGTGATTTAAATTGGGAAATGATCTTGGTCCAAAAAAGCGTCAGGTAGACTAGAAAGCCAAGTATAATATGATGGCGGAAAGATTTAGGCAAGAATGCAAGCAACACTTAGCATCTGTTGTGAATAGTGGAGATATGTAGATTCACACGGCTTGGACCAAGGCTTCTGAAGGTTATAGACCTTAATTGGATACAAATCCATGATGGTTTGCATAAGGCCCAGAGTACTATGGAAACACAGGGAAGAATATGTGAATACTTTACTTAGTGGATTCTAAGACACTTCAGAAATGAATTTCACAGGCTGGTTTCTCTGTCAATATGAAGGCTTGCTTAAGCTTCTGATCTTTCTCCTAAGAGCTTTCCTCTTTCTGGGCAATCTTACTTACCTTCATAGATTTAACTACCACCTGCTCAGTGAAGAATGCACAGGTGCCCTGCTGATCCCAGACTCTTTATTTCATTATCTGCAGTATGCCTCGAGGTCCTAAGCTCCCAGATAATTGAATTAAAACTGACAGAGCTGGGTTTGGAAATCAGCAAGACTAAAATTTTCTCTCCTCACATGATTGAGAACGTTTTATACTTGAAATCAGGTAGCATCTCTCCCTGTCCCTCTTAAAAAACATTTGAAAATATGTGACGGATTTGGATTTATGAGAGCTAATTAACCATATACTAAGCACACAGTGGGTCAGCCAGCTGTGGAAACTCAACCTTGGCTTACTTTACAGCAGCAAACAAAGAGAACTCTTCACACAATTTTAATGTAATTAATAATCACTGTCAAAATAAGATACTGATTTAGTGAGAAATTGCTTCTGGGGATAAATTATATACCTAAACCCACATGACACATTTAGAAAATAAGCTTGCAGAGGAGAAAATAATCAGATATATTTGTAGTAAAAGCACTCTGCCTCCAAGACTCAAGCTTAGTTCACATTAGTGAACAGGGGAAACCTTTGTTCACAGGCTATGTGGTCTGCAGTCAGATAATCATGCTGCATTTTTTTCTGTGTGCAACTTTTGATAAATGAATTTCATTTCCACAATGAATACTTGGAAATGAAAAAGTCCCCACAAGCTTAGTCATAGAAAATTAAAAAGAATTAAGCAACAGGAGAAGCATTCCACATGAGCAACAGCACTGAATGAGATGAGAGCTGAAGTGACCCCAAATCATTCTTTAGAACTTCAAGTTCACAGACAAAACAAAGGCAGTGTAATCATCTTTTGACAGGAAAGAGTTCTCTGTAGGAGGCACTCTTAAACCAGATACCCCTATATTCTATCCATCTCTGGGCTTAGCACAACCTGCAGATCTTTCAGTCACATGCTGTGCTGTGCTTAGTCACTCAGTTGTGTCCGACTCTTTGTGCCCCATGGACTGTAGCCCACCAGGCTCCTTTGTCCATGGGGATTCTCAAGGCAAGACTAGCAGAGGGGTTTGCCATTCCCTCCTCCAGGGCATCTTCCCAACTCAGGGATCAAACCCAGATCTGCTTTATTGTAGGTGGATTCTTTGCCATCTGAGCCACCAGGGAAGCCCTGATCACACAATACCTTGCTTAATCTGTTGATTCTTCCCATGGATCACAGTGGAAATGAAGAATGATTAAGTAAAGGATGACTTGATCTCGTCCCTAGCTTCCCCTTCACTAATCTTGTGAACAAGATGGCATCTGAAGAAAGAGCATGAGAAGTCGACAAACCTGCACACAGTGGGGAACGGTGATGACTCTGACCTCCATCTCCCTGATCAACTGTAATTACTTCCCTTTTTCCCTTTAAAAACTTTCATGGTTGAGCAGACTCTTCAGAGGTAGTTTTTTGGGGATGCTGAGTCTACCATCTTCCCATCTCCCAGTTGCTGTTCATTCAGGCTAAAGGCAATTATTCTTCCTATTAACATGTATGAATATTGATCTTATAAGCAATGAGCAGTGGGATCTGGTTCCATAACATCTGGATAGAAGATATTTCTGTAGGGTTGTTTGTTTGCTTAAATACCTTAAGTCACAGCACTCAACATGTGAAAAGCTACCTACAAAAACAGAATTTCTGAGATGACTTTGATCTCATGCTCAAATTATTGGCTTAGATGCACTTGCCTTTAAAGGCTTTGTATCTTCAACAACTCCTCTCTACTGTCCTGGTAAATATATTATTTTCACCTTATTATTACATATCTTTCTAAGTAACCACACCTGGCTTTATCCAAAACAAAACAAAAAAGTTGCAGTAAATATGTGTCCTTTGTGGTAATACAATGCATAACTTACCTCATCTAAGCTATCTCTCTATGAGAGGTGCTTGTTTCTGTTATGAAATGTGCTCACAGTAAAAGGAATCCACACCAGACATCTGGAAGGCAGAGGCAGAACCACTTGCCCAGCCTGTGCTGCTTCAGACCAACCTTGACGTGACTGTGGAGCCACTTCCGTCCCAGGAGTTACTCATGTTAATTCAGCCTCCCAATCACAGCCGCCCCTTTCTCTCACAGCCATGACCTTTACTGAAGGTAACAAGCACATCGCTAGGCTGAAAGCCCACCCTTTACCAGTGTGAAAAGGCCTTGAAAAACAGGCACTTTACTATTCCCTGTGAGAACTCTGACAGGACTGCTTTGTTACCTGGATTAAATCTTGAAATGTCAGGGGCAGTAAGTCATCCATACGCCCGATGTCTCTGCAGAAACGATTTAAAATTCTTCCTGAAAGAATAGGATATGAGAAATTACTTATTTCCCCAGTCATACCCTTTAAGAGGAAGAATTCGTGAACAAATGAAAACTATGTTTTTAAAGTACATATATATATATTTAATATATTACAGAGTTATATGCAATATGCCAATGTCAGTGGTAAAGAAAGAGAAAATAAGGTGATACCTAGAGAAATAAAAATACCAAATGACCGTCAATGGGGAATTGAAATTGAGGGATTATTTTTTAAAAGAATTGGTGGGGGGAATTTCCTGGCAGTATCAAGAAAGGTTAGTGGATTTGAGAAACTTTCCTCCTTTATATCAATTCAAACTGAGACACCTACCAAGTGCCAAATTGGTAAACAGCTACAAAAAAATTAATCCCAATTACGCTAATTTTGCTAATACTTATTAAATATAGTTACAAACTCTCCAATATTTTTTTCCTTAAAAAAGTTTATAGCACTTTACATTTTGAAAAATTGTGGATTCCTGCCATTTCCAAGTTTTGAGCTAACTACAGGGATAATAAATCATTATTTTCAGAGGTACAGAAGGTGGGATAAACACAGACTCATGCTTAAGCATCCAAGAAGACCAGAGAGATATAGGTAGGAAAACAAATATTTCTTAATGACTAAAAGATAACTTATCACCATTGATTTTATTTCCCTTCTCAGAATCCATGAAAACAATATATCCTAAAGACTGCAGGTTGGAAGACTGACACTGAGCAGGATCTCTGATAAAAGCTATGGAGCATGTCTACTGGAAAATGCCCACATGCACTGTTTTATGATTTGGGGGGATTCTTAAACCATGAACCACAAGAACTGGGGTGGCCATGAGAGATGTGGGCCAGGTGAGAACTGCTCATTCTGGGGAAACAGGACACCACCTGTCACTTGGCTCCTCCTGTCACAGGAATGCACTCCTAAAAAGTACATGCACTTTGTCTCCAAGAAGGGTATTTTTCCTGGCCCAGTGCACCTCGAATGCCCTTCAGGGCAAAATGCAGTCTGTAGCTCCTATCTTTGGAAGAATTATAACTGCCAAAAGTTGAAACCTCTGTCATGCAGCAGATCTCTGAAACATTAGACGGTATATGGAAACTACTATCACAAAAATCCTCTGGAGTTTTACAAGCAATTTTTGGTTTTCTTTTTCATTAAATATTTATAAGCAAGTTGTACAGGATGACAGAATCATTGCATTTCAGAGCTTCAGGCCTTTCAGACATGATCGAGGCTGAATGCAAGACTCAGGACGAGTAGATGCTCCCTGCCTAACACACACAGCTACCTGACAGCCAGGTGTTCATCGAGTAAGTGCTCTCTGTCTTCACTTAGGTCCCTCTACCCAAAACTACGCATTTCTTCACCTATCTCAATGCCATTATATATCCCAAACAGTAAGTTATGACATTTACATGGTTAGTTTACTAATGCTAACTGGGCAGTATTTATAGGAGAGTTGTATTTATTCTGTTGCATTTGTTCTGCCTTTAACAGCTTTAAAAATATAATCTACAGCTTATAAGAACTGACCAGGAATCTCATTTTTATACCAGGTTGGTTTAACCATATTTTGCATAAAAGGAAGCTTTTAACTATCAGATTGTCCATGTGTTAGAAATGCAAAAAGACTGTCTAGATTTAACCAGACAGAACAAAACACAGAATGTCTCTAAAAACATCCTGTAATAAAATTTGAAGACTTGACAATCTAAAACTGCCTTGGTCAACTTTAATTTTCACTTGTGAAATTTGTCATTTTTCCTAATTTTTGAAAAAGTTGAATACATAGGCATTCTACATTTTAACCAGTTATAACCATTTTTTAAAATATAGTAAGTTCCTGCTACTCTTAAAAAGTACATCCACTTCTCTGGAATAATTCCAATGTTCATTTTAAATAGAACTTATAACTTTATAAAATTTTCAGCTGTCTATAACACAATAGACCTGTAAGAAACTTTTGCCTTATCATTTTCAAGCAAAAAGTAAACCAGATGTTTGGTTCTTATATGCAAAATCAAGCTCTCCCTATGAAACCAAATTAAAATGAACTCAGGAGTGAAGCAAAGCCCTGATGAAAACAGAAACAAAAACAAAACAAACAAGGAAAAAACATGCTGTGGATATTTTGTGGCTTACTTGTCTTAGTCATTTGTCCACTTTTCCTTGCATCTAGGAAATCACACACATCATTTTCCATTCTCAATTGTTTTATCAAATTTATCATATTAATTTGGATTTTATAGAAGAAAAAGACCAAAAAATCCATAACATTTTATCAGATCACTTAATCAAAAAATCAGTTAATGTCACTATTTGCTATGCATTTCTTTAAATGCTTTCAGATCAGTGCAGTTGCTCAGTAGTGTCTGACTCTTTGCGACCCCATGAATCGCAGCACGTCAGGCCTCCCTGTCCATCACCATCTCCCAGAATTCACTCAGACTCACGTCCATCGAGTCCGTGATGCCATCCAGCCATCTCATCCTCGGTCGTCCCCTTCTCCTCCTGCCCCCAATCCCTCCAAGCATCAGAGTCTTTTCCAATGAGTCAACTCTTCGAATGAGGTGGCCAAAGTACTGCAGCTTCAGTTTTAGCATCATTCCTTCCAAAGAAATCCCAGGGTTGATCTCCTTCAGAATGGACTGGTTGGATCTGCTTGCAGTCCAAGGGACTCTCAAGAGTCTTCTTCAACACCACAGTTCAAAAGCATCAATTCTTCGGTGCTCAGCCTTCTTCACAGCCAACTCTCACATCCACACGACCACTGGAAAAACCATAGCCTTGACTAGACGGACCATAGTTGGCAAAGTAATGCCTCTGTTTTTCAATATGCTATCTAGGTTGCTCATAACGTTTCTTCCAAGGAGTGAGCGTCTTTTAATTTCATGGCTGCAGTCACCATCTGCAGTGATTTTGGAGCCCCCCAAAAATAAAGTCTGACACTGTTTCCCCATCTATTTCCCATGAAGTGATGGGACCAGATGCCATGATCTTCGTTTTCAGAATGTAGAGCTTTAAGCCAACTTTTTCACTCTCCTCTTTCATCAAGAGGCTTTTGAATTCCTCTTCACATTCGGCCATAAGGGTGGTGTCATCTGTATATCTGAGGCTATTGATATTTCTCCCGGCAATCTTGATTCCAGCTTGTGTTTCTTCCAGTCCAGCATTTCTCATGATGTACTCTGTGTAGAAGTTAAATAAGAAGGGTGACAATATACAGCCTTAACGTACTCCTTTTCTTATTTGGAACCAGTCTCTGGTTTGATGTCCAGTTCTAACTGTTGCTTCGTGACCTACATACAGATTTCTCAAGAGGCAGGTCAGGTGGTCTGGTATTCCCATCTCTCTCAGAATTTTCCACAGTTTATTGTAATCCACACAGTCAAAGGCTTTGGCATAGTCAATAAATCAGAAGTAGATGTTTTTCTGGAACTCTCTTGCTTTTTCCATGATCCAGCGGATGTTGGCAATTTGATCTCTGGTTCCTATGCCTTTTCTAAAACCAGCTTGAACATCAGGATGTTCACGGTTCACGTATTGCTGGAATCTGGCTTGGAGAATTTTGAGCACTACTTTACTAGCATGTGAGATGAGTGCAACTGTGTGGTAGTCTGAGCATTCTTTGGCATTGCCTTTCTTTGGGATTGGAATGAACACTGACCTTTCCAATCCTGTGGCCACTGCTGAGTTTTCCAAATTTGCTGGCATATTGAGTGCAGCACTTTCACAGCATCATCTTTCAGGATTTGAAACAGCTCAACTGAATTCCATCACCTCCACTAGCTTTGTTCGTAGTGATGCTTTCTAAGGCCCACTTGACTTCACATTCCAGGATGTCTGGCTCTAGGTGAGTGATCACATCATCGTGATTATCTGGGTTGTGAAGAAGTTTTTTGTACAGTTCTTCTGTGTTTTCTTGCTACCTCTTCTTAATATCTTCTGCTTCTGTTAGGTCCAGACCATTTCTGTCCTTTATCGAGCCCATCTTTGCATGAAATATTCCCTTGGTTTCTCTGATTTTCTTTAAGAGATCTTTAGTCTTTCCCATTCTGTTCTTTTCCTCTATTTCTTAGCATTGATCGCTGAGGAAGGTTTTATCTCTCCTTGTTATTCTTCATAACACTGCATTCGAATGGGAATATTTTTCCTTTTCTCCTTTGCTTTTCACTTCTCTTCCTTTCACAGATGTTTGTAAGGCCTCCCCAGACAACCGTTTTGCTTTTCTGCATTTCTTTTCCATGGGAATGGTCTTGATCCCTGTCTCCTGTACAATGTCACAAACCTCATTCCATAGTCCATCAGGCACTCTATCAGATCTAAACCCTTAAATCTATTTCTCACTTCCACTGTATAATCATAAGGGATTTGATTTAGGTCATACCTGAATGGTCTAGTGGTTTTCCCTACTTTCCTTAATTTAAGTCTGAATTTGGCAATAAGGAGTTCATGATCTGAGCCACAGTCAGCTCCTGGTCTTGTTTTTGCTGACTGTATAGAGTTTCTCCATCTTGGCTGCAAAGAATATAATAAATCTGATTTTGGTGTTGACCATCTGATGATATCCATGTGTAGAGTCCTCTCTTGTGTTATTGGAAGAGGGTGTTTGCTATGACCAGTGTGTTCTCTTGGCAAAACTCAGACATGGGGTAGCGCCTCTAGGTTGCCGACCCTGACTTCTCACATTCAGAAGAGCTGACTCCAAAGTCTGTTTTCTTTACCTAGGGTCACATGGATCCCACATGACATAGTGGTTCAAAACCACTGTTGAAAAATAAAGAAAAACCTTCCATTTAGTCTGGGTTAAGTCTAGAATCATTTTAATTTGCTGGTTAATTTTCAAACTTTAAATTTCACAACTCTTTAATAGAATCTAATAATATGGATCTCATTCCAGTGTGACAGTCTAATTCAAAAGGAGCCTTTTCTCTCTCTCTCTCTCTCTCTCTCTCTCACACACACACACACACACACACACATACTACTTTGAATCAGTGCTACTTAAGATAACTGTGCTTCTGGCAAAAGGATCTTGACTGTGCCAGTGAAGTGACTGGCACAGCTATTACAAAGCTCTGTCCTAGCAGAACTGAGACATTGGAACATCTTCACCTTCATCCCAGCTCCATGTCCATTAATATATTTTAAATGTATACTGATGACAATCAAAGTTTTCTCTCTTATCTGACATCAAATTTTTAAAAATGGACATAACAATTAAGGGAAGAGAAAAGATGAGGTATGTTTTAAAAATACTCAATGTTTATCCAATATCTATAAGGTACTCATTTTAGTACCTAAGACTTCAAACCTTAATCTCATCTAGAAAGTAGTCATTGGATACAGCAAGAACCAAGAGAAGACATACCTGAAAACTAGGCCAATTAAGCATGAAACTCCTATAGTTGCTTTGTGAAGGGAGATGGGAGTGGTTAGAAAATTTGGCACCAAAAGGAATTAAACCTCCTTCAGTTCTTAGAATTTCCCATTGTATGAGTGTATTCTACTCATCTGGTCTAAAACATTGGACAATTTGTTAATAAAACTAGCTGATCCTGTAAGATAAACCGCTAATTGTCTAGGTTACACAGGTGCTGCCTTTTAAACCTTTTGTTAATCTGGCTATTTGTGTCACGAGTGTTTAGTTAATCTTAAATCAAGGAAAAAACATTTTTCTAGTAACATTGATGACTCATCATTTTGAAATAAGTATTTATTTTCCTTCCATTCACAGGGCTGTGTCAAGACTAACATTTAAAAATCAGCATTCCTCCCTTTTACCTCTTAAGGGCCTGTAGTTTATAAAGTAAATAATTAGGTATCAAATATTTGATCCTCCTAAGATTCCTCTTCAATGCACATTAAATCCAGGGAAATATATTAGGTGTTTGGCAGCTTTGTCTGCTTTATTGACAGACAACAGAACTTTGGCAATTTTATTTTTTTGACTGACAGGAAGCAGAACTTGGAAGCTTGACGGACAGACAACAGGACTTTATGGTTCCATGAAACAGCTTCCAGTGAACTAATATATGTGGTTTTCTCTTCATGACATCACATACCAGAAACAAAGTCCACCCTAAATTATGTATTACAAATTCTACTTTTGAAAACAAGATAGGAAAGAGTTCAATTTAATCTACCACTAAATGAATAGGTAATTGATTGACCCAAACCTTTTGGGCAAACTAGGCTTATCTTTGTGGTAGTTATTTGGGCTTGAATTTTCTTGAAGGAATGAAGTCCTGCTAATAGATATAGGAGGGGGAAGCAAGATAAACATTAGCATGCTGGCTGCTCTAAGATTAGTGAACTTGAAGATTTAAACTTGGTCCCAAATTCTTGAATAATAAATTAATTCATGTCTAGAGAAGCCTATAAGTCTTGAACATGAAGAACCTGGCTAACTGTGGTCATGAGACCTCAGAGGCTGAGATAATAGAAATTCAGTTCTTTTTAATGCTCCCAACTTTACAAGTGTAGTTTTCACATTAACGGGCAAAGTGGAGCAACATCACAGCCATAATAGCAAGGGCTCCTCCAGTTACTTCCTTGTTCTAACTTCCTAAGATAATGAGATCTGTGTGGGCCACTGCATTTTACCATCCTGTGCTCCTCACAGTGCCTGGACCAAAGAACATGCGCTGAATAAATCTACACAAGACACTGCCCTCAACATTCTTATTTAATCCTCACAACAGTCTTGTGAAACAGGAAGAGCAGTATCTCCATTTCACAGGAGATGAAGTTTCCAGACACCATGTCATCATTGTCACTAAGGCTCATTAGGCACTGACCATGTGCTAAGCACTGTAAATGTATTAACTAACTGGCACAGTGATAAAGAATCTGACTGCCAGTGCAGGAGTGCAAAAGATGCAGGTTTGATCCCTGGGTCAGGAAGATGCCCTGGAGTCAGAAATGGCAACCCACTCTAGTATTCTTGCCTAGAAAATTCCATGGACAGAGGAGCCTGGTGGGCTATAGTCCACGGGGTCACAAAGAGTTCACACGACCGAGTGACTGAGCACAACAATGCCCGCAACATTAAGATCAGCTAGGTGTGAATAAAATCCTCATTTTACAAATAAGAAAACCAAAAAATAGAGAATTTAAGTAACAAACACATACACATTAACATAACTATACATAGTTATTACTATTAACAACTGGCACCAGTACTGAACCCAGGCAGTTGGCTCCAGAGTCCATACTTTTAAACCAAGGCAGACAACATCCTACCTTGAGATTTGCCTGCCCAACAGTGTCCACCTGCTTTGGCCTACAGTCCTGTGGCTAGCTGATGACTAGGCCAAGGCTACTTCTGTCCGACCTCCAGCCCACCTCCCGTAACAGGTCCTGTCAATTATTACTTGCATAAGCAAAGTCACCCTGGGCCTCACAAAAAATCTAACCAACTAGACAAAGTGGGCATGTACACTGATGAACTAACTCCTCAAAGAAACCTAGTATGGAGGCTACCTTCCAAAATAGGATAGGTAAAAGATACAGAGTGGAAACATCAACCACTGGGAAATCTCCAGGGACACTCATATTGAGAAAATTACTACTGAGGATCCACCTGCTATGTACCACAAAGCCTCTTCTTACATGTCACCAAGTAAGGAAGTAAGTAAGTGTTAGTCACCCAGTCGTGCCCGACTCTTTGCGACTCCATGGACTACAGCCTACCAGACTCTTCTGTCCATGAGATTTTCCAGGCAAGGATACTGGAGTGAGTTGCTACATGTAACCAAAGTCCACTGTAAAACTACAGGATTAATTTCATTGAAGAGGATATTTACATTTCATCAATCTTCTAATTTATCATTACCATTTTAGATAAACTTCAAGTGTCAGCTTATGCCAGCTCTGTGATTCCAGAAATGGATGGGAAATGAAAGAAACACACAGCTTGTCTCATGGAGAGAGATTCCGTAAGAAGGTCCTTCCTAAAGAATAACTTAGCTTGTGGGCTGTGCTTAGTCGCTCAGCCCTGTCTGACTTTTTGCGACCCCATGGACTGCAGCCCACTAGGCTCCTCTGTCCATGGTGATTTTCCAGGCAAGAATACTGAAGTGTGTGGCAGTGCCCTCCTCCAGGGGATCTTCCCAACTTAGGGATCGAACCCAGGTCTCCCACAGTGCAGGTGGATTCTTTATCATCTGAGCCACCAGGGAAGCTTAACACCACATAACACAGCCAACATTTTTTTTTTCTTTTATAATTAGAGGGAAATTGCTTTACAATATTGTATTGGTTTCTGCTGTACAACAATGTGAGTTAGCCATAATTATACATATACCCCCTTCCTCTGGAGCCTCCCTCCCTCTCCCCATTGCATCCCTCTAAGTTATCACAAAGTGCCAGGCTGGGCTCCTTGTGTTTCATATCAACTTCCCCCCAGCTGTCTATTTTACACATGATAGTGTATGTAGGTCCGTGCTAGTCTCTTTCCCCTGCTGTGCCCAGAAGTCCATTTTCTACATCTGAGTCTCCACTCCTTTCCTGCAAACAGGTTCATCAGTACCATTTTTCTAGATTCCATGTATATGCATTAATATACTGGAGAAGGCAATGGCACCCCACTCCAGTACTCTTGCCTGGAGAATCCATGGATGGAGGAGCCTGGTGGGCTGCAGTCCATGGGGTTGCTGAGTTGGACACGACTGAGCAACTTCACTTTCACCTTTTACCTTCATGTATTGGAGAAGGAAATGGCAACCCACTCCAGTGTTCTTGCCTGGAGAATCCCAGGGACAGGGAAGCCTGGTGGGCTGCCATCTATGGGGTCGCACAGAGTCGGACACGACTGAAGCGACTTAGCAGCAGCAGCATTAATATACAATATTTGTCTTTATCCATCTTTCTTACTCATTCTATATAATAGGTTATAGGTTCATCCACCTCACTACCACTAACTCAAGTAGTCAACAACATTGAAACACATTTCCATCAAATGTATGATGTTTTGTATGCCAAGCCACAAATGGGTTCCTAAGTTATTCTTCAAAATGAACATTTATTTTTCCACAAACACAAATTGGAATAAAAGCTTATATGCTTCTACATTCAGATTTTCTCTGGTAGGAGGAAAAACATCAGCTTTTTATAGAAAATGGATCAACACAGGACAGTGGTTTTCTTCCAAGTGTCTCCTTCATTTTCAAATATAAGCTATAATAAGGCACCAAATGGGTTTGTTAACAACCATTTTTACTGAGAAAATTTGGTGTCTGACTTACCTATTGCGTGTTTATCAAAGAACAATACCAGAGATCTCAAAATGGACTCTACCATTTTGTTGTGCAAAATTTGTGAAGACTGAACAAGGATGTAGAATAACAGCATAGATCTTGAGATGCCAAAAAGGATGGTAAATACATTTAAACCTGAAATGAAGAAACATAACTCAGCATAAGATCTCTGCTTTTTCTTCAATGATCCTAAAGCAGAGCAAACACTTTGTAAGTGCATTATATATTTTATTCTATAATTTATAATTCATTTATAATATAGAATAAATTTATACATATACATTCTATAAGAGTTTAATACAATCACAAATACATTTATAAAGAATATAAAAATCACTGTTTCATTAAATAGAAATCTATTTCATTAAATAGAAACCACATGGGGAAAACATCAGGTGTAAGCTATAATTTCAGGCTTTCTTAATTCAATTACAAGTTCTAATAACACTGAAAAGAAAGAAAATGATAAAATGCAGTCATCTTTTTTTCCTCTGAATATCAAATCTTACTAATTACAGCATGTCCCACAATTTAAAAGTGAGGTATGTTTTGGTACCAAACAAAAGTTGGCTTTAAGGCAATAAATAGTAGACTGAATAATGCATGAATATGAATATGTGCTGTGAAAGATTGATCACTGAAATCACCCAATCAGAACAGCAGACAGAAACACAAATGTAAAAAAAAAAAAAAAAAGAGGTAATATAAGAGACCTGTTTGATAATATAAAGCATGCCAATCTAGGCATAATAGAAATTCCTGAAGAAGAAGAAAGAAAAAAAGGACTAAAATGTATTTGAAGAAACTATGGCAGAAAACTTTCCAAATATAAAGAAGGAAACAGATATTTTAGCACATAAGCAGAGGGTCCAAAGTGAGATGAGCCTGAACAGACCTAAACAAAGACATATATAATTAAGATGGCAAAAGTTAAAGAGAAGATTCAAAGGCAGCAAGAGAAAAACAAAAGTTAATTACAAAGGAATCCCATCCCCACCCCCAGCCCATCCTGGGCCAAAGCTAGTAGTTGTTATTTCTATAAAAAAGTTGCAGGCAAGAAGGGAATGGCAAGACATATTCAAAGTCATAAAAGGGAAAAAAATCTGCAACCTAGCATACTCTATCCAGCAAGATGAGCACTTAGAAGGAGAGATAAAAGTTCTCAGACAAGCAAACACCAAAACAATACCAAACTGTCCTGAAGGATATACTAAAAGTGAAAATGAAAGTTGCTTAGTCTTGTCCAACTCTTTGTGACTCTGTGGACTAGAGTCCATGGAATTCTCCAGGCCAGAATACTGGAGTGGGTAGTCTTTCTCTTCTCCAGGGGATCTTTCAAACCTAGGGATTGAACCCAGGTCTCCCACATTGCAGGCAGATTCTTTACCAACTGAGTCATAAGGAAGGTCCAAGAATATAGGAGTGAGTACCCTATCCCTTCTCCAGTGAATCTTCCCAACTCAAGAATCAAACTGGGGTCTCCTGCATTGCAGGCAGATTCTTTATCAACTTTGTTATCAGGGCAGACACCCCACCCCCACCCCACCATATATTATAAGGTCTTCTCTAAATAGAAAAAAAGCAAGAATCCATGGGAAAGAGAATATCATAGTTGGACAGTAAATCACTTAAATAAGCCAATACACAGATTAAACATTTTTTTTCTGTGAAATTGATGATAACCACAATGAACAGCAAAAGGATAAACATTAAGATGTATAAGTGAAGTGAAGTGAAGTGAAGTGAAGTCGCTCAGTCGTGTCCGACTCTTTGCGACCCCATGGACTGTAGCCTGCCAGGCTTCTCCGTCCATGGGATTCTCCAGGCAAGAATACTGGAGTGGGTTACCATTTCCTTCTCCAGGGGATCTTCCCAACCCAGGGATCGAACCCGGGTCTTCTGTGTTGGAGGCAGATGCTTTAATCAAGAGACACATCAAAATCATAAAATGGGATAGGAGAGTAAGAAAATGCAGATATTTTTTCAGAATGTGTTCAAGCCTATATGTTGTTAAGTCATGTTTGACTCTTGTGAACCTATGGATTACAGCCCACCAGGCTCCTCTATCCATGGGACTTTCCAGGCAAGAATACTGGAGTAAGTTGCCATTTCCTTCTACAGGGGATCTTTCCCAACCCTAGAAGCCTTGTCTCCTGTATTGGCAGGTGAATTCTTTACCACTGAGTCACCAGGGAAGCCCTAAGCTTATATGACTACAAGTTTAAAGCAAGCAGATATAGGAAGAAGTTAACATAATTGAAAAAGAGGGTAACCATAAATCAAAAACATACAATAGATTCACAAAGCCAAAAAGAAGAGAGTGGAAGCATAACACAAAAAATCATCAAAACTAGAAAAGAAAAAAGCAAAAGATAAGGAAAAAAGAAGAAATAAAAATCAACAGGAAAACAAAGTTGAAGATTGTGATAAATTATACATATCAAAAATTACCTTAAATATCAAAGAACTAAACACACAAAAGACACAAAGTGGCATACTGAATAAAAATAATAAGAGCATGCAATATGCTGCTTGACACACATAGATTGAAAGTGAGGGGGTAGAAATAGATATTTCATGAAATAACAAGAAAGCAGAGGCAACAAAACTCATATCAGACAAAATAGACTTTAAAACAAAGATTATACAGAAAAATATAGAAGGACACTAGATAATGATGAAAAATCAATATAGGAAGATAGTGCACTTGTCAACATATATGCACCTAATATAGGAGCATCCCAATACATGCTGACAGACATAAAGGGAGAAACTGATGAGGATGTGATAATAGTAGGAGACTTTACCACCCCACTCACATCAATTGACAAATCTTCTAGACAGAAAATCAAGCAACAGAGATCTTAAATGAAATAACAGAAAAATCAACTTACTAGGTATTTCCAGGACATTATATCCAAAGAAACCCCAACATACTCACTCTTTTCAAGTGCAGATGGACCATTCTCTAGGATAGACCCATCAGTTCAGTTCAGTAGCTCAGTCGTGTCTGACTCTTTGTGACCCCATGAATCACAGCATGCCAGGCCTCCCTGTCCATCACCATCTCCCAGAGTTCACTCAGACTCACACCCATCGAATCAGTGATGCCATTCAGCCATCTCATCCTCGGTGGTCCCCTTCTCCTCCTGCCCCCAATCCTTCCCAGCATCAGAGTCTTTTCCAATGAGTCAACTCTTCGCATGAGGTGGCCAAAGTACTGGAGCTTCAGCTTCAGCATCATTCCTTCCAAAGAAATCCCAGGGCTGATCTTCAGAATGGACTGGTTGGCTCTCCTTGCAGTCCAAGGGACTCTCAAGAGTCTTCTCCAACACCACAGTTCAAAAGCATCACACTATAGCACAAAACAAGACTCAACAAATTTATGAGGACAGAAATTATTTCAAGCATCTTTTCTGACCACAATTGCATGAAACTAGAAATCAACCACAGGAACATAAGGAAAGAAAGATTACGTGGATAGTAAACAACATGCTTTTGATGCTTTTGAACTGTGATGTGCTTTTGATGCTTTTGAACTGTGGTGTTGGAGAAGACTCTTGAGAGTCACTTGGACTGCACGGAGATCCAACCAGTCCATTCTGAAGGAGATCAGCCCTGGGATTTCTTTGGAAGGAATGAAGCTGAAGCTGAAGCTGAAGCTCCAGTACTTTGGCCACCTCATGGGAAGAGTTGACTCATTGGAAAGACTCTGATGCTGGGAAGGATTGGGGGCAGGAGGAGAAGGGGACCACCGAGGATGAGATGGCTGAATGGCATCACTGACTCGATGGGTGTGAGTCTGAGTGAACTCTGGGAGATGGTGATGGACAGGGAGGCCTGGCGTGCTGCGATTCATGGGGTTGCAAAGAGTCGGACACGACTGAACTGAACTGAAACAACATGCTGGGTTTTCCAGGTGATGCAGTGATAAAGAATCTGCCTACTGATGCAAGAGATGTGCATTCAATCCTTGGGTCGGGAAGATTTCCTGGAGTAGGAAATAGCAACCCACTCCAGTATTCTTTTCTGGAAAATCTCATGGACTGAGTAGCTTGGTGGGCTATAGTCCATGGGGTCACAAAGAGTCGACACAGCTGAGCAGTTCAGTAGACACACACAAAAAAACATGCTAATAAGGGGGAAAAAAAAGGATCAACGATTAAACCAAGGAGGAAATGTAAAAATACAAATGAAAATGAAAACAGCCATACAAAATCTATAGAGTGCAGCAAAAGCAGTTCTTAGAGGGAAGTTCATAGTAACATAGGTCTTCTTCAAAAAAACAAGAAAAACCTCAAATAAACAACCTAAACTACCACTGAAAAAAATTAGAAAAAGAAGAACGAAACCTAAAATTAGCAAAAGGATGGACACAATAAATATCAGAGAGGAAATAAATATTTTTAAAATAGAAAAAAAATCAATAAAACCAAGAGCTGGTTCTCTGAAAGGGTAAACAAAACTGACAAGCCTCTGGTTAGGCTTACCAAGAATAAAAGGAGAGAACCCAAATAAACAAAATAATAAATGAAAGAGGATAAGTAACAACTGATTCTACAGATATACAAATAAACCATGAACTGTATTTACTAACAAACTGGACAACTTATGAGAAATGGACAATTTTCTAGACACATGTTGCTGCTGCTACTGCTGCTAAGTTGTTTCAGTCATGTCCAACTCTGTGCGACCCCACAGACGGCAGCCCACCAGGCTCCTCTGTCTAGGGATTCTCCAGGTAAGAATCCTGGAGTAGGTTTCCATTTCCTTCTCCATTCTACAGCACACAAAAACTGAACCAAGAAGACATAGAAAATTAGAACAGATTGATCACTAGAAATGAAATAGAATCTGTAATTGAAAAAAAAAATCCCTACACACAAAAGTCCAGGACCAGATGGCTTCACAGGTGAACTTTACCCAACAAAAAAGGAAGAGCTTATACCAATCTTCAAATTCTTCCAAAAGATTGAAGCAAAGGGAATATTCCCAAAGACATCGCATAAAGCCACCATCATCCTGATACCAAAACCAGTTAAAGATACTACCAAAAATGAAAATCATAGGACAATATCCTTGATGAATATAGATGCAAAAATTCTCAACAAAATATTAGCAAACTGAATCCAACAACAGACAAAAAAATTAATGCACTATGATCAAGTTGGATTTATCCTAGGGTTACAAGTACGGTTTAACATACACAAATCAATTGATATGATCCATCATATCAACAGAAGAAAACACAAAAGCCACATGATGATCTTAATAAATACAGAAAAAGCATTTGATTAAATTGAACATCCATTCATGATTAAAAAAAAACTCTTATGAAATTAAGTACAGAGGAAATAAATCTCAATAAGATGAAAACTATTTATGACAAAGTGAAAGTATAAGTCTTTTATTCAAGTCCAACTCTGCAACTTCATGGACTGTATGCAGACCACTAAGCTCCTCTGTCCATGGATTTTTCCAGGCAGGAATACTGGAGTGAGTAGCTATTCCCTTCTCCAGGGAATCTTCCCAACCCAGGGATCATGCATTGCAGGCAGATTCTTTACCATCTGAGACATCTGAGCCACCTGAGCCACCAGGGAAGCCCATTTATGACAAAGCACATGGCCAATATAATACTCAGTGGTGAAAAGCTGAAAGTCTTCCTGTTAAAATTTGGAGAAAGACAAGGATGCCCACTCTCACTACTTCTATGCAACATAGTACTGGAAGTCCTAGCTACAGCCATAGACAAGAAAAATAAATCAAACTTATCTACATTTGGAGGGAAGAGGTAAAACAGTCACTATATGCAGATGATAATATATATACAAAGCTGTAAAGACTCCACACAAAAACTAATAGAAATGGTAAATGAATTCAGCAAGGCAGGAGGATACAAGATTGATACACTGAATCAAGTTATTTTTTATACTCATAATGAAACATTATAAAAGGAATGTAAAAACAAATCAAAATCACATCAAAAAACTTAAAATACCCAGGAATAAATTTGACCAAGGAGGTGAAAGATTTATAAAACATTAAAAGAAGAAACTGAACATGATCCAAAGAAATGGAAAGATATCCCATGCTCTTGGATTGGAAGAATTAATACTGTTAATACTGTTAAAATGGCCATACTACCCAAAGCAATCTACAGATCCCTATCAAATTACCCATCAAAATTTTCATGACACTATAACAAATACAGCTAAAATTTATATGGAACCACAAGAAATCTAGAACTACCAAACCAATCCTGAGAATAAAGAACAAAACAGGAGTCATAGCTCTCCCAGACTTCAGATGGTAGTACAAAGCTATAGTAATCAAAATGGTGTGGTTTTGGCACAAAAATAGACTATGAATAAATGGAACAGAGAGCCAAGAAATAAATGCATACACCTTCAACACCTGTTAAAGTTAATCATCAACAGAAGAGGCAAGACTTGTATATTATATACAATGTATATTATAAAAGACAGTATCTTCAAGAGGTAGTTTTGGGAAAGTTGGACAGCTGTATGTAAATCACTGATGTTAGAAAAACTCTCACACCATACACAAAAATAAACTCCAAATGACTTAAAGACTTAAATATGACGTGACACCATAAGACTCCTAGAAGAGAACAAAGGTAAAACTTCCTCTCACGTAATCGTACCAATGATTTCTTAGGTCAGTCTCACAAGGTGATAGAAATAAAAGCAAAAATAAACAAATGGGAGCTAATCAAACTTATGAGCTTCCGCACAGCAAAGGACACCATAACAAAATTGAAAGACAACCTACAGACTGAGAGAAAATCTTTGAAAATGATGTGATTGACAAAGGATTAATTTTCAAAATCTAAAAACAGCTTATATAATTCAATGACAAGCAAACCTGCTCAAAAAATGGACAGATCACTTAAATAGACATTATTACAAAGAAGACACACATAGATATATGATAACAGGTCTATACAAAGATACTCAACATTGCTAGTTATGAAATGAAAAGCAAAACTACAAAAAGGTACCATCAGTCATAATGACGATCACTGAAAAATACAAATAACAGATGTTAAAAGACAGTGTGGTGAAAAGGGAACATATGTACACTGTTGGTAGCAATGTAAACTGAGGCTATCACTGTGGCAAACAGTGGAGGGTCCTCAAAAAACTAAAAATAAAGTTGACATCAGTTCAGTTGCTCAGTCATATCCAACTCTTTCAGACATCATGGACTGCAGAATGCCAGGCCTCCCTGTCCATCATCAACTTCCAGTTACTCAAACTCATGTCCATTGAGTCAGTGATACCATTCAAGCATCTCATCCTCTTATCCCTGTCTCCTCCTGCCTTCAATCTTTCCCAGCATCAAGTATTTTTCAAACGAGTCAGTTCTTTGCATCAGCTGGCCAAATTATTGGAGTTTCAGCTTCAACCTCACTCCTTCCAATGAACACCCAGGACTGATCTCCTTTAGGATGGACTCGTTGGATCTCCTTGCAGTCCAAGGGACTCTCAAGAGTTTGCTCCAACACCACAGTTCAAAGGCATCAATTCTTTGGTGCTCAGCTTTCTTTATAGTCCAACTCTCACATCCATACATGACCACCGGAAAAACCATAGTCTTGACTAGATGGACCTTTGTTGGCAAAGTAATGTCTCTACTTTTGAATATGCTGTCTAGGTTGGTCATAACTTTCCTTTCAAGGAGGAAGCATGTTTTAAATTTCATGGCCAATGGCAACATATTCAGTGATTTTGGAGCCCCCCAAAATGAAGTCTGACATTGTTTCCCCTGTTCCCCATCTATTTCCCATGAAGTGATGGGACCAGATGCCATGATCTTAGTTTTCTGAATGTTGAGCTTTAAGCCAACTTTTTCACTCTCCTCTTTCACTTTCCTCAAGAGGCTCTTTAGTTCCTCTTCACTTTCTGCCATAAGAGCAGTGTTATCTGCATATCTGAGGTTACTGATATTTCTCCCAGCAATTTTGATTCCAGCTTGTGCTTCATCCAGCACAGCGCTTCTCATGATGTACTCTGCATATAACTTAAATAAGCAGAGTGACAACATACAGCCTTGATGTCCTCCTTTCCTAAATTGGAATCAGTCTGTTGTTCTATGTCCAGTTCTAACTGTTACTTCCTGACCTGTACACAGGTTTCTTAGGAGGCAAGTCAGGTGTTCTGATATTCTCATCTCTTTAAGAATTTTCTACAGTTTGTTGTGATCCACACAGTCAACAGCTTTGGCATAGTCAATAAAGCAGAAGTATATGTTTTCTGGAACTCTTGTTTTTTCAGTGATCCAATGGATGTTGGCAATCTGATCTCTGGTTCCTCTGCCTTTTCTAAATCCAACTTGGACATCTGGAAGTTCATGGTTCATGTGCTATTGAAGCCTAGCTTGGAGAATTTTGAGCATTACTTTACTAGCATGTGAGAGGAGTGCAATTGTGCAGTAATTTGAGCATTCTTTGGCATTGCCTTTCTTTGGAATTGGAATGAAAACTGACCTTTTCCAGTCCTGTGGCCACTGCTGAGTTTTCCAAATTTGCTGGCATATTGAGTGCAGCACTTTCACAGCATCATCTTTTAGGATTTGAAATAGCTCAACTGGAATTCCATCACCTCCACTAACTTTGTTCCTAGTGATGCTTCCTAAGGGCCACTTACCTTTGCATTCCAGGATGTCTGGCTCTAGATGAGTGGTCACACCATCATGATTATCTGGGTCATGAACATCTTTTTTATACAGTTCTTCCATGTATTCTTGCCACCTCTTCTTAATATCTTCTGTTTCTGTTAGGTCCATATCACTCTGTCCTTCCTTGTGTCCATCTTTGCACAAAATATTCCCGTGGTATCTAATTTTATTGAAGAGACCTCTAATATTTCCCATTCTATTGTTTTCCTCTATTTCTTTGCACTGATCACTGAGGAAGGCTTTCTCCTTTCTTGCTCCTTTCTCTCCTTGCTATTCGTTGAAACTCTGCATACTAATGGGTATATCTTTCCTTTTCTTCTTTGCCTTTCACTTCTCTTTTTTTCAGAGCTATTTTTAAGGCATCCTCAGACAACCAGTTTCCCTTTTTCATTTCTTTTTCTTGGATAGTCTTGACCCCTGCCTCCTGTATAATATTACAAACCTCCGTCCATAGTTCTTCAGGCCCTCTATCAGATCTAATCCCTTGAATTTATTTCTCACTTCCACTGTACAATCATAAGGGATTTGATTTAGGTCATACCTGAATGGTCTAGTGGTTTTCCCCTACTTTCTTCATTTTAAGTCTGAAGTTGCCTCAGATCAGTTCATGATCTGAGCCATAGTCAGCTCCTGGTCTTATTTTTTCTGACTGTATAGAGGTTCTCCATCTTTGACTGCAAAGAATATAATCAATCTGATTTTGGTATTGACTATCTGGTGATGACCATGTGTAAAGTTGCCATATGATCCTGCAATCCTACTTCTAGGCATATATTCAAAGAAAACTAATTTGAAATGATACATGCACCCTGTGTTCACTGCATTACTATTTCAGTAGTCAAGACATGGAAACAATCTAAATGTCCATCAACAGATAAATGGAAAAGAAGATGTAGTATACATACACACACACATATATAATGGGATACTGAAAGTATACACACACACATGCACATATGATGGAATACTGATCAGCCATAAAAAGAATGAAATGAGGCAGCATGAAATTTTCAGCAATATGAATGGGTCTAGAGATTATCATACTAAGTGAAGTAAATCAGGAAGAGAAAGACAAACATCATATCACTTACATGTGGAATCTAAAATATGATACTAATAAACTTATCTACAAAACGAAACAGACCCACAGAGAGAACATACCTGTGGTTTCCAAGGGGAAGAAGGGTGGGGGAGGAGTGGACTGGGAGTCTGGGGTGGGCAGATGGAAATTATTATACAGAGAGTGGACAACAAGATCCTACTGCATAGCACAGGGAATGGTATTTCATAGTCTGTAACAAACCATAATGGCATATAATATGAAAAAGAATATATGTAGCCTTTGATTGTGTGGATCACAATACACTGTGGAAAATTCTGAAAGAGATGGGAATACCAGAGCACCTGACCTGCCTCTTGAGAAACCTATCTGCAGGTCAGTAAGCAACAGTTAGAACTGGACATGGAACAACAGACTGCTTCCAAATAGGAAAGGGAGTACGTCAAGGCTGTATATTGTCACCCTGCTTATTTAATTTATATGCAGAGTACATCATGAGAAATGCTGGGCTGGAAGAAGCACAAGCTGGAATCAAGATTGCCTGGAGAAATATCAGTAACCTCAGATATGCAGATGACACCACCCTTATGGCAGAAAGTGAAGAGGAACTAAAAAGCCTCTTGATGAAAATGAAAGTGGAGAGTGAAAAAGTTGGCTTAAAGCTCAACATTCAGAAAATGAAGATCATGGCATCTGGTCCCATCACTTCATGGGAAATAGATGGGGGAAGCAGTGGAAACAGTGTGAGACTTTATTTTTTGGGGCTCCAAAATCACTGCAGATGGTGACTGCAGCCATGAAATTAAAAGATGCTTATTCCTTGGAAGAAAAGTTATGACCAACCTAGATAGCATATTGAAAAGCAGAGACATTACTTTGCCAACAAAGGTCCGTCTAGTCAAGGCTGTGGTTTTTCCAGTAGTCATGGATGGATGTGAGAGTTGGACTATAAAGAAAGCTGAGCACTGAAGAATTGATGCTTTTGAACTGTGGTGTTGGAGAAGACTCTTGAGTGTCCCTTGGACTGCAAGGAGAGCCAACCAGTCCATTCTGAAGGAGATCAGCCCTGGGATTTCTTTGGAGGGAATGATGCTAAACTGAAACTCCAGTACTTTGGCCACCTCATGCAAAGAGTTGACTCATTGGAAAAGACTCTGATGCTGAGAGGAATTGGGGGCAGGAGGAAAAGGGGATGACAGAGGATGAGATGGCTGGATGGCATCACCGACTCGATGGACATGAGTTTGAGTGAACTCTGGGAGATGGTGATGGATAGGGAGGCCTGGCATGCTGCGATTCACGGGGTCACAAACAGTCGGACACAACTGAGTAACTAAACTTAACTGAAACATATATAGCAATGGCATACAATATGAAAAAGAATGTATATGCACATATATATTCATATATGCATATATACACATATAGCATTCTATATATATGAAACTAAATCAGTTTGCTATACAGAAGAAATCAACACAACTATACTAAATCAACTATACATCAAAAAATAAAATTTTTAAAAGTCTTCATTCAATTTCTTTCCTGTAGTCAATTTTAAAAATAATCATTCCAATTAATTCACAGAGTAAATGCAACTCAGATTTAATCTGTTAAGACATTACTGAATTACTCCTGGAAGCCCTACTTGCTCGCACAGGCTCACTGAACGCATTTCACACTCCTGTATAATAGAGTAGAAGATTCAACTTTACCTGAATAAACTACTAAGTACCAGTTCACCTCGATCGTCTTCGTTTCATTTCCTAGTCTTCTAACGATGTGTTCATCCGCCCTATGGAATAGGGAAGAGAAAAAAACGCGATAGAATTAGGTAAAGACAATAAAACAAACAAACAAAAAATTAACCTCAATTTAGAAGACATGGTTTATGCTGGAAAACAATTCCCAGCTCATGGGGTCTAGTGTCCCTCTACCTTTTAAAAATTCAACTTGAATCATGAGTTTCAGTTCTCAAACTCTCTGCAAAGAATCTACTGAGGGTCAGACATGGGGACAAACCATGGGAGGGTCATATTCCACCAGCAAGAACTTTTTATTCAGGGAAACTACGTAAGGGTCAGAAGTGGAGGCTGAACAAGCCCCACCGCCCGCCCTGCTCTGTGGGAAGGGGGACTTCCTGTAGACTTTCAGCACTTTGGGTCAGACCAGGAATCACTCACCAGTCCAAAAGCCACCAATCCTGCAAGACGTAGGCAACCTGGATCAGGAAACGACAGTCACTCACTCAAACACTGACATTACTGAGCCCTCACACCCCACTCACTAGGATGGGGGACGGAAAGGCTCCAGAACACAGAGACGGTCCTTCCAGCTTGGTCTGCACCAAGTCCCACAGATGACCACAGGTCAGGGGAGGGCATGCTTCATTTTAACATCTCCAAAAGACATTGTTCTTTTCCTAGAAGCTCTCTGTGATGTACACATAACACCAGTAAAGCTCACTTATTTAGCTCCCCACAAAAGAATGCTTTTCAATGCAAATCCACACGGATTGCAAATATAGTAATAATAGTGCAAATGTTGGAGTTTTTCAAATGAAAGAAATTTAACAGGTACTGTGATGGTCAGTTTTCAGTGTCAGCTTGGCCAGGCCAGTCTCTAGTGATGCAAACACTGGTCTAGACATTGCCATGAAGGTATTTTGCCAATGTAGTTCACATCCATCATGAGAATAAAAGTAGAGGGGATTACCCTCAACACTGTGGTGGCTTCATCCAGTCAGTCAAAGGCCTGGAGAGAAAAACCTGAGGCTTCCTGGAGGAGGAAGAAATTCTGCCTCAAGACAGCAGGGTCAGCTCCTGCCTGAGGTTCCAGCCTGCAGGCCTGCCTTCCTGATTTCACATTCACCAAGCTAGATCCCACAGCCTCACCGGCCAGTTCTTTAAGATAAATATCTTCATATACATACTAAGAATAATGATAAATAAAGTATAAATAATATGTAAGTACCAAACTGAGGGTACACACCAAAATAAATGTCCTTATTTACCTGAGCTGCAATGTTGAGTAGAATAAGTAAAATAATGATAATAAGCCAGTAAGCACCAGCTGTGAAGTAATTCTTGTAGGTCTTAAAACCAACTTGTCCCTTTGAGTGGTCCTCCAGGGGTAGTTTAACAGTATATCCTCAGTCTGTGAGGGGGAAAATGGCAGTGAGAGATAAAACATTAAATAATTAATCCCCAAATATCAAAAGTTCAACAGTAACTTTCATTGCAAAAAGGGGACACACGCAAAACTGATATGCTGGCAGGAGTGAAAGATAGTCTATCTTCTAAAGAGAAGGAGTGGCTCAACATCACTCATTATCAGAGAAATGTAAATCAAAACCACAATGAGGTACCATTTCACACCAGTCAGAATGGCTGTGATCCAAAAGTCTACAAGCAATAAATGCTGGAGAGGGTGTGGAGAAAAGGGAACCCTCTTACACTGTTGGTGGGAACGCAAACTAGTACAGCCACTATGGAGAACAGTGTGGAGATTCCTTAATAAACTGCAAATAGAACTGCCTTATGACCCAGCAATCCCACTGCTGGGCATACACACTGAGGAAACAAGAATTGAAAGAGACACATGTACCCCAATGTTCATCGCAGTACTGTTTATAATAGCCAGGACATGGAAGCAACCTAGATATCCATCAGCAGATGAATGGATAAGAAAGCTGTGGTACATATATACAATGGAGTACTACTCAGCCTTTAAAAAGAATACATTTGAATCAGTTCTAATGAGGTAGATGAAACTGGAGCCGATTATAAAGAGTGAAGTAAGCCAGAACAAAAAACACCAATATAGTATGCTAATACATGTATATGGAATTTCAAAAGATGGTAACAATAACCCTGTATGCGAGACAGCAAAAGAGACACAGATGTATAGAATAGACTTTTGGACTCTGTGGGAGAGGGAGAGGGTGGGATGATTTGGGAGAATGGCATTAAAACATTTATAATATCATGTAAGAAACGAATTGCCAGTCTAGGTTTGATACAGGATACAGGATGCTTGGGGCTGGTGCACTGGGATGACCCAGAGAGATGGTATGGGGAGGGAGGTGGGAGGGGGGTTCGGGATTGGTAACTCATGTACACCCGTGGCAGATTCATGTTGATGTATGGCAAAACCAATACAGTTTGTAAAGTAAAATAAAGTAAAATTAAAAAATAAATAAAAAATAAAACATATTGTGCTATATGCAAAAAAAATGTATATGCCAGTATATGTATATATATAATATATACATAAAACTATATATATAATATAGTTTTAAATTCCATGAAATAAAGATGAAGAAAGTATGGTATGGAGAAAAAAAGAGAGAAGGGTGTGGAAATACCTAGACAAACCACATATGCATTTATGCTTGGACCCAGCCATCCCACTCCTAGGAATCCATTAGAAATAAGAAAACATCACCTGCATGAGGCTATTTACGGTTGGGTAGCTTTGTTTAAAGTCAATCACGACTCTCTCACACACAAGCACACCATACCTAATTCAAGTATAAATGCAGAAGCTTGTTCAAAATAATACACAAAATGATATGGAACTAATGTTTAGCTCTTAATCTTTTATTTTGTCACTCAGTGATGGAAACATAAAATATAACTGAGTCTCTAAATACTAGCGAAATACAGTAAACTGAGCTCACACAGCAAGTTGGAGTAAGGTGAATCTGGGTAGCAGGGGGCAGCACGTGATCAAAATCTATGTGGTTCTTGAATTTCAGAGAGTGATGCCTGTGTGTGGAATGTGAAGGACTAATCTGAACATTTATCAGAATCATCCAGGCTCCTGGGTTTGGATGTCGAGGAGGACCTGTGTATGTATAACTGGAGCAGACTGAAGGCTCACTAGGCCACCAAGAGCAGACAGATCTGGGCATGTTGCAGGATGAGAAACTCACATCATGGTCCTCTGGGGCTGCACCTTTCACTGACGGTGTGGAGGACTCTTGAGGCTTGTCTGGAGACTTGGAAGATGATTCAGACTTAGTCTTCTTTGAAGGGGAGCCAAAATCTATTCTGGATTTCAGGAACTCAGCATAAGACCCCTTTTGCACCATTTCACCCTAAAAAATAAAAATGAAAGGCATGTATTTGTATTTGGTAATATTAATCTAATATAAATTCTAATCAAGAGAGGTAAATGGATCTAAGTTATGAGTATTGTAAGAAAGTGATTATTAGGTCTGAAATTCTGGAGGACAAATCTAGTTCAGTTCAGCTTGACACAAAACTGAGCCTTGTGTTCGCTGCGAAACCCTGTGTTAGGTACTGGGGGGATGTGAAAGAAATGTGTGCTCATGTGTTAAAGATGGAGACCATTAACATAAGAAATGGCAGGCCACTCCAGTACTCTTGCCCAGAAAATCCCACGGACAAAGGAGCTGGGTGGGCTACAGTCCATGGGGTTGCAAACCATCAAACATGACTGAGCAACTAAGCAACAACATGTTTGAGAAATCTGAGCCCCACATTCCTAGGAGAGTAGAGAATCTAAACATGGAACTACTTCTAGGGAGGTAGAGGTTTTGCATTTTAATAATCTTTCCTGGACCAGAACTTCACTTAATAAGTGAAGGATCTGGCCACAGGCCTGTGGAGCAGACAAAGATTTAGGACACTGTTGCTGAGGCCCAGAGGCAAACAAGCCAAGACTGAAGCATCAACCAACCAGTAAGCCTGAAATATTCTCATTTATCTCCAGTCCACCACCAACCATGCTAGGAGTTGTGGATTGAATGGTGGCCCCAAAAAAGTACATTCAAGCCCTAAACATGACATCTGTAGATATGATGTTATTTACATACAGGCTCTTTGCAGATGTAATCAAGTTAAAATGAGGTCATACTGGAATAGGGTGACCCTACATCCAGTAATACTGATGTCCTTATGAGAAGAGACCCAGACAGACACGGGGAAAATGGCCATATGACATCAAAGGCAGAAACCACAGTGCTGCAGCTAGAAGCCAAGGAACACGAAGGGAAGCAGATGAGCACCAGAGGATGGAGGGAAGGATTCTCCCCTGGAGTCTTCAGAGAGCACGGCCCTGCCAGCGCCTGGATTTGGGACCCATAGCCTCCAGAACAGGGAAATGACAAACTTCTGCTGTTTGAAATCACCCAGTTTGCAATGCTTTGTTACAGCAGCTCTAGAAACTGACATCCTAGCTAAGTCCATGCTGCTCTCTCCTCAGCGTTACTAAGACTTGTAACTGCTTCTGCTGTTCCCCCTCCAGTGCATCAGAGGACTCTCTTAGCTCCCACATCAGACCACATCCCTCCTCTGCTCTGGACCATCCTAGGCTTCCATCCCACTTCTGGTCCCCTAACCACTGCTTGGGGACCAGCTCCCTCCCGTCCCCTGCTCAGTCTCCTCAGACACGCTGGCTTCCAGCCGTTCCTCCAACCTGCCAGGTCAGCTCCTTCCTGAGGACCCCCTGCCTCAGAGCCCCTCCCCTAGGTGACTGTGCGGCTTCCACCTTCATGTCACTCAGACCCCATGAGGCAGCAGCTCCTCAGAAAGGCCAGGATGTCACCCTTTCTGTCACATCCGTCCGCATAAGAACAGGAGCCCTGTGAAGGCAGGGCCTTGTCCTCCTGCCGCACAGGCTCCCACACGTATCGGGCACATAGAGACCTGCGCAGGGAGACCAGCGACGGGAAACACCAGCAGGGAGGACATCTCTGACCCGGGTGCTCGGCTACCCAGCCTCACTTCTGGTGCTAATGGAAGATGCTGTTTAGCAAACTGTGTTTGACTATCACATGGTTACAAACGGGTCCTTCTATCTGTAATTTCCAAATTAGTATACTTTGACTTAAATCCTGGAAGGGGAAAACAAAATCTTGTACATAAAATAGCATTATTATCCTTAACAAATTTCATTAGAACAGTGATGACTCAGTAATTCTATGGTAGCACTTTTATACACTTTAGGGTTTATGTGGCTCAGAGCATAATAGTGACATTTCTATGGTCTTTGAATTCATCCTCAGAGGCACGAATACCACCAGCTCTGGGAAAAAGGGGGCAAAACTGAGGGAGAAGAGGGCATTTACCATAAATCCGAGGAGAGTGACCTATTGAGAGGATCTGACCCTCAACACAGTGCTAGCAAGCTCCACAGATTTCTAGAAACTACTTACATTTTCCAATGTCAGAATCTCATTTTCAGCTTTTAGGTGATGTAACGATGAGTCACTAAAATTGTGATCTTATCTTTCAATGCTTGGCAAATACACCTACAAATATAAAAGGTATAGCATGCAAAAGCACATTAATGGGGATACTCCAAAGTAAAAATTTATAAAAAAATAAAATTAAAATTAAAAAAAATAAAATACAACTGCAAAGAGACATCAAAAAAAAAAAATTGCGAGACAAAGACAACACAATAGTCAAAGATCTATAGTTTAAATACCAAATAAATGACAAAATTTAATACAAACATAAATCAACGAATTTGGCAAGGTCTTCAAATTCATCAGCAGCAAACTTGACTCCAGCTTGACTAAAAAAAATTCTATGAAACAAGTCACCAACCTAGGTTCAATGCATGATACTGGATGCTTGGGGCTGGTGCACTGGGACGACCCAGAGGGATGGTACCGGGAGGAAGGAGGGGGGTTCAGGATGGGGAACACGTGTATACCTGTGGCGGATACATGTTGATGTATGGCAAAACCAATACAATATTGTAAAGTAATTAACCTCCAATTAAAATAAATAAATTTATTAAAAAAAAAAAATTCTGAAAAGCAGTCCAGTGAAGGAGGTGCCAAGAGTTACATTCTTTTACCTTAAAACTTAGCTTAGCATTTTTATATTTCATAAGGAAAAGCAACTGAGCAACACTGAGATTCCAAAACTCGACTGAACTAAAACACTATGTTATTTCTATCTGAGAATAGGAGAACAGGAATCTATGTCATATAAAAATGGTACACGATGCTCGGGGCTGGTGCACTAGGATGACCCAGAGGGATGGTATGGGGAGGGAGGTGGGAGGGGGGTTCAGGGTGGGGAACACATGTACACTCGTGGCATATTCATGTTGATGTATGACAAAACCAATACAATATTGTAAAGTAATTAGCCTCCAATTAAAATAAATAAATTTATATTAAAAAAAAAACAAAATAAAACTATTTAACACCTTGAAAAAAAAATGTGTACATTTTTAGGCAGTTTTCTGTAAATTTATGATTTACGTTCACAGATTAATGACAAAAATGAATAGTTTCTTCATAACCTTTGCCAGAGTGCATATTTTAGACCCTTCCCCCCAAATAATATTAGACAGAAAATGAATGCTGTCATGGCCTTCATCAGTCTGTTCAACATTCCCAGTCCCATTCAGGAAGCAATTCTTCTTTCATTAGGACTGAACACCTTCCAAACACGGAAATGAAAGAACAGAATCCAAATGGCCCAAATCGGAGTGGAAATCAACCAACAAATCAAAAGACAAACCAATTCTCTTAGCCAAGACCCCTGTGTGGTCAGACCACCCAAGATGGTTCTTCTCTTGTCCTCTCTACACCCCCTACCTGACCAGTGCCTACTTCAACTACACCTCCTCACATGACTGACCTTCCAATATGCTTGTCCCAGAGCCCAGCGAATGGCTGTTCTAGCTTTAGATCAGAACCCTCCACTATGCTTGTCAAAGGGGCAGGAGGGGCATGACCCTCTGCTGGTTTCCATGGTAACCAACAAGCCAACTGGATGTCAATTCCCCTGAAACTGGTAATTACCTCCTGCCTGTTAAGAGCAACAGCTGCCGCCAAGTTCTGCCAAGGTGTAACCCAACAATCCCCTCACTATCCCTCACTTTATTAAATGTGTCCTTTCACAGTAACCCCTCAATCTGCTCATTTTAAATGCAGACCCCAAGGGACTCAACCCCAGTTTCATCCCACTGGGTCCACAACCCCTCCAGGAAGTTATTGCCTGGGTCCAGGACTCTGGTGCCTGGGCAGGGCTTCAGAGAGGTAACCTGGGAGCCCAAGTCTCTCACAGAGCAAATCTTAGGAACCTGGGCCAGAGCTCAGCCTGTGAGTGAGTCAGATGGAGAGTCTGGAGGCAGCAGGCTGCAGCTCAGTCCCTCTCATGAGACTGATGACGTCAGACCAGCTACTAAATCTCAGTTTCTCCATCTCAAACAAAGTCAATGACAACTCACCCCCATGTTCTGAGAAATCAAACCACCAATCCGCCCAGTAAAGGTCAGCCCCTTCCTCACTCCTCCCTAACTATGGGCTGTCATGTGCTTTGGACTCAGGGAAGAAAAGTCCTAAGGGGACATTCTGGACACTGGATCTGTGATCAGAAGGAAGACCCCAGGATGTAGACACAAACACCATTGCTTCATTAAGTCCAAAAGGTTCATTTTTACCTTTTGAGATGTCTTAGTTCAATGTTTGTACCTAAGTTTCTTGACTGAGTAAGCCCTCTTCAGTCTTAGTACTAAAGCTTTTAATGTAACTATTTCCTCTTAATTTATAATTACTTGCCAATTGTCCCTGAAAGTGGTTGTAAATCAATCTGATGGGCTGCTATGTCCAAGACAGAGCAACCCAAAAGTTGTAAAATGTTTTCTTCCTAATATTCCATCACATATAATGTAATATAAATAATTCCAAAGAGACCAATTAATGGCTTTGAATTTTTTCTAAGTAATACTTTTTATTAAGAATTATTTATTTAGAATTATTACTGAGGACTGTGGGAAGACAGAGGGCACAGGCACTCCTTGGAGGAGCAGGAGGCAAAGGCAGGACCCACCTTTCACCTTCCTCCTGTGTCGTGGCGCACTGCTCCCTGGCTCTGGGACAGAGGGACCAGTAGGTACAGACAGATGGGGTGAGAAAGGACCCCCACAGAGCCAGCATAGCTGGACACCAAGTGAGTAAGGGGACGAGCTGGAAAGGCTGATGGGGGCAGACGGCAAAGAAGCCTGTTCTCTGTTTGAGGACCTGGAGCTGCTTCCTGAATGTGGGGTGAGGGGTGGTGGCCTGTGAAGGGCTGGAGCAGGAGGGTGAGCTATGTAGACAGGAGGGCATGCTGTGTAGACAGGAGGGTGTGCTGTATAGACAGCAGAGTGGCAGTCTGATCAGGACAGACTCGAAGAGCTGATGACCAGGAGGCGAGGGTCTGGTGATGTAGGGCTGAAACACGTCAGGATTCATAGCATGGTGAGGCAGCATCAGTTCACCTAAGGCCTCTCACCTTCTTTAGGTGACAGAACCCACTTAGGTTCAAGCATAAAGCGGTAAAACTTTAACAGCCTTGGATATAGCCTCATGACTGAAGGAAACTCTTAATGTCAAGTAGAAGTGCAATTCATTAACTTTTAATAAAAGCCTCCAGCTGCCACTTCTGCTTCTATTCAGCACTTACTATCCTGTGTTGAAACTTTCTAAAGCTTGACTCTGCTGACCTTTTCCCAGGCATCTGTCTTAACAAGCTCCATGTAGAGACAGGTTCCTCAGAGGCAGGAATAAGAGCTGGGCATCCTAGTCTCCCTTATTCTGCCCAGTGTGGTCCTTCCCCTCTTCTAGCTCACTGTCCTCCTTGTAAACTAAGAGGTTTTGTGCAGGGGCATCTGTAAGGACATCTAACTCAGTGCACACAGCAGGGTGTTAATAAAAGCAGCTGGAAGGCTCACTGGCTTTAATAGGGTAAACAGCAAGGGACCTAACTATGGGGGAGATATGGAGGCTATTTCAGCAAAAGCAAGTTCATGAGGCTTGCAAGGAGGCCAATCTAGACTCCATCAAAGGCCTCAGTCAGTATATGTTAAGACATATTATACACAGAAAAGCATCGTAGTTGTTCTACTTCAGGGGTTCTATGGCCAAGCAAGAGCCACTGACATCAAATTCCAGAATCAGAAATTGAGAGTCAGGATTTAAGAAAGATTCTAGATAACTAGATTCACATTCAAGTTAACCCTGTATTGTGGTTCTAAGTATTAATTCCACAAGCATCCATGAAGCGACACTAAATGATTGAAGCCATATTCTGATATTGAGTATGGCTTTGATAAGTTATTCCTGAATTCTAGACTCTGCTAAGTATTTTCAGACCTACAGAATAATAAGCACAAGCTAACAGGGCCTTTCCATGGAAGCTCTATGTCAGTACTGAAAACTTTGTACCTTCTAATGTGCCTTAAATGATGAGGGAATGATGGAGGAAAAGAATTGGCAGCCAAGTATCAGAGTACAGATTTCCACTCTATGATTTAAAAATTGGATAACATCCTTCTTATTCCTGGGTGTGGATCCGTCCACAGCATCTGGATCCATCAACTGCAAGTCACAAGGTGGAATCTGCCATCTCTCCCTCACTCCCTAAAGCATGGACCCCACTCTCCTCCACACACTGGAAGCACCTGCTGTGTTTGCCTGTCCTGACCTCATCATGATGTAAGATTTCTCTACGATGGATCTTCTGTGGAGGAAGGGAGGAATACCAGGGCAGCGGGAGCTGAGTCTCCTGGAGCACAAAGGCTTTCCTAAGCTCCCTTCCCTGATCCCTATAGGGCTCTTGGAAAGAAGAAACGATAGAAAACTGGAGCAAACTCACTGTTCGAACAAGTGCCTGCTGACTCCTGCATCCACTGCGCTGAGCGGATCGTCCAGGAGGTAGATGTCTGCGTCCTGATACACGGCTCTAGAAAATGTGGAGAGACGTCAGGAGAGGACACTTCACACTCCCTGGGTCTCATCTTTGAATCATGATGGCGTCCAACAACTCCATGTTCCTTCTACAAGCCCAGAGAAAGGGCCAAACCCTGCTTCACCCAGGCGCACCCAGTGAGCGGGGTCTGCCTGCTCACATCCACTAGGAGCCGCGGAGCAGGAAGGGCCGGACAGCAACTGAAACCCCACTTACCTAGCGAGGCTGACCCGGGCTTTCTGTCCTTCACTCAGTGGGGTTCCTCCATCTCCTATCACAGTTTGATCTCCTTCCTTCAAATTCGGCAAATACTCCTATAAGGAGATAGAAAAGGGAAAAAAGAAAAAGATTTAAGATGTGTTTTCCTGCCATCCTAACCTTTCAGCAGCAGTTCTCCCCACAAGTGTTTGATCAATGATAATGCGCTTATTTCATAGTGAATAATGATAACCTTGCGGAGAAGGCAATGGCACCCCACTCCAGTACTCTTGCCTGGAAAATCCCATGGACGGAGGAGCCTGGTAGGCTGCGGTCCATGGGGTCGCTAAGAGTCGGACATGACTGAGCGACTTCACTTTCACTTTTCACTCTCATGCATTGGAGAAGGAAATGGCAACCACTCCAGTGTTCTTGCCTGGAGAATCCCAGGGACGGGGGAGCCTGGTGGGCTGCCGTCTATGGGGTCGCACAGAGTCGGACACGACTGAAGTGACTTAACAGTAACAGTAACAATGATAACCTTGAACATTAAAAAAAAAAAAAAAAAAAACCTCTCAGGGTTTTTTATCTTTTCTTCTTTCTGTAGTTTTCCACAGCATTTATGCATTTGACCATTTTAACAGATATTTATTGAGGATTGACTACACGCTAAGCATCGTTCTGGGCACAGTGAATTCAGCCACGAGGAAACAAAGTCCCTAAAGTTTCTTTCCATGTTGAGTGCAAGAACTGAAGACGAGAAGGAAAAGGAAGTTGAATGGAGAGTGAAGGAGGGAAGTGAGTCCACGCTGGGGTGTGAGGGCTCTGCCTAGAGCAGGTGTGAGCAGATCTGGGGAGGGGGGCTGAGGCAGACCTGAAGAGGCTGCTCCTCACAGCGGGAGGGGCGGGTGCAGGGGCCACGGGGAGATGCCCAAGGGGTTTAGGACAAGGAGGCAGGAGAGCAGAGCCGAGTAAGAATGAGGGGAGTGAGGGCAGAGCCGGAGCAGGAGGAGCCTGGGGTCACTCCAGTAAAGGAGGAAGGGGAGGACTTACACGGTCTTGGGTTTTTAAAGAATCACTTCTGTGCTTTGCAGAAAACAGGCAGTAAGTGGGGAGGGGGAAGAGTGAATGTAAGTAAGGAGGCTACTGAAAAAATCTAGGTGAGAGATTGCCGTGGTCAGGACCAGAGTGGGAACAGTGAGAATGGAGAGACGGGGTCACACTCCAGACACATTTGGAAGGTGTCCGTGTCCCAACCACGCAGAATAGGAGATCAGTCCACGTTTATGAAGGTCACATCACATACAGAAGAATCGCTCTGCAGCCTGGTCCTGCAGGGCCCCTTCCCACCAGACTCTGCTGCCTGGACACCTGACGGTGGGGGAGGTCCCAGAACACTGCCCACATTACAGGTCCAATCAGCCCACGTGGCTATGGCAAGTATTGACCCCCAGGGAAAAAGCTGAATATCAGCCGCTGTCCCAGCTCTTCTGCAGAGATGCTCAAATGTGGGGAGAAAGAAGGGCTGAGCTTCACCAGTAAGACAAGGTCATGAAAGAAACACCCCACCCTGGCCTGAGTCTCTGGAGTCTGATCTGGACATCAGGGGCTGGACGTGATTAAAGTAAAAAGGAAATGCCTGAGATCTGTTTACTCCACACCCCACCTTACACCTTCATCTATCACCTGCTCTTGAAAAAATTATTCCTTATACACTTCCTCAACTGAGAGGCAGCGTAGCACGGAGGACAAGCACGGAGTCTAGAGTCATGCAGAAAGGGATCTGAACTTAAGCTGAGATGAGCTGCTTGATCCCCCAAGCCTTGGTTTTACCAACTATAAAATGAGGATGTTAATGCTGAAGACACTGATAAAGAATCAATAACTCATATACCTTCTTACACGTGTGCACACACAGGAGTGAAAGAGAAAAAGGATTTGCACATGGGCTCTAATGGGAGCTACTGTTCTCACTGTTCTACATGTGCTTCCCTCTTTTCTTATACAGTCTCTACACCATTTAATACAAATCTAGCACATTCCTGCTAACTTGACATTGTTTCTGCAAACACAATCTCCCATTAATAAGAACCCAAGAGCAAGAAACAGAAGCCCATTAAAGCGGCAATTCTGTTTTAACCACATTATTGCAAAATGCTACTCACATGATACAATCTATGATGTTCAAGCTGTGGTTCAAGCAAAATTACTGTTTTCTATTTCCTCAGGAAGATGGTTTTGGAGTCTTAAGTCCTCACCTCTGAAAGTCTGTCCTGGGCTCTTTCTCAAAGTATAGAAGAATCTCGGATGTCCAGACTGGACTCAACAGACTCGAGGGGAGCCCTTTAACACGGATTTTTATAACCCAGGAGAGTAACATACTGTTTAATCAGTATTTACATTGTTCTTCCTTTTTGTCAAATTACATTCCCCTCTTAAGTAAGTTCAGTTTTCATCATTCATCCCTGCTAAATTGCTTCAGTTGTGTCCGTCTCTGTGCGACCTCACAGATGGCAGCCCACCAGGCTCCACCGTCCCTGGGATTCTCCAGGCAAGAACACTGGAGTGGGTTGCCATTTCCTTCTCCAATGCATGAAAGTGAAAAGTGAAAGTGAAGTCACTGTGTCCAACTCTCAGCGACCCCGTGGACTGCAGCCTACCAGGCTCCTCTGTCCTTGGGCTCTTCCAGGCAAGAGTACTGGAGTGGGATGCCATTGCCTTCTCTAATCTCATTTAAATCCCAAGCTAGGATTAAATGTTTCATTTTGTCATTTTCTGTGAAACTCAATGCCATTTCTGAAAACAATCTCCGCCCCCCCTCCCCGAAGAAAAGATGCAGTATTAAGAAATGTTAAAGTATTCCATTTTCTTTAAATAAAAATGCAAGTCAAAACCAAGTGGAGAGGGAAACCTAGGGACTAAAAAGGCCTGAGAAGGCACGAGCTAAGGGTCCGGGGGGAGAGACCTCATGTGCAGGCTGCCTCCAGCAGCGCTGAAGGAGATTCCTCAGTGAGATGACTAAGGACATGTAAACAGAGACTAGCAGGTCGATGACATTCAGGAATCTGGGTTATTTTCAGGTGAAATAATGTGATTTTTTTTCCCCAAAGGTTTTCCTGTCTTTCAGAGAAAACTAATATTACATTTGCAGATGAACTAATCTGAGGTCTAGGATCTTCTCCAGAATAATCTGGGGTGGGGGTGGGGCTGGCAGAGGTGGAGATGCAGGGAGACTGGCCACCAGCTGCTCCTGGCTGAAGCTGGGGGTGGGTACACGAGGGTTCATTACACCATGCTCTCTATTTTTACAAAGTTTTGCAATTGTCCATTAAAAAAAGAAATTAAAAGTAAACGAGGGAATTCCCTGGTGGTCCAGTGTTTGGGACTCTGTGCTCTCACTGCCAAGGGACCGAGTTCAGTCTGTAGTCAAGGAACTAAGATTGTGCAAGGCGTGTGTCACAGCCCTCCATACCAAAAACAATGATGAAATTTCACAAAATGAAACAACCACACTGCCCCCCACCAAAGTTATTCTGTGAGTGTTGTTATCACATCAGGATTAAAACAGCAACATATATGCCTGCATAGTTACCCAGAAGACCAGCAAATATTTTAAGCAACAAAGACCTTTCAAATTAAAAAGAAATTTCAATTAACTTTAGAGTTTAAACCAACATTATCACTATTTGAAATTTAAGTATATGCAGCTCAAAAGTCATTATTCACCTTTTCCAAAGCACACGCCTTTATTACTTCTTTATATCTGTCTTCATCATCTTTCTTCCCAAATAAAATGTTACTCTTCACAGTTCCTGGAAACACCCAGGGCTGCTGAGAAACATATGCGATCCTCCCATGGATGTTGACATTCCCCTGGATCAAGGGCATCTCCCCCAGCAAAGCACTTAACAGTGACGACTGAAACAGACAGCAACACACAAATGAACAGGCAGCACTCAGGATGGAACATGCCCGCAGCACAGCTGACCCACCCTGGCGCTTGATACACGATAGAACCCTTTCCTTCAGAACAGGATAAAGTACTGCTCTGGTGATTGTGATTAAAAATAATAATAATAATAATAATACCATTGGTCAAGGTAAACTAAAGGTTGATAAGGAATGTGAATAGTATAACAATCTACGCTGCCTGAATTTCCCCCAAATGAAGTGCTCTACTCAGCAAAAACTAATTAAGAATATTTAACATCTTTCTGTAGTAGAGCAGCCCCACAGGATGTGTAGTTCATATATCTGATGTTTAATACAGCTGTTCCTACATCCGGTACATCCGGGATATCCTTTATTTGACAAATACTTGTTCTTAAAAAGCTATATGTAGGGAATTCCCTGGTGGTCCAGAGGCTGGGACTCTGAGCTCCCAGTGCAGGGGCTGGGGTTCAATCCCTGGTCAGGGAACTAGACCTCATATGCTGCAACTAAGATCTCATGCAGTCAAATAAACAATTTTTTTTTAAGTTATGTGTAAAGAATATATCCAAAGACATGAACTAAAAGAACTATGAAGTGAGTTGTGTTTGTAGAGCAAAAGTCCCTGATAAAGGAAATTATCACCCTTTTGTGTACATATCCCAGATTTAGGTTTCTGTATGTTGTTGTACAAAACACATGAGACTAAGTCAATGTGCAAATTTCAAATGTTTTACAACACATAGACGTGTTGTGTCTGTGTCCACACATCAGTCTGTGTCCACACATCAGAGTGCTCATTGCCCTGGACTGAAATAACCTGCCTGTGTATCTGTCTCATCCCAGAACCTGGTTGCTCTGGAGCAGAGGCGTCGAGCCTTTGCTCATTTCTGTACTTTTAGCTCCAGCACATGGCCGCACATTCACTACACATGCACTGATAGGACCAAGTCAAGTCACATGAGGAAATGCTCAGAGCTTCCTGGAAGAACCTGCACCACCTCCAGACTTCCTGGAGGGGCCACTGTGACAAAAAGAAATCTCCATTGTCTCCATCCATTCTGAACAGCTGTCACATCAATAGTTTCCTTCACTGAGATGTTCAGTGCTTGACAAGTGGTTCCTAACTGGCCAATGTGAAGCATCAAGAAGGAGAACGCAGTGTGCATTTATTCAGATTTATTTGCTATGAAACCTTCTCACAAAATGAATGCTCCATAGAACACACCTAGAGAAACACTGTTCTAGACACACTGAATTCAAACTGAGTCACACTCAGCTCTGGGCTCCACTCTGAGAATATAACAGGGGCTGTTATCAAGCTGCCAAAAGGCATCAGAACGTACCTTTCCTGCGCCCACAGGTCCAACCACAGCTAACAGTCCACCGGGTCTGACAGTAAAGGAAAGGCCTTGTAGGGTCGGGGTTCCTGATTCCTGCAAATGAAGGTTATAAAAATGTACCCATTTCAGTAAAGTAACACAAATTACTTCAAATAATGGGGAAAAGACCATAAGAGTCATTGAAATGCTAACACAGCCTACATTTTCTCATTTTAAGATATCGTGTTTTACAGGTCTTTCATCCACTCCTATCTTTGGGGAGTTGAAACAGCTTTAGCTGCCTTAGGAAGGCTTCTTTTACCAGATTTCCATATGGACTCAGGTGTAGACAACCACAGAATTTAAGGAGTTGCAATGACAAGGAACCTGCTTGAAATGCAAACTGAATGATTGTACATAAGCTCATTAAAATAATGTACTTACTAGAGTATTCAGTGCCGGAGGTTTTTACCACTTACCCTTTCATAGCCACTCTAGTATCCTTGCCTGGAAATTCCATGGACAGAGGAGCCTGGCAGGCTACAGTGCATGGGTTTACAAAGAGTCTGACACACTGAGCGACTGAACACACACACAGTGATCTTTGGTTTTAAATATAAGGTGGCAGCAGAAGAACATAGAGCGCCTGGTCCTATACTAATAAACACTGTAATTTGAAATCTCCATTAATCTCTCCATTTTCATTTGATAAAGAAAAAAATCTCAGTAACAGCCAGAAGGGGACATTTTACATAATAAAATCACTCTTGGTAAACTAACTCTTGTAAATAACAGTCTAATTTCACGAGAGCTCTAATTTAACACCAATAACACCAAAAAAAAAGGGGGGGGGTGGATAAGGAAATTTATGACATTATGAGTCAGAGGAATAAAGCCTCAATTTTATACATGTGACAGGCATTACCTGTCCTGGCTAAACAGGGACGATAAAGTACTTCTACTGTAAGGAAAACAAAAACATGAAAATGCATTTGACAGCACACAATCCAATATGAGGAAGAAGGACAATGTATTCATCATGCCAATCACGGGTCAAATTCCTGGGAGACTTGAGGGTTTGTGTACTTCTTTACATATCCTAAGTGTCAAGAAAATTGTAACTGTTATGTTTAAAAACACATACACAGTGGTTACATGTAATTAAGTCAAATGCCCAAAAGACTAAAAGCATAGAGTCTGTATAAAAAAGTCTAGATAATCTTCAAAATGAAAGATTTCTTTGTAAACAGCTGAATTGATAATAAGGCAATCATATACTAAAAATAATAATTAATTTCATCACCAAAACAAAGTTTCAGATTTTAGGAATGAAAAATCAGTAAGAAGCTAGGTTTTTATATACGAGAAGCATTTGTTTAAACTTCTCCACTCCTTTCTTCGTGTTGACACTTAGGGTTCCTATTTTACTACTTTTCACTCTGGTATGACAACAAAACAATGAGCCACATACAATCATCATCCCTGTCCCCTCCCCTCATGTCAGGACAGGACATGGAGTTCCCTCCCTGTTCAGGCTTCAGGAAGGCACTACTAAGCCATGACCAGAAGGGGGCAGCACTCAACAGCTCAGAGGCACTGGGTCCCCTCCCCTCCTGGTTACCCAGGATCAGGGGACACTGATTCAGGATCATCAGCTGAGCCCTGACTCTGTGCAGACGCAGTTGGAAACCCCTGTCCCATGAGATCTGGAGGCTCAAACAGGAGCATTTATTTTAGAGCTTAAAGACAGACCAAATCCCACCATCTCATGAATAAGACCTTGGTCCCTGAGACCTCCCCCCATCTGCCCACCTGGCTGTCTGGGGGAGCAGGTTACAGAGTCTCCTGCCTCCCAACCCAGCAGGGGCTTCATTCAGACTCAGCTTCTCTCCAAAACCCCAGTGTCTGTGCCCCTTTCCCTCCCGAGGGCTCCCTCACCCATGACCTAACCTACCTTCCTGTGGTGTGGGTTCAGTTTTCCTGACTAACCCACACTGACATGGGAGGGTGTGCACAGAGGACCATGGAACCAGGTTGCAGGAGAGCATTTCAATTGTCGATAAAGGGGCTGCACCGGGGGTGCAATACTTGAGAGCAAATTCTTCTGTTTTCCTTGTTTGTCTGAACATTATAAATAAACCAAGTGCTGGAACATCGCCAGTTCTCCATGTCAGCTTCCATATAGTGAAAGCTTTAAACGGAATCACTGGGGCTCACAATGACCACCTGCTGTCTCCTCCTGTCCCTGGCTGCCACCAAAGTAGCCAGAAGCTTCCAGAAGATTAGGATGGGGGAGCCCCCACCCTACCCCACAGCCAAGTTCAGATCACAGCCTCACTCCGTGTGTAGTAAGATGGTCTGCGAAGATCAGTATACAGAAAATGTACATTGATCCCCCTAAGGCTGTTGTCTCTAACAACTATTTGTTAGTTAACCCACATCATACTGCTGCATTTTGTATGTCCAATCCTGTAAATTCTAACATTACCAATGTATGTAATTTAAGTTCAAGATGTGCTAATACTTTAAAGCTCTGTTGAAAATGAGAGAGAACAACCTGTCAGATGTCTTAGGCTGATTTTATACTTAATCTCCAGTAGTTGCAAACCTTATTCCTGATTTTGAGAAGTTTGATAACATACTTTTAGTATACAACTAAGTCACATTTTACACCATATGTAAAACCTCAAAATTTTCTTATAAATCTATGTCACAATTGTCTTATTAGCAGTCATGATCCTGATGTGGAGGACTTGTTACCTTATCCCAAAAAGCAGTTAAATCTTGCACGTCCACAATTGTTTTACCATCTGCTGGCAGCAGCTGATGGTCATACCGTGGTATCTCTTCGAGTAACAGAAAGTTCTACAGAGAGAGGAAAAACAGTTAGTTTAGTTTGCAGGATGAAAGCACAAACAAACATAACTGCTTTCCTGGAGTTTATAACAACTTCATATAGCTTACATAGCATTTTCCAACTGCACTTAAAGTGTTGGTTCACATCAGAACACACTAAATAATATATAGAATAAAATATACAGTACATCGTACATATAGCAATATAGTGAATACAGGATACATAGAGTATTTATGTATATAGGTTTGTGTGTATATATAACACACACACAAAATATGTATATGTGTGTGTGTGTGTGTGTGTGTGTGTGTGTGTGATATGAAGAGTTTCAGGCCATGAGGAAAGTTGTAAGTTTCTCAATAAGTGGACTAGTTTTTCCTCAAGGAGAAAGTCTCGCTCCAAACTCCAGCACATTTAGAACCTGCAACCAGAGGGAACTCTGAGACGATAAAAAGTCTTACTGTTACCTGTTGGGACTTACATAGCCCCTGATCAGGCCTCTAGCACTCCATACTCTGCAGGCTCAAACATTTTTGTTTCCTTAAATGCAGGAATCCCCTTATCATGCACTAAAAGCCTTCATCACATCACCTTCTCCAGGAAAATGAGAAGCATCAGCCTCCCACCTCCCCCAACCCTGCACACAGAATTCTCCAGATAATTTCTTCAGCCTTCCCAGGAAACATGACCTCCAAAATTACACCAGAGACTCTGCCAAAGCACTTCATGGCACCTCAGACTTTTCCTCCCAAGGACTAATGACACACAAATGTGCATCCACTGTGAGTTTCACTATTTGATTCTATTTTAACCCCTCACTTGATAAGATATACATTCTAAGCAGGAAGGACTTCTCTGCATGTGCTTACCTGACACTGTACATACTTATCTAGCCTGCTCCAGACTTTAGGTAGGTAGTATTCAATTATTTTGTGAAGTGACGAAATAGGTGGATAAATTTCAAATTTACTCCCCCGCACCCTGCCAAAAGTCTAGAATAAATTAAGACAGGGTTTTCCTCTCAAATTATTTTAATCTCAGCAACATCCTGTCGTATTTTATATTTGATAAAATACCTGGTGACTCTGAGTGTTTCTTTCTACAACTAGGGCCACGTTTCCCAGGTTTGGCTTATTTTCAGATGAATAGCACGCTGACTAAAGACACAGATACTTTGGGCCCCAGCAAAAACCTAGTGAATCAGAAACACCAAGGCATTCAGGGGATTCTGATGAGTTAGAGAAATAAAAAATTTTTAAGCATTGCAGAAATTATATGGGCTGAATAAAAGTCTAATATGTAAAAGGAAGAAAAAAATAGGTCAACAATTATTTCTACTCACCTTGGAACAATTTGTCATGCTAACACCAACCTTCTCACCATGCTTGTTCTCAGCCATTGGCCCTGCCTTTACTAAAAACAGCTATTGCCTAAAAGATCTCTAAATTCCCAGACCATCATCCCGCCAGAAAATGTATGAACATGAAAATCTAGGTTTCTTGCTCATTCAATGATGTTTAATCAGGACACAAAGCATCCTGACAAAGCCCCAGGAAAATTCAAAGTTCTCAGCAGGTTATAATTTTAATGTTACCATATACATCTACATGGAAAGGAATTTTAAGCCTCAGATACTGTTCAGGTACATTTTGGTGGGAAAGAAATAAAAAGTCCTACTCAAATATTTTTGAGCACAATACTCCAAAAACCTCTGCAGGCCCCGTTTCATGCATCCCCTTGAAGTGTGTCACACAATTGATTTGAGAATCAGAGTTGCCATTGTCTCCACTACAACCATGCTTAATAGTTAGGCATCTGCAAGAGCCTAGACATGATGGAGCTAGAAGGTCACTTCAGCTGCACATTTTCTGAGCATCGGCTATTTGTGAGGAGTACAAAGATGAACAAGGCACTGCAGCTGCCTTTTAGATAAGTCTGGAGTTCAGAGAAGGAAAGAAATCCACAAACACATGGCTTAGTCAGAACAAAGTCACATCCAGGAGCTCAAAGAGATGTAGGGCCACGGATGATGAAAGCCACACTTAATGAGAGATTCCACATGCCAGAATATACTAACAAGGCAATGCAAGAAACCAGGCTTTGGGCAGAATCCTAGTTCTGTCACTCACGAGAGATGAAAAGACAGGTGAACTATTTCATCTGTTATAGGACCTGTTTCCTTACCTGTAAAATGGGGACACTTATGCTTATCCCATTCAATTGCTGTCAGGATTCTATTTCTGTTGTCATTTTATTACAGTAAATTAAAGGTACAGCATTGGTAACAACAGAAACAACACTGTACAGGAGATAACCCAAAATATATTCATCTTTCTTACCTGAAATTTTATGCCTATTGATCGGTAACTCCCTATTTCCCCTTTAGCTTTGATTCTGATTCTATGAATTTGATTATTTTTGATACCTCTTATAAGCAGAATCATACAGCATGTGTCCTTACATGACTAGCTTATGTCACTCATCATGTCTTCAAGTTTCATCCATAGTGTTGCTACTGCAGAGTTTCCTTGTTCCTAACACTGAATGATATTCCGCTTTATGTACACACTCACTTTTTACTCATTCACCCACCAGTGAACATTCAGGTAGTTTCCACATCTTGGCTAATATGAGTAGCATTGCAATGAACATGAGAGTACAGATATCTTTTGAATCTTATTTCATTTTATTTGGGAAAATACATATGTTGGATCGTATGGTAGTTCTTTGGAGAAGGCAATGGCACCCTACTCCACTACTCTTGCCTGGAAAATCCCATGGATGGAGGAGCCTGATGGGCTGCAGTCCATGGGGTCGTGAAGAATTGGACATGACTGAGCGACTTCACTTTCACTTTCACTTTCATGCATTGGAGAAGGAAATGGCAACCCACTCCAGTGTTCTTGCCTGGAGAATCCCAGGGACGGGGAAGCCTGGTGGGCTGCTGTCTATGGGGTCGCACAGAGTTGGATACAACTGAAGCGACTTAGCAGCAGCAGTATGGTAGTTCTTTGGGCTTCCCAGGTGGCTCTAGTGGTAAAGAACCCATCTGCCAATGAAGGAGACAAAAGAGAAGCAGGTTCCATAGATCTTAATGATCTGGATAACTGCAATGGTGTGATCACTCACCTAGAGCCAAACATCCTACAGTGTGAAGTCAAGTGAGCCTTGGAAGCATTACTATGAACAAAGCTAGTGGAGGTGATGGGATTCCAGCTGAGTCACTTCAAATCCTAAAAGATGATGCTATTAAAGTACTGCACTCAATATGCCAGCAAATTTGGAAAACTCAGCAGTGGCCACAGGACTGGAAAAGGTCATTTTTCATTCTGATCCCAAAGAAGTGAAAGTCTCTCAGTCAAGTCTGACTCTTTGCAACTCCATGGACTGTACAGTCCATGGAATTCTCTAGAATACTAGAGTGGGTAGCCTTTCCCTTCTCTAGGGGATCTTTCCAACCAAGGGATCAAACCCAAGCCTCCTGCATTGCAGGTGGATTCTTTACCAGCTGAGCCACCAGGGAAGCCCAATCCCTAAGAAAGGCAAGGTCAAGAATGTTCAAACTACTGCACAATTGTGCTCATTCCACATGCTAGCAATGTTCAAAATCCTTCAAGCTTCAGCAGTATTTGAACTGAGAAATTCCAGATGTACAAATTGGTAGAAAAGGTAGAGGAACCAAAAGTAAATTGCCAATATCTGTTGGATCATAGAAAGAGCAAGAGAATTCCAGAAAAACATCGACTGCTCCTTCACTGACTATTCTAAAGCCTTTAACTGTGTGGATCACAACAAACTGAAAAATTCTTAAAGAGATGAGACCAGGCCATCTTACCTGCCTCCTGAGAAACCTATATGCTGATCAAGAAGCAACAGTTAAAACCAGACATGGAACAACAAACTGGTCCAAACTTTGGAAAGGAGTACGTCAAGGCCATATATTGTCACCTTGCTTATTTAAATTATATGCAGAGCACATTATGTGAAATGCTGGGCTGGATGAAGAATAAGCCGGAATCAACATTGCCAGGAGAACTATCAATAACCTCAGAGAGGCAGATGACATCACCCTAATAGTAGAAAGTGAAGAGGAACTAAAGAGCCTCTAGATGAAAGTGAAAGAGAAGAGTGAAAAAGTTGGCTTAAAACTCAACATTCATTGTCGGGGAGTGTTTAACAGGAGGATTCCTATGTGCTGTTTCTCATAAATCCTCTGTTCCTTATCAGCTTCTGCCAGAGGCAAGTAAAACTGCACTCAGGTCTCAGGACTGAGGTCATTCTGTGAGACAGGCTTGGGTCTCCTTTAGTAAACATTCTCTTTACAACAAAACTGCTTAGTCTCACCTCCTCCCCCCTTTTTTTCTTGACGTATGGATTGTCTCTTGACCTTGTGACCATTATTATCCCTTGTTCCCTTGGTAACGGTTACCGTAGGTTTGGTTTTCTGATCTTTATCATTGTCAAAAGAACTTTCTTGTACTACAGCCTACATATGCTCAGAGAAAAATCATTAAAGCACCTTTGCTCCATCAGACTTTGGGTCCTCGTGTCTGTCTGTCTTTCTTCTCTCTCTTCTCTCTCTCTCTCTCTCTCCCCCTATCTTTCTGTCTCTCTCTCTCTCTGTCTCCCTCCCTCCATCTCTCTCTTTCACTTTCTTATCGTGGACTCCAGACCGCCAGGTCCTGGTCCATTAAAGGACCCTAACAATTCAGAAAACTAAGATCATGTCATCCAGTCCCATTACTTTATGGCAAATAGATGGGGAAACATGCAAACAGTGAGAGGCTTTACTTTTGGGGCTCCAAAATCACTGCGGATATGAAATTAAAAGACACTTGCTCCTTGGAAGAAAAGCTATGACCAACCTAAATAGCTTATTAAAAAGCAAAGGCATCACTTTGCTGACAAAGGTCCATATAGTCAAAGCTCTATTTGCTGCTCCTACTTTTAGTTATTTCAGTCACCCTGCAGTCATTACTGTACATCAAGAGCCTGTGCCCCTGCTACTGTCACCCATAAACCAGCAGGGATCTTATGATATTTGTAATGCACTCTATATAAGAAGAGAGGGGAGTATGTATGACATTTTGGAAGGACTGCCAGCTTGGCAATGACAGTTAAATGTCACCAAACTGGCACACAGTGACACCAAATAAGGCATTGTTCATAAAGTTCATCTACAACTACAAAAATTGCTTTTCATCAAACCTTGATTCTGCTGGTGCTGACAGCAGCCTCTGACACCTTCTCGATGGCCATGGGGAAGTAGAGGGTGCCTGTAAACCTCACAGTCTCGAACAGCATCACCAACAGAAACACTTGGCTGGCTGTGATCGGGTTGTCAAGGACCACAGCAATGATGAAGGTGATAAAAATCATTATTTTGCTGGCAGCAAAAAAAATTGCCAAATTCGTTCCTCTAAGGTAGGAACTTTTCCGAATCTGGGAAATTTCATCCCTGAAAAAGAGTAGGAAATAGGTTTTAAAAGGAACACCAACATCAACCCATGAATTCAGTGCCCTGTGTGAGTGGCTCCTTTCTAGGCAGTGGACACAGATTAAGATAAACCATCCCTCACGTCATGGAGACGCTACCAGCGCACACCCGGGGGTCTGCCCTGACACCAAGACCACACACTGCATTGCCACTTCACTCTTCCAACTAAAAGTGTCCTTAACGTTACACTTTTAAACATTTTGGGTCAATCAGATTGGATTTGAATATTCATTCAACAAGCATTTGTAATCACAAGTCATGTGCCAGGTACCTTGAGAATGTCTAAGACAAAGCCCATCCCTGCAGGAGCTCATGAACTTGTTGGGGGCGAGAATAAGCAACCCCAAATTGTGAGACACCAAGACATTAGCCAGGCAGCCAGCACAGCCCCCACGGCAGTACAGAGCAGAGGCATATACCCCAGAGCAGTGGAATCAGGGCAAGTCACAGACACATGGAACCTCAAATGAGCTGCAGTCAGTCAGGGCTGGCGGGGGCCAGAGAAGAGGGATGAGAGTGTAACCCCAGCAGAGGGAGGGGCACCCACAACGCTGAAAAGTGAGAGGTGACAGGGAGCACCCAGATAATTCTAAGCACCCTGGGCTCAAGTATAAACACTAATCAGATATTTAACTGAAAGATGAAAGAAATTCTACAAATATGAAGCAGAGAAAAGCCCCAGTATTTTCAAGGAATACTACTCAACAATAAAAGGAACCAGCTATTTATACATGAAACAACTTGGATGAGTCTCTAGGGAATTCTTAGTGAATAAGGTCAATCAAAAATGGTAACATACTGTATGGTATTATTTAGATAACATTCTTTAAAATTGACAAAACTATAGAAGTAGAGACCAGACTAGTGATTGACATGGGTTAAGGATATGGTAGGGACAGAAGGGAACTAGGTGTGTTATAGAAGGGCAACATGTGTAATCCTGGTCCTGACGAAAATATTTTGTATCTTCCCTGTATAGCTGTTAACATTCTGTTCCAATATTGCACTATAGTGTTTCTAGAAATTACCACTGAGGGAAACTGAGCAGTGGATACACGGGAGGTCCCTGTACTATAAGCAACTGCATATTAATCTACGATTATAATAAAAACAATTACAATTAAAAAAACCCAATATTTCCACAGCTGTTTGGAATGAAAAATACTGATTCATAAAGTTGGGCCTCATACAGTTATACCCAATCTTTATAATCTCCCCTTTGTACTACATTAACATAAATTACAGCTTTAGTTTAAATATCATCTCAAATACAAAAATTTTATAAATATTGCTTATTTGGGATTTGCAGTATTAAGAATATATTATGAATTTCATTTCTGTATAAGAAGCATATATATATATGCTAAGTATATATATATATATATATATATATATATATATATTTCCTTTTTTTTTTCCTTTAAGAACATGGTAAATGAGAAAATTCCCTGGTGGTTAGGACTCTGCACTTTCATTGCCTAGGGCCTGAGTTTAATCCCTGGAACTAAGATTCCACAAGCCATCTGGATTCCACAAGCCATCTGGTGTTCTACTTAACCCCACTGCCATATATGGGAGCGGGGTATAGTTAAGTTTACATTAATGTGAAAGCTTGGTATGACTCTTAAATTCATTCAGTAAAAATAGGAAATAAAAAAGCACAAATGTGATGATATATATAAAAACTTACCTTCTCAAACTGGTAATAAAGTCTCTAAATGACTTTTCCCAAGCATATGTTTTTATTGTTCTGATGCCAGTTATGACTTCACTCATGGTCCTGATCCTGTAGTCTGTGAGAGCTGCGGTCTTACTCCTGAGGGGACAGACATGAGAGATGAGCCTCAGTGACCAGAGCCCAGCTTTCTGTAGCAGCAGCAGGGGGCACAAGCAGAGAATAGGCATCAAATGATTCCCTACAGCTCTTTTGAGCTGAAAACACAGACAAATGTACAAATGGAGAAATGAAAAAAAAAAAAAATTCAATTAGAAATTCAAACATTTAGCCAAATTCAACATATAACTTGGAAAACTTGTAGTAATATATAATAAAGTCCTGAAATGAAACAGATACAGATTGTCTGCTCAAAGAGGTCACAACTGAGCAGGGAAGGCAGAAAAGACCTTGACGCTAATAGGAAGCAATGTCTGTGCTGTAATAAAATAGGATTAAAGGGCTGGGGCAGATAAGATGGAACACTTAATTCCACTGGGAAAGGAGAACAAGAAAATCTTCAGAGACCCGGTAGCATTAGAACAGGGCCTCAAAGGATAAGGAACATCTTTCCACAGCAAAGAGAGCAAAGGAAATTCCAAGCATAGAAAAATACACATACAGGCACCAACAAACAACCTTCAATGTATTTCAAACAACACAGCATCTCCATCACCTGACTACCTAAACAATGGCCCACCTCCAACCCTCTGTGACCTGCTTCAAGTGTAACTCATTACCATTAGGCTCTTCATCACCAGCCACTTATCTATTATATATACCACTGGGACTATGGGGCTTTATAAAGGCATAATCAAGATTGATCTTGCCCTTGGGACACTGATAATTAAAAACACTGAATTATAAACAAGACAAAAACGTACATACCTGAAAATGGCTCTAACACAAACATAACAAAAATAATGTAGCTAGAAAAGGGCCTGTATATTATATAAAAGTATTAGTACTTTTAATAATGTTTAAATAACTTTGACATCAGTGAATTCTGCTTAACAACACTATTTATTTGGTGACAATGTTGGGGAAAGTCAGCAAATTTTGTCACTTTTCCCCTTAAAGGTCAGCCTTCAGCTTGAGGCTGGAGCTTCCGCTGGCTGTCTGAGGAATCTACAACCCATGAAACAAAGAGACAAAAGAAGGCATTTCTTGTTGTTGTTTTTGAACAAAAGCATCAAGCAGACTGCGGACGCTACCAATTACACATCACCGATTTTTGAAATCAGTGTTTCTCTTACCGGAATGATGAAAACAATTTCCCAAAGCAGCTTTGCAAAAGCAGAAGAATGATGAGAATTGCCATCCCAGCAAGACATGATATTCCTATTTCCATACAGAGCAGGGCGGTCACTGCAATAGCCTGTAGCGGCCCCACCCACAGGTAGTGCAGGAACGTGGTTACCTTAAAAGAGAAGGACAAAGCCTTCTTAGGTGGTATGAAAACAAAACCAGTAAAGACCAATTATAGAGATAATATGCTTGGAAAGAATGGCTAAGTCACTTCAGTTGTGTCCGACTCTGTGCGACCCCATAGACGGCAGCCCACCAGGCTCCCCCGTCCCTGGGGTTCTCCAGGCAAGAACACTGGAGTGGGTTGCCATTTCCTTCTCCAATGCATGAAAGCGAAAGGTGAAAGTGAAGTCGCTCAGTCAGGTCCGACCCAGCGACCCCATGGACTGAAGCCTACCAGGCTCCTCCATCCATGGGATTTTCCAGGCAAGAGTACTGGAGTGGGGTGCCATTGCCTTCTCCGTGGAAAGAATAGACAGGAACCTAAACAGGAATGATCTCAATGGGTTTTAACCCTGCTGAAGCAGAAACTCAAACATCTACCCTAGATGATGCTGTTCTAGGGCAGCACAGGGCTGACTTCAGGGACATCCAGGAAGAACTAGAGCAGCAGGAATGAAGAAAATGTTGATTTTGTCTACACCACATATGAGCTCAGGGCTTCCCCAAACTCTCTGTCCCAAAATTCAGACCCCATCTCTCTCTAGCATCCCAGGAAAGCCTATTTTATGGTACCTACCACATTCTCCAGTAACTACTTGTGTATTTACCTTCCTGAGGTAAATACAGGCTGTGGCTTCTCCAGGAAAGAAATAGTATTCATCCCTGAAAGTGGGTAGGGGGATCTTACTTCATGTTTGATGAATGAATAATTGAAAGAGACGTGTCTAGTGCAATACAGATCTGAGCAACAGCTACAACACCGTGGGTTACTCATAAGCTAAATGGATTAAAAGAGTGAGGTGAGATAGCAGAGAAGAGGTTGTGTCTGGCTAGGGACCACCCACTTGGCATTATTTCTCGCAGGCTCCCTATACAGAAGGCATTGAACAGGGTGCAGGGGAAAGAACAATCCCTGCCCACAGGCCTTCATCATCCAGAGGAGGAAGACAGTTCAGGTAGCCACACCAACACCATGTGCCAAGAAGGTCCATGCCAGGAGGACCCTAGGGACACAAATTAAGCTGGGGAGGAACACTGCTGCCTATTACTGAAGTATGCCATAGATTATCTCAGGAAAAAAAAAATTCTCATCTAAGGACAACACACATTATTACATCTCAGTTGCACACAGAGGAAATGAAAGTTGGATAAAGAGAACCCTTGTTTTAGATACTCAACAAATCCCGGTCAACAGCAAACACAAGTATCTGGCATCAACCATAAGCTAAATCCAGTGAGAAGGACTGGAAGTGGAAGAGGATCCCTCATGGGCAGCTTACCTGATCAAATCTTTTCACATCGTTGGACAGCAAGTTGACTATCTGACCTGTGCTGGTCTTCCTCATGGCCGAGTTACTCAGGCGAAGTGTCTGAAATGAGAAAAAATACTGAGCTGGACTCCTGTGGTGATAACAAGTCACTTTTCAGTTCAGTTACTCAGTCATGTGCAACTCTTTGCAACTGCATGTACTGCAGCATGCCAGGTCTCCCTGTCCATGACCAACTCCCAGAATTTACTCAAACTCATGTCCGTTGAACCAGTGATGCCATCCAACCATCTAATCCTCTGTTGTCCCCTTTTCCTCCTGCCTTCAATCTTTCCCAGCATCAGGGGTTTTTCAAATGAATCAGTTCTTCACATCAGGTGGCCAAAGTATTGGAGCTTCAGCTTCAGCATCAATCCTGAACAGTGAAATGTTCAGGACCAATTTCCTTTAGGATGTACTGGAGATTACATCTCCTTGCTACCCAAGGGACTTTCAAGAGTCTTCTCCAACACTACAGTTAAAAAACATCAATTCCTCAGTATTCAGCTTTCTTTATAGTCCAACTCTCACAGCCATACATGGCTACTGGAAAATCTAGAGCTTTGACTAGATGGACCTTTATTGGCAAAGTAATGTCTCTGCTTTTTAATAAGCTGTCTAGGTTGGTCATAACTTTTCTTTCAAGCAGCAAGTGTCTTTTAATTTCATGTCCGCAGTCACCATCTGCAGTGATTTTGGAGCCCAAAAAAATAAAGTTGTCATGGTTTCCCCATCTATTTGCAATGAAGTGATGGGACCAGATGCCATGATCTTTGTTTTCTTAATGTTGAGTTTTAAACCAACTTTTTCACTCTCCTCTTTCAATTTCATCAACAGGCTCTTTAGTTCTTCTTTGCTTTCTGCCATAAGGGTCACCTGCATATCTCAGGTTATTGATATTTCTCGCAGCAGTCTTGATTCCAGCTTATGCTTCATTCAGTCTAGCATTTCTCATGATGTACACTGCATAGAAGTTAAATAAGCAGGGTGACAATATACAGCCTTGATGTACTCCTTTTCTGATTTGGAACCAGTCTGTTGTTCCATGTCCAGTTCTAACTGTTGCTTCTCGGCCTGCATACAGATTTCTCAGGAGGCGGGTCAGATGGTCTGGTATTTCCATCTCTTTCAGAATTTTCCACAGTTTGTTGTGACCTGCACAGTCAAAGGCTTTGGCATAGTCAATAAAGCAGAAATAGATGTTTTCCTGGAACTCTCTTGCTTTTCCAGTGATCCAATAGATGGCAGATCCAATTTGATCTGCCTTTTCTAAAACCAACTTGAACATCTGGAAGTTCATAGTTCACATACTGTTGAAGCCTGGCTTGGAGAATTCTGAGCATTACTTTGCTAGCATGTGAGATGAGTACAATTGTGTGGTCACTTTTAGTACATAACAAAACAGAGTGGGTTTTCATTGGATCTTGCACATCAGGACGAGCAGGATGACTCCTGACAGCTGGGCTCTAGGGACGTGATTCATTGTTAAATGTTTCTTCAATGTGGCAGCAACTTCCCTCCCCCATAAGACAAGAAAATGGAGGAACAAGAGGTAGAAGCAAAATCCTCCACCCTGTTTCTCAAGGATCTTGGACCCACCTGAAGAATAAAAGGACTTCCCTGGTGGCTCAATGGTAAAAATCTGCCTGCAGTGCAGGAGCACCAGGTTTAATCCCTGGGTTGGGAAGATCCCCTGGAGAAGGGAATGGCTACCCACTCCACTGATTTAGGAGTAAATTAGTAATTCTGAGCCAAATTATATGAGAATGAGGAGGCTGCCTTCAGGAAAGAATATTGGGGATATGGATTATAAATCTGGAATCAGTCATTAATTCTGTGGGTGATGTCATTTAAAGACCTTGGTGTTAGTTTTCAGTTTTTGAAATGACTGACGGTAATGTTCCATACATGTTCCTGTGAGGAACCTGTGTTCTTAATGTCAGTTGGGGGGCAGGGGAGTGATTCCCAAGATGGTGGAGGAATAAGATGGGGAGACCACTTTCTTCCCTACAAATTCATCAAAAGATCATTTGACTTCACCACAAAAAAACTTCTAAATGCTGGTGGAGGATAAAAGGCACCCAGAAAGGCAGCCCAATCTCTTTGAATGGAGTCTTGAGGCTACTGTAAGAGGAGGACCAAAGCCCAGAGGCAGAAGACTCAACTCCAAAACTTTAGAACATCAGAGAACTCCTGACTCCAAGAAACATAAATAGACAAGAGCCCACCCAAAAGTCTCCATACCTACACTGAAACCAAGCTTCACCCAAGAGCCAACAAGTTCCAGTGCAAGACACACCACACTAATTCTCCAGCAAAACAGGAACACAACACTGAACATTAAAAGAGAGGCTGTCCAGAGCCATAACAAACCACTGGACACCCCAAAACTCACTACTGGACACTTCATTGCATTCAAGAGAAAAGAAATCCAGCTCCACTACCAGAACACAGACACAAGTTCCCACAACCAGCAAACCTTGACAAGCCACCAGTTCAACCCCACCCTCAGGGAGCAGATGCCACAATTAAGAGGAAGCATGAACTTCCAGTCTGCAGGAAGGGCACCTCAAACAAAGCAATCTAAACAAGATGAAAAGCGAGAGAAATATTCAGCAGGGTAAGGAACATGATAAAAACCTACCAAATGAAACAAAAGAGGAGGAGATAGGGAGTCTACCTGAAAAAGAATTCAAAATAATGATAGTAAAGATGATCCAAAATCTTGAAAACAAAAATGGTCTTACAGATAAATAGACTAAGACGAAGACTGAGAAGATGCAACAAATGTTTAACAAGAACGTTGAAGAAATAAAGAAGAATCAATCAATAATGAACAATGAAATAACTGAGATTAAAAACACTCTGGAGGGAACTAACAGTAGAATAACTAAGGCAGAAGAGAGGATAAGTGAGGTGGAAGATAGAATGGTGTAATAAATAAAGCATAGAGGAAAAAAGAAAAAATAATAATAAAAAGAAATGAGGACAACCTCAGAGACCTCTGGGACAATGTTAAATGCCCCAACATTTGAATCATAGGAGTCCCAGAGAAGAAGATGAAAAGAAAGGGAATGAGAACATACTTGAGGAGATAATAGTCGAAAACTTTCCTAAAATGGGGAAGGAAATAGCTACCCAAGTCCAAGAAACCCAGAGAGTCCCAACAGGATATACTCAAGGATAAAATAACTCAAGACACACATTAATGAAGCTAACAAAAATTAAACAAAAAAAGCAAATATTAAAAGCAGTAAGGGAAAAGCAACAAATTACAGACAAGAAGATAGCCATAAGAGTAAAAGCTGATCTTTCAATAGAAACTCTTCAGGCCAGAAGGGAAAGGCAGGACATACTTAAAGTGATGAAAGAGAAAAACCCACAACCAAGATTACTCTACCCAGCAAAGATCTTATTCAGATATGAAGGAGAAATCAAAAGCTTTACAGACAAGCAAAAGCTGAGAGAATTCAGCACCACCAAACCAGCTCTTCAACAAATGTTAAAGGAGCTTTTCTAGACAGGAAACACAGAAAAGGTTTACAAAAGAACCCCCAAAATCAAAGTAAATGGTAATGGGATCCTACTAACAATAATTACCTTAAATGTAAATGGGTTAAATGCTCCAACCAAAAGACAAAGACTGGCCAAATGGATACAAACACAAAACCCATATATATGCTGTCTACAAGAGACCTATCTCAAACCTAGGGACACATACAGACAAAGTGAGGGGCTGGAAAAAGATGTCTCATGCAAATAGAGACCAACAGAAAGCAGGAGAGCAATACTCATATCAGATAAAATAACTTTGAAATAAAGAATGTATTAAGAGACAAAGAACACTACATAATGATCAAGGGATCAATACAAGAAGAAGATATAACAATTACAAATATATATGCACCCAACAAAGGAGCACCTCAATATGTAAGGCAAATGCTAACAAGTATGAAATGGAAAATTAACAGTAACACAATTAATTGTAGGGGACTTTAATACCCCATTCACACCTATAATATATGAACCAAACAGAAAATTAGCAAGGAAACACAAATTTTTCAATGATACAATGGGCCAGTTAGACCTAATTGATATCTACAGGGCATTTCACCCCAACACGATGGATTTCACCTTTTTCTGAAGTGCACATGAAACATTCTCCAGGATAGATCACATACTAGGTGAAAAATCTAGCTTTAATAAATGAAAAAAAAAAAGATTGAAATCATTTCAAACATCTTTTCTGATCACAATATGATAAGATTAGATATCGAGTATAGGGGAAAAAAGTAAACTATAAAAAACACATATGGAGGCTAAACAACATGCTTCTGAATAGCCAACAAATCATGGAGGAAATAAAAAAGGAAATCAAAATATGAATCAGTTCAGTTCAGTCACTCAGTCGTGTTCAATGCTTTGCGACCCTGTGTATTGCAGCATGCCAGGCCTCCCTGTCCATCACCATCTCCCAGGGTTCACTCAAACTCATGTCCATCGAGTCGGTGATGCCATCCAGCTATCTCATCCTTTGTCATCCCCTTCTCCACCTGCCCTCAATCCCTCCCAGAATCTTTCCCAATGAGTCAACTGTTCGCATGAGGTGGCCAAAGTACTGGAGTTTCAGCTTTAGCATCAGTCCTTCCAAAGAACACCCAGGGTTGATCTCCTTCAGAATGGACTGGTTGGATCTCCTTGCAGTCCAAGGGACTCTCAAGAGTCTTCTCCAGCACCACAGTTCAACGGCATCAATTTTTTGGCATTCAGCTTTCTTCACAGTCCAACTCTCACATCCATACATGCTACTGGAAAAACCATAGCCTTGACTAAACAGACCTTTGTTGGCAAAGTAATGTCTCTGCTTTTCAATATGCTATCTAGGTTGGTCATAATTTTCCTTCCAAGGAGTGTTTTTTTTTTTAATTTTATGGCTGCAATCACCATCTGCAGTGATTTTGGAGCCCCCAAAATAGTCTGACACTGTTTTCACTGTTTCCCCATCTCTTTCCCATGAAGTGATGGGACTGGATGCCATGATCTTAGTTTTCTGAATGGTGAACTTTAAGCCAACTTTTTCACTCTCCTCTTTCACTTTCATCAAGAGGCTTTTTAGCTCTTCTTCACTTTCTGCCATAAGGGTGGTGTCATCTGCATATTTCAGGTTATTGATATTTCTTCCAGAAATCTTGATTCCAGCTTGTGTTTCTTCCAGCCCAGCATTTCTCATGATGTACTCTGCATATAAGTTAAATAAGCAGGGTGACAATATACAGCCTCGATATACTCCTTTTCCTATTTGGAACCAGACTGTTGTTCCATGTCCAGTTCTAACTGTTGCTTCCTGACCTGCATACAGATTTCTCAAGAGGCAGGTCAGGTGGTCTGGTATTCCCATCTCTTTCAGAATTTTCCACAGTTTATTGTGATCCACAAAGTCAAAGGTTTTGGCATAGTCAATAAAGCAGAAATAGATGTTTTTCTGGAAGTCTCTTGATTTTTTGATGATCCAGCAAATGTTGGCAATTTGATCTGTCATTGCTCTGCCTTTTCTAAACCAGCTTAATAATCTGGAAGTTCATGGTTCATGTACTGCTGAAGCCTGGCTTGGAGAATTTTGAGCATTACTTTACTAATGTGTGAGATGAGTGCAATTGTGTGGTAGTTTGAACATTTTTGGCATTGCCTTTCTTCAAAATATGCATAGAAAGAAATAAAAAGGAAAACAAAACAACCCCAGACCTATGGGATTCAGTCAAATCAGAACCTTAAGAGGAAGGTTCATAGCAATACAAGCCTACCTCAAGAAACAAGAGAAACTTAACCTACTTTACACTGAGAGCAACTAGAAAAAGAAAAACAAAAAACCCCCAAAGTTAATAGAAGGAAAGAAATCATATTAATCAGGGCAGAAATAAATGAAAAAGACATGAAGCAGACTATAGCAAAGATCAAGAAAACTAAAAGCTGGTTCTTTGAGAAGATAAATAAAATAGACAAACTGTTAGCCAGACTCATCAAGGAAAAAGAGGAGAATCAAATCAATAAAACAGACAACACAGAAATACAAAAAATCATTAGAATCCACTATGAGCAACTATATGCCAATAAAACGGACAACTTGGCAGAAATGGACAAATACTTAGAATAGTATAACTTTCCAAAACTGAGCCAGGAAGAAATAAAAAATCTTAATAGACCCATCATAAGCATGGAAATAAAAAGTGTAATAAAAAAATCTTTGAACAAACAAAAGCCCAGGACCAGATCCTTCACAGATGAATTCTACTAAAAATTTAGAGAAGTGCCAACACCTAACCTACTCAAACTCTTCCAGAAAACTGCAGAGGAAAGAAAACTCCCAAACTCATTCTATGAGGCCACCATCACACTGATACCAAAACCAGACAAAGATGCCACAAATAAACAAACTAACTAACTATAGGCCAATATCACTGATGAACTGAGATGCAAAAATCCTCAAGAAAATTCTAGCAAATGGAATCCAACAACATATTAAAAAGATCATACATCATGACCAAGTGGACTTTATTCCAAGGATGCAAGTATTCTTCAATATTTTCAAATCAATCAGTGTGATACACCATATTAACAAATTGATAGATAAAAAACATGTGATTATATCAATAGATACAGAGAAAGCTTTTGACAAAATTCAACACCAATTTATGATAAAAACTCTCCAGAAAGCAGGCATAGAAGGAACATAGTTCAACATAATAAAAGCCATATTCAACAAACTCAAAGAAAACATTATCCTCAATGGCAACAAAATGACAGCAATTCCTCTAAAATGAGGAACAAGGCAAGGGTGCCCACTTTCACCACACTATTCAATATAGTTCTGGAAGTTCTAGCCACAGCAATCAGAGAAGAAAAAGAAATAAAAGGAATCCAGATTGGAAAATAAGTAAAACTCTCACTGTTTGCAGATAACATGATCCTCTACATAGAAAACCTTGAAGACATTACCAGAAAATTACTAGAACTAATCAATGAATATAGCAAAATTGAAGGATATAAAATTAATACACAGAAATCTCTTGCATTCCTATACACTAATAATGAAAAAATAAAAAGAGAAATTAAGGAAACAATCCCACTCACCATTGCAATGAAAAGAATAAAATACTTAAGTATAAATTCATCTAAAGAAACAAAAGATGTATGTATAGAAAAATATAACACACTGATGAAAGAAATCAAAGATGACACAAATAGATGAAAAAATACACCACGTTCATGAACTGGAAGAATCAGTATATTGAAAATGAATATATTACCCAAAGTAATCTATAGATTCAATGCAATCCCTATCAACCTACCAATGGTATTTTTCACAGAACTATAAGAAATAATTTCACAATTTTTATGGAAACACAAAAAACCTCAAATAGACAAAGAAATAATAAGAAGAATGGAACTGGAGGAATCAACCTTTCTGGCTTCAAACTATACTACAAAGCTTCAGTCATCAAAACAGTATGGTACTGGTCCCCAGAGAACAGAAATATATAGCAATGAAACAAAATAGAAAGCCTAGAGGTAAATCCACACACCTACAGACACCTTATCTTTGACAAAGGAGGCAAAAATATACAGTGGAGAAAAGACAATCTTTTTAACAAGTAGTGCTGGGAAAACTGGTCAACCACATGTAAAAGAATGAAACTAGAACACTGACATCATACACAAAAAATAAACTCTAAATGGATAAAAGATCTCAATGTAAGGCCAGAAACTATAAAATTCTTAGAGGAAAAATTATGCAGAATACTCTGACATAAATCACAGCAAGATCCTCTATAAACCACCTCCCAGAACAATGAAAATAAATAAATGGAACCTAATAAACTTAAAAGCTTTTTCAGAATGAAGGAAAATATAAGCAAGGTGAAAAGCCAGCCATCAGAATGGGAGAAAATAATAGCAAATTAAACAACTGACAAAGAATTAATCTCCAAAATACAAAATCAGCTCATGCAGCTCAATGCCAGAAAAATGAACAACTCAATCAAAAAGTGGGCCAAAGAACTAAACAAGCATTTCTGCAAAGAAGACATACAGATGTCTAATAAACACATGAAAATAAAATATGCTCAACATCATTCATTATTAGAGAAATGCAATTTAAAACCACAGTGAGTTGTAGAGATTCCTTGAAAAACTAGAAATAGAATTGTCATATGACCCAGCAATCCCACTGCTGGGCATACACACTGAGGAAACCAGAATTGCAAGAGTGCCCAATGTTCATTGCAGCATTGTTTACAATAGCTAGGACATGGAAACAACCTAGATGTTCATCAGTAGATGAATGGATAAGAAAGCTGTGGTACATATGCACAATGGGATATTACTCAGCTATAAAAAGAAATGCATTTGAGTCAGTTCTAATGAAGTGGATGAAACTTGAGCCTATTATACAGAGTGAAGTAAGTTGGAAAGAGAAACACCAATATATCATATTAACACATACATATGCAATTTAGAAAAATAGTAATGATGATACTATATGCAAGACAGCAAAAGGGACACAGATGTAAAGAACAGACTTTTGGACTATGTGGGAGAAGGCGAGAGTAGGATGATTTGAGACAATAGCACTGAAACATGTATATTACCATATGTAAAATAGATGACAAACATTGTATGATTCCACTTACAGAAGGCATCTAGAATGACTCAGAGAGAGAAGTAGAATGGTGATGGCTGTGAGGGGGAGTAGTATGGGGAGTTAGTGTTTAATGGTTGCAGAAGTTTGTTTGGGAAGATGAAAAGTTCTGGAGATGAATAGTGGTGATGTTTCCACAACCAGGTGAATGTACCTAATGTCACTAAATGGTGCTCTTAAAATGAGTTAAATGGTAAATTTATGTTGTATATGTTTTATCATAGTTTTTAAAAATCAATGATCAAAAGTAATTTTACCAAAACCGTGGAAATGTAAATAAGTGACAAGTCATTTTACATATGATCCCTCCCACAAGATCAAAATTCAGCTGAAAAGAGCATGAAAATGCTGAATGGGCCATTTTAGGAGCAGCAGATGTGCAGCCTTAGAGATCTCCTTGAGACGTGCCCAAGCCCAAAATCCACAGTGGAGATAAAGTACAACTATGAGCTGAGCCGCCTTTCCATTTTTAACACCTTAATCTGATTCCTCCCCTGGACCAGGGATCAGGAGATTGGGCCTGAGTATGAACCACAAATATTCAGAGGGCCCTTTCAGAGCCACTTGGCAGCACCAGCTTTGCTCTAAGGAATCAGCCCACCCATAACCTGCAAAGAAGAAGTGTCTTATTTCTGTACTCCAGCAGGACTCTAGGTGCAAGGCTATGCATGAAGAAATTTGTCTTTCCCGTGTTTCTGGAACTACTTCAGGTTATGTCCATAGTTTAATCCCAATAATTCTTGAATTGATACAGGGACAATCTTTTTAAGAATAATCAGGCTGGAAAATAAACACCTTGAGAGATGTTTACATTCACACATGCAAGTGTGCCAAGTCAGATTGGATTTTCCAAAAGCAACTTTCCAAAGTGTTAGTGGGAAGAGGAAGAAAAAGAGGTGAACAATGGCTCACCTGTGCAGCAAAGAGCTAGCTTTGACTGAAGGCTAACTTAAGGTTTTCACTGTGCTGTGTTTGTGAAATTTCCTCTTTATGGGCACTAAGCATGATCCAGAAAGATAAACATCTAGCTAATTTATGGGGAAATCTAGGTATTTGTCTCCATATAGTTGATGTAACAGAATGAAAAAGATAATGATGACAAACCAGACCTCTGACTAGAGTGTACAGTCACTGTTTCCCTTTCCACATTCAGTTCAGTTCAGTTCAGTCGCTCAGTCGTGTCCGACTCTTTGCGACCCCATGAATCGCAGCACGCCAGGNAATACATTTCAAAAGAGGTCGGTAGGCAGCCACAATCCAAGATTTCAAACAAAAGCCCAGTGAGGGAGCTGGGGACTGAGAGAGGCGCTCCTTCCCTCGGGCATCAGAACAAAGCTGACTCTGGGAAGAAAAGTCAGGGAAAAATCAAGTAAAGGGGACTGGCTCACAGCTCTGGACAGTTTCTTGGGCTGGGAAGACAGTCCAGATCTTAGAGACTAAGCTCCCCAAGGAAAGGGAGGCACAGAAAACATACCCAACACCCTGTCCAAACCAGCTGAGCGCTGAGTATCAATCACCTTGTAGTGCTTGGGAGATAGACGGTGGGCTTCAGGACTGGCCAAGAAGGGATGGGGCCATGGGAGGCACCCCAGACTTCCAGATGGAGATGCTGGAGGGCTCATCCCTGGGGTCAGGGGGTGGAGGGGAAGGTGGGTGAAGAGTGCTGAGACCGAACTTACAAGGACTCCCCCAGCCTCAAAGTCCCTCAGGCCCTGAGTGAACAGACAGCTCTGTCCTTACTGAAGATCTGTGTCAGAGGAAACTCTGGAGAAGACAGCATCACTCAGAACTTCTAGGGTTTTCCAAACATAATGTCCAACATGCAACCAAAAAAGCAAAAAAGGGTGTAACAACAAACAGGACCAAGAGAAAAAGAACTGAACCAAATCTAGAGGTATCAGATGTATATCAGCATATCAGAGGTATGCTAGAGGTATCAGATGCAAACGTCAACTGTTCAAAAATATACTCGACAAAAGGGAAAATTTCTGAGAATCAAAACTGACTCTAGAACTTTATGATAACAGTGACTGAATTTGAGAACTCAGTCTCTGGGCTTAACATCAAACTGGACGTAGCTGAAGAGAGGATCAGTGTACTGAAGGATGGATTGGTTAAAATATATACATAAGAGGGAAAAAAGTATAGAATATATTGAAGGAGCCCGCTGTTAAACTATGTTGTTAAAAACTAAAAATGGGGACCCTCATGGTGGAGAAAAGACAGAAAGGGGAATAAGAAATGCCTCCAGGGGTTGAAACTAAAGAGCCTCTTAATGAAAGTGAAAGAGGAGAGTGAAAAAGCTGGCATAAAGCTCAACATTCAAAACATGAAGATCATGGCATCTGGCCCAATCACTTCATGGCAAATAAATGGGGAAACAATGGAAACATGACAGACTTTATTTTCCTGGGCTCCAAAATTACTGCAGATGGGGAAATGAAAAGATGCTTGCTCCTTGGAAGGAAAGCTATGACAAACCTAGACAGCATACTACAAAGCATAGACATTACTTTGCCAACAAAGGTTCATTTAGTCAAAGCTATGGGCTTTCCAGTAGTCATGTATGGATGTGAGAGTTGGCCCATGAAGAAGGCTGAACGTGGTAGAATCAATGCTTCTGAACTGTGGAGTTGGAGAAGACTCTTGAGAGCCCCAGGGACTGCTAGGAAATCCAATCAGTCAGGATGCTTCGGACTGATGCACGGGGATAATCCAGAGAGAGGGTGTGGGGCGGGAGGGGGGAGGTGGGGGTCGGGATTGGGAGTTCATGTACACTTGTGGCTGATTCATGTGGATGTGTAGCAAAACAAATACAGTATTGTAAAGCAAAACAAACTAAAAAATAAAAATTAATTTAAAAAATTCATGTGCATTGAGTCAGTGATGCTATCTAACCATCTCATCCTCTACATCCTCAAAATTAAATAGAAGCCAAGTAAGTACCATTTATACAGAGTCCAAAGGAGTCCTGTGGCTAGCGGACAAGGTCCCTGGGTGCAACCTTTTCTGCTGGGTCATAGAATGTGTGCTGTTCAAGGGTCCTGGCATAAAGCACATGAATTATATGGTGACAGTGGAAAGCAGCTGCTCCTTTTGGAAGCTTAGAAGCAGTTCTGACTGCTTAGGACTGGGCTACAGGACAAAACCACTAGAGAAGGGATAGGTTACCCACTCCACTCTTCTTGGGCTTCCCTTATAGCTCACCTGGTGAAGAATCCGCCTGCAATGCAGGAGATCTGGGTTCGATTCCTGGGTTGGGAAGATTCCCTGGAGAAGGGAAAGGCTACCCACTCCAGTATTCTGGCCTGGAGAATTCCACAGACTGTAAAGCCCGTGGGGTTACAAAGAGTTGGACGCAACTGAGTGACTTTCACTTTCACCGGACAAAGAAACTTAGTGTTTCTCAAAGTTCTCCAAGGCCATTAATACCAGAATGACTTGTAGTTCTTGAGAATCTAAATCCTGGAGGCCCTAACATAAAGTACTGAATCAGTATCTCTGGAGTGGGACCTGCCTAGGAATTAGAGTTTCTAGACACATTTTACTGAATGGTTGTTACACACTATGAAGTTGAGACTTGCCAACAGTATGTCCAATGGATGTAAAATGAGGAGGTGATGCCCACTACTCCCCCTGACCCTGGTTTCTTCCTTTCAAGTACAGTCTTTGTTTGGAAGCTGCCTGGTATTTGGTGCTTTATTTAAATGGCCCAAATGAGGCTGACTCCTCTGGCTTTGGAGGAATCCTAACTGCTATCTGCTAAACAATGAAACTGGTTGCCACTGGGTCAATTTGATTGAGTTGTTCAGTTGGCCAGAACAAGCTGCTGATCAATGAGATTGGCCTGATTATTTAGGGCCATATGAACAATGGAATCAGATGAAACCAGGTAATGCAATTACTGGGAATTGACTTGTGACAGTCGATCTGGGTGACTTTTAAGAGGCAGTCACTTTAAAAGATGATCCAGTAAGTTTCTGTCTTCGGTCTTTACATATCCCTCTGTCTGAGCAGACCACTGATGGAGGTCTGTAACAACATTCTGCTTCTTCGGCATGCTTTTACTATTCTACTCAGCTAGTGGCCAGCAGCTTTATAATCTTTTTCCCTTTGTGATCTATAACTATATTATTTTAGGGAGATACCCATGTTCCCCACAGCTAGCAAAATTTTTTCCAAGCTCAGTTTTTCCCCAAGATCAGTAAATTATATCCGATACCTTAAAAAATTAAATGAACATTTAAAATTATTTTACTTTGTTGTGACCATATTACATTTCTATTTTCAGGCTATAACTGACATTGTCAGATGCTAGGTACTTACAACTGCTAAAGAAGTTTAATGATCTGATCACCAGAAATCATGAGCTTTTTTCGGTCTTTCTGTGTGACAGTGATCTTTCTATGTGACAGTATTGCATCTGTTGTGTAGGCGGCAAAGACTACAAAAAGGTCAGAAACTGGGGCTGAATGGATCTCTGGGTGCAGGGGACTGACTGTTGATGGGTTTGAATATGCCTTGTTATCAAGAGCTTTAGAATTATTTACCTAGGCACGCATTAGTCTCAGAACTGCGAGAGGTGCTGAAAAGGAGAGAAATCCCAATTCCTATCCTTAAAGGAAGTTACAATTCACTGTTATGATCTTATGTGGCTCTACAGAGTAACTGAGATTTTAAAGTCATTTCATCTAACCTACGCAGATGGGGTTCTTTCTACTACAATGAAGTCAAAAGATAAATCACATAGTCCATTCCAAGAGACACATGTAAGTGGTGGGACAGAATTTTCTAGACTCCAGAAACAACTAAGACAAATTAAGAGCCATATTCTGTCACATGACCATGAGAATTGTGAACCTTGAACAACTAAGTGACTGATTTCTTCACAAAAAAATAGATAATCCTTGAGTAGACTAAGGACAGAATGACTATCTTTCCTATAACTGAATACCTTAGCTGATACACTGGACTGTGTGTGTGTGTGTGTGTGTGTGTGTGTTTATAGCAATGTGCTCCGTGGAGATATTTTTACTCTTTTTAAAACACTGAAATATTTTAAACACAAAGCAGTATATAAAATGTATAAATACAACTTAAAGAGTAATTATATGTTGTTGCTGCTGCTAAGTCGCTTCAGTCATGTCCAACTCTGTGCAACCCCATAGACAGCAGCCCACCAGGCTCCCTCATCCCTGGGATCCTCCAGGCAAGAACACTGGAGTGGGTTGCCATTTCCTTCTCCAGTGCAGGAAAGTGAAAAGTGAAACTGAAGTTGCTCAGTCATGTCCGACTCTTCGCAACCCCATGGACTGCAGCCTACCAGGCTGCTTCGCCCATGGGATTTTCCAGGCAAGAGTACTGCAGTGAGTTGCCATTGCCTTCTCCAAATTATATGTTAATATCCATTTAACTGCCATCAGATCTAGAAATATGACATTGCTAGCATCCTAGAAACACATGTCATGCCCAGCCCCCCAGTCCAGGTAACCACTAGCATGAGTTTTTTGTGATACATATGCATATGTATATAAATTTTTTTTTAAACATATGTATACTACAGTTTTGGGGGGCTCATGAGACTACCTGTCTTTTCACCTTGCTTATAGTTTCCTTTGTTGTGCAGAAGTTTTAATTTTAATTAGGTCCCATTTGTTTATTTTTGCTTTGATTTCCAGTATTCTGGGAAGGTGGGTCATAGAGGATCCTGCTGTGATGTATGTCAGAGAGTGTTGTGCCTATGTTCTCCTCTAGGAGTTTTATAGTTTCTGGTCTTACGTTTAGATCTTTAATCCATTTTGAGTTTATTTTTCTGTATGGTGTTAGAAAATGTTCTAATTTCATTCTTTTACAAGTGGTTGACCAGTTTTCCCAGCACCACTTGTTAAAGAGATTGTCTTTTCTCCATTGTATATTCTTGCCTCCTTTGTCAAAGATAAGGTGTCCATAGGTGCATGGGTTTATCTCTGGGCTTTCTATTTTGTTCCATTGATCTATATTTCTGTCTTTGTGCCAGTACCATACTGTCTGGCTGACTGTAGCTTTGTAACATAGCCTGAAGTCAGGCAGGTTGATTCCTCCAGTTCCATTCTTCTTTCTCAAGATTGCTTTGGCTATTCAAAGTTTTTTGTATTTCCATACAAATTGTAAAATTTGTTCTAGTTCTGTGAAAAATACCGTTGGTAGCTTGATAGGGATTGCACTGAATCTATAGATTGCTTTGGGTATTATACCCATTTTCACTATATTGATTCTTCCAATTCATAAACACGGTATATTTCTCCATCTATTTGTGTCCTCTTTGATTTCTTTCACCAGTGTTTTATCATTTTCTATATACAGGTCTTTTGTTTCTTTAGGTAGATCTATTCTGAAGTATTTTATTCTTTTCATTGCAATGGTGAATGGAATTGTTTCCTTAATTTCTCTTTCTGTTTTCTCATTGTTAGTGTATAGGAATGCAAGGGATTTCTGTGTGTTAATTTTATATCCTGCGACTTTACTATATTCATTGATTAGCTCTAGTAATTTTGTGGTGGAGTCTTTTCTATGTAGAAAACCCTATGTGGAGGGTTTTCCATGTAGACGATAATGTCATCTGCAAACAGTGAGAGTTTTACTTCTTTTCCAATCTGGATTCCTTTTATTTCTTTTTCTGCTCTGATTGCTGTGGCCAAAACTTCCAGAACTATGTTGAATCATAGTGGTGAGAGTGGGCACCCTTGTCTTATTCCTGATTTTAGGGGAAATGCTTTCAATTTTTCACCATTGAGGATAATGTTTGCTGTTGATTTGTCATATATAGCTTTTATTATGTTGAGGTATGTTCCTTCTATTCCTTCTTATGGAGGGTTTTTATCATAAATGGATATTGAATTTTGTCAAAGGCTTTCTCTGCATCTATTGAGATAATCATATGGTTTTTATCTTTCAATTTGTTAATGTGGTGTATTACATTGATTGACTTGTGGATATTGAAGAATCCTTGCATCCCTGGGATAAAACCCACTTGGTCATGATGTATGATCATGTTCTTATGTTATTGGATTCTGTAAGGGGAAATGCTTTCAATTTTTCACCATTGAGGATAATGTTTGCTGTTGATTTGTCATATATAGCTTTTATTATGTTGAGGTATGTTCCTTCTATTCCTTCTTATGGAGGGTTTTTATCATAAATGGATATTGAATTTTGTCAAAGGCTTTCTCTGCATCTATTGAGATAATCATATGGTTTTTATCTTTCAATTTGTTAATGTGGTGTATTACATTGATTGACTTGTGGATATTGAAGAATCCTTGCATCCCTGGGATAAAACCCACTTGGTCATGATGTATGATCATGTTCTTATGTTATTGGATTCTGTTTGCTAGAATTTTGTTAAAGATCTTTGCATCTATGTGCCTCAGTGATGTTGGCCTGTAGTTTTCTTTTTTTGTGACATCTTTGTCAGGTTTTGGTATTAGGGTGATGGTGGCCTCATAGAATGAGTTTGGAAGTTTTCCTTCCTCTGCAATTTTCTGGAAGAGTTTGAGTAGGATAGGTGTTAGCTCTTCTCTAAATTTTTGGTAGAATTCAGCTGTGAAGCCATCTGGTCCTGGGCTTTTGTTTGCTGGAAGACTTCTGATTACAGTTTCAATTTCTGTGCTTGTGATGAGTCTGTTAAGATTTTCTATTTCTTCCTGGTTCAGTCTTGGAAAGTTATACTTTTCTAAGAATTTGTCCATTTCTTCCAAGATGTCCATTTTATTGGCATATAGTTGCTGATGGTAGTCTCTTATGATACTTTGTATTTCTGTGTTGTCTGTTGTGATTTCTCCATTTAATTTCTAATTTTGTTGATTTGATTCTTATCCCTTTGTTTCTTAATGAGTCTGGCTAATGGTTTGTCAATTTTATTTATCTTCTCAAAGAACCAGTGTTTAGTTTTGTTGATTTTTGCCATGGTCTCTTTTGTTTCTTTTACATTTATTTCTGCCCTGATTTTTAAGATTTCTTTCCTTCTACTAACCCTGAGGTTCTTCATTTCTTCCTTTTCTAGTTGCTTTAGATGTAGAGTTAGGTTATTTATTTGACTTTTTCTTATTTCTTGAGGTAAACCTGTATTGCTATGAACCTTCCCCTTAGCACTGCTTGGAGTCCAGAAGTTTAACCAGGACTCAGTCACATAAGAAAGTTGGTCATCTGCTAGGCTAATCTTTGTCTCTGGCCCCTCCAGAGGTTAAGTTTCAAGGTCCAAACTCCCCGTGGGCTATAAAGCTCATTGGCCGCATAAATTATCTTGTACAAACCAAGGCCCCCAGGTAAACAACAACACTCTTAGCAGGTAGAGTATCTCAAGAGCTGAGGGCAAAGGCCAGACCCCTCTTGGGAAAGGTTAACCCTTTACTGTACAAATGTAAATATATATGTTATATGTGTATATACTTTCATTAAAAATATAGTTTGATTATGTCTGCTTTTGAACCTCATAGAAATGCTTCATATAAATCATTGTATGTATACACTTATATGGTATGTTTCATTTCCTTTAAGAGTTGTTTTTTATTTATTCCATATTGGGTTGACATTCTAGATATTCTTATCAAATATTAAGGAGAGTCTTGAAATCTTATTATTGATAAGTAACTAGAGTCCAGCAATGAAGCCAGCCTAGAACTTGCCACGCAAACAGCTAAGGACTCCATGTGTTTATAAATTCACCCCATACGGTCTTCATCCTAGAGGACCCCAGAATGAAATGCAGTCACTTTTGTTTCAGTTGTCTGAAAAGGTCTCACTTGCCCACATGTAATGATGAGCTTCAGTTATTAGGATCTCATCATATCACCTCCTACCTGTGTCCCCAACAAAGACGGAATCAATCACAGGTCAATACATTGTTTCCTAAAGAGCCAGGTAGTAAATATTTTACAGTTTTCAGGCTATATCCTCTTTGTTCCAACTACTTACCTCTTATAACTACTTACCTACTTACCTCCACCTGGGTTATAGCATGACAGCAGCCATGGACAACATGTACACAAATGCGTGTGGCTGTGTCCCAATAAAACTGCATTTACGAACACCCAAATTTGAATTTTGTATTATTTTTACATCTATGAAATACTATTCTGTTTAAATTTTTTTCAATACCTTACAAAGGTAATAATCATTCTTAGCTCATATAAAACAGGAAGCAGGCTGGATTCTGACCTTTGGGCCACAGCTTGCCAACCACTTGGTAGGCTAATCCGTTGATTCAGAGGTTCTAGAATTGGATTCAGGTTTTCCATTTATATATTTATATTCCTCGTTTCTCCCAATTCATCAATCTCATACTCTTGACAAGCAGGAAAATGAATTGTAACTCATCTAAAACATTTTAGAACCCAGTTTTTATTGCTTGGTCAAAAAATGAAAATGTTACACATGGTAAATGGATTTCAGTAAGCATCGGAGCAGAACAATTGGCTAATGTTCTAGATTTTACAACCTAAATAAAACAGACCAAGCAGATTCCTGTAATAATTCTGTGACATTAAGTCCCTAGATAGGATTTCTATGGCAAAGGAAGGGCATTGATTCTCTTTCTTCCCCACAATTCAATCAACACGGATAAAATAGAGGGTAGTCATTAGGTACCAAAATCCCTAAGATAGTATAGACAAACCCATGTAAAATCTTATCAGCACAGCTGTAGCAACAGTCAGAAATCAGTTACTCAGCACCATCCTATTCTGATGAAGACTGAACAAGTTCCCCACAACTAAAATTTACTCCTGCTGTCTCTTTAGGTCAATGAGCAAATTGTAAGAGCAAATAACAGAAAATTCATCTCATGTGCTTAATTATTATGCATTGCTTTCATTCTATCTTTTTTTAACCAAAAAATGAGCACATTTAAAATTTTATCTTAGCATAGAATATGTTTATCAAATTAAAGGACCGAACGTAATTACTTGTATTATTTTCATCTTTAGATCTGCAGAGCTTAAGACGGAGTGATCCCACCACACAGGTAAGAGATTGCATCTTTTGTAGACCAAAGATGGACAGTTTAAAGATACCTGCTAAAAAGGTAGTGGTGCTGGTTAACTCACATGAATTCAATTTCCTGCTTTTTGATGTATAAACATTTTGTTGTTTCTCTTTGCATTTTTCTCTTTTGGATTGTGTTTATTGTTGCGTCTGCTCCATTTCCTCTTTGGATCACATTATCAAAGTTTTCCTGTTGTTGGATATTGACATCCCAGTATGACTGACTCGATGGACGCGAGTCTGAGTGAACTCTGGGAGTTGGTGATGGACAGGGAGGCCTGGCGTGCTACGATTCATGGGGTCGCAAAGAGTCAGACACAACTGAGCAACTGAACTGAACTGATGACTATTTGATTTCAAATTCCTATACTTCTATTGCTTTTGGTTTCTTGCAAGGTGTTTTATTTTGTTTATCCAAAACATTGGCTTCTTTTGAAAAAATATTTTGAATATGGTTATTGGAAGAAGATAGAGAAAAGTAGGTCCAAATATAGTTTTAAGGTTGGAAGCAGCCAGCTATGGGACAATGCCACCATTTCTGCATTGATAAAACGGCACACCGCACCCAATGACTCTCATTGTCATATTATGCTTGTTCACATCACTCAGCAAGAATGTGTGGGAAAAGATATTACTTAACTTTTTCTTTTCTGTGATTTTATCAAAATAACAGTATTTAAATTTAAAAAGATACTTAATTCTTCTTCCTAAATAATCTAACACAGGGTCACCATCCCTACTGTAGTGTTTCCATACCTATATCTTGTGCAGATTTATGCACTGCCCATTTTTTTAAGACAGTTCAGAAGATGCATAGAAACTAATCAAGCATCCTCAGTTCATCCCCACAGAAAGGCTATTCAGAAGTACCCTTTCCCTTCTTCTCTGAGGTTTTCAAATATTATTGCAATTGAATATTGATAAACTCTGGAACATTGTACCTGATAAGTGATTTCTATTAATAGCAGTTTCATCCATTAGAGCTTTTTAATTTGTTTTGGCTTTGTTGATTTTCATGCTCTAGTCTTTCATTTTTTCAATGCATTCCATTTTTCTGTTTCTTTTCAAAGTTTTAATCCAATTACCAGCCCTGTAAACAAGCATTTGCTGCTTCTCCAGTAGTGCACTGAACTGTGAGGGGAAGTGATTTCTGATTACAGACAGGCTAATTTTCAAGGGACAAGAGGAACAAAACACAGTGAACTGAATACAAGAATAATGGATGATACCTTGTTAGGTGACACATGGCACAGAATTAGAGCACAGATGGAAAAGCAAAAACTTAACTTAATCCTAAAATATGTATGCATTGCATGGATAGTAGCTGTGATCTGGGTCACATACCATCGCTTGGTTATGAGAGGGAAGTTATTTCACACACTTTATTGCTCAGGAGTGTTCAATAACATCAGGATTAGCTTCTCTAATTGAGAGGGTGACAAAAAGCAATTTAGATCCTGCAAAGCCCTAGAGTTTTGTCTAGTTTTGTGGAACATCTCCACAATTTCTGGATTTTTTTTACTTCTTATCCCTCTGCTTTCTTGGCTCCCTTTCTCACATATTTCCTACACCTTGAGGTATAATTAATAACATCTTAGGAGTTATCTATGTTATAGCCTTCACATATCACCTGACAGTCATGTCTGGGGATCAAGAGAGCACCACTGATGACGGTGAATTGTGTTTGTTTTAATATGAGGCAAGAGTTGGGAAACACAAGGAGTCAGAGGACTATCACAAAGTCCCTAAAATCACGGGGTCACCCAATAAAGGTCTTGATCCTCGATCAGTGTGAAGTCTGATCATGATTTTTACCTATTTAAAGCAGAGGCAAGACAAAGTGACCTTGAAACTAGACGCCACTGTTTTCTGGCCATAATCTTACCCAACATCTGAGGGGCAGGGTGTAAAGGTAGGAAAGGCAGTCCTTTGCACTGGCAGAGGGTTCAGTAGAATAAAGTTGAAAAATTGCAACTAATGAGTACTTCGTCATATTAGGCTGCCTTCCAACATAAGAAGAGAACATCCTGTTTTGAAGCTCCTAAACTGAAGAACAAGGTTTATAGGCTACAGAGTTTTTAAGAAAACCAGCAGGCACATAATAGTCACAGCACTGGAAGCTACCACAATGAACCTTTCACCACGTGAGCTAAGATTCCTCCAAAATAATGAATTCTCTTTGGTCACAGCAAAGCTCATAAAGGCAGAAGGCTAAATACTAAAGACCACCACAGCCCAAAATATCAATTTTTCAGAGAAAAGAAGAGCTTGAAAGGGCTGTCAGAGTAAGTTAAATGTAGTGATGGTAAAATGGTAAACTCCATGAATTTTCTCTGTAAATTTTCTCCATGCATCTTGTGGGGTTGATGAGCCTCTGGGAATCAGAAGTCCAGAGGTAGACAGATCAGCTTGAACTTTGGCCCTGTCTTCCGACAGTCTCATGAAGCATAGTCTGACTCTACTTAGTAGCACAGCTCAACATATTTCTCTCTGTTCTTTGGGCAAACATTAAATCATGAAACCTTGCACAGCACTTAAGAGACATTTAGCTGCCAAATGATGAGTAAAATGGGTGATTTAGACACTAAAATCCAAAGCTTGATGTCATTTTTATCATCTCATTTCATTAGGTACTATAAAATACAGAGCTGTAACTTATGACAATGACAATCATAAACCATATATTCTGTAGATTCACTTTTAACACTCACAGAATGCATTTTAGACAGAGAGTGTAGTCCATATACAACTAATAAATAGGGCATTTGACTTTAGCTTCAAAGGTTTTATGTAATATCTCAGAGGCCAAGACCCCAAAAATTCAGATGTTCATTTGAATCCTGACTTAATATAAAGCTGACTTTGTAACTATCGATAAAGAAGACTTTTAGAAACAGTCTGTTTCCTAATAGACCAAGGGCATTTGTAAGAGCTAGATAAAGAGAATAAGCACAAATAAGACTTTAGTCAATAAAATCTGACATTTAGAAGGTGAATGATCTAGTTTGGCTTTCTCCGTTGATCAAATTCACTGAATACTTGCTTAGTAGACCTCTTCCTTTACTTGAAGAGTCAGAGGAAAGAGCCCAGTTCAGAACGGAAATGGCAGGATAAGGAGCGAAGTGCCTTCTCTGGCTTTTTCACCCACAATTGTTATAGGAGTCATGTAAACCACAGTTGGGTCATCAAGACCCTGGACCATTATATCACAGGGAATTTTATTTACATTTCCTCTATCAACATAGTAACCATATTGCAAGAAGTGGGACTACATTATTGGCAAATAGTATTTGATTCTTTCAATTTGTTGATAAGATTGGAGGGGTGGTGTTTCACTTTGCATTGTTGTTGTTGCTATTCATTCAGTCACTAAGTTATATCCAACTCTTTGCGACCCCATGGGCTGCAGCATGCCAGGCTTCCCTGCCCTTCACTATCTCTCAGAGTTTGCTTCAATTCATGTCCATTGATTTGGTGAGGCCATCCAGTCATCTCATTCTCTGTTGCCCCTTCCTTCTCCTCCCCTCAATCTTTCCCAGCATCAGGGTCTTTTCCAAAGAGTTGGCTCTCCACATAGGTGGCCAAAGAATTGGAGCTTTAGCTTTAGCATCAGTCCTTTGCATGGCCCTGTGCTATTTGCAGATTAGTTGGCAAGGAGTTTGAAGTTGTTATATAAGTCTAAATCAGAGAATTTTAACAGAAAACTTAATTGCTTAAAAAAAAAAACCCTTAAATTCCTCTGTGTGTGTCTGTGTGTGTGTGTGTGTGTGTGTGTGTTTTATAACCTCCTGCTAACCTCATCCTTTCTCCAGTCAGGCAAGGCAAGTGTGTTAGTTGCTCAGTCATGTCTGACTCTTTTCAACTCCATGGACTGTAGCCCACCAGGCTCCTCTGTCCATGGGATTCCCCAGGCAAGAACACTGGAGTGGGTTGCCATTCCCTTCTCCAGAGGATCTCCCTGACCCAGGGATTGAACCCGGATCTCCCACATTGCAGGCAGATTCTTTACTGTCTGAACAACCAGGGAAATCAGAGCTGGTCTGTTCTTCAATGACCGGTCCTGTGATGTGTCTTTCTCATCTTCCTTTATCTGGGACTCTCAGTCTGCCGTGATTTCACATTCTTGATTAAAGCTCAAGTAATAATTTTCTCCCTAAATTCTTGAACTCTCATAGTTGTATACTCTTTAGGAATAGGGAACAGTCATCTCTCATTTATTTTGGTTCTGTTTTTCTAGATCTGATCTATGCCTGAGGACCTCTGTTCCCTTCCTGTCTTCTACCATGAAAACACCCTGTGCTTAAACCTTGGGGGCCCATCTTCCATGTCCGTATTTCACAAAAAAGTCTATTGTAAAAATCACTGCACAGGTTGGCATAGTTGCAGAGCACTGATGCTGTGGAACTGAGTGGTTTTTTAATGGATGTCCAGAGTCTGTGCCCAAAAGAACTTCCATAGAATTGCTGAAGGTTAACTTTCTTCCACCTCAGATTTGCTACTGAAATTAGCAGAGCTCATTTGAGAGATAAATTTGCTCTTTAAAAATTTATTTCCTCTGCATTCATTTTCTCTTCCTATAAATGGGAACCTGGGATCTTGTAAAACCGAATTAAAATTATCAAATACTATTGAACCAACCTAATGAAAATTTTAACCAAAAGTCATTGTAAATTAGGTATGTGCTATACTGAGAACACAAGCCTTTGTAAAGTAGATATTGTTCTTATGTAAACTCATGAATGGAGACTTTCTTGAATAAATTACTTCTTAATAACATCAGAGAGTCATTGGCTGGGTAAATACCTCCCCAGGGCATTCACTGAGATCCTTAAATTTAAATGTTCAATAGAACTTCATATTTGTCACCTTTACTAATGAGTTTTTCTTTATGAAATCACTATTAGCATGAAAAAGTTAAATTTTGTGTATAATTTCTAAAATTAATGCTCCTTGAAAGACCTCAAGGGCTTTAACTTTGTCTTGCTGGAATGCAACATTTACATAATTTCTATTGCCCCAACATTTACACTCCCCAACTTCACTATCAATTTGCTACCTGGAGCAGGAGGGAAAACATAATCTGAACAGCCAGAGAGTCTGGAAACTTCTGCTAAGAAGAGTGATGGATGGCAAAGGACCGAGTAGCAAAATCATATTCTAACTTGTGATTTAGGCATCAGCAATCTTTACAGTGGTTTTTGCTAGGCCATCATTCCCAACAAGTCCTCCTGTGGCTGCCACATTGGTAACACTCAGGCATGAGCTATTGAAATGTTAAATGATTCCCCGAATGGTAAGAATTTGCTTTGCTATTCATCTCTCTGGAGTTTTTATTTGGGGATTCAAGATTTTGTGTGCATTCTCATTTCATCTTTGCAGCAGATGCAGTAGGCATTCTCTTATTAAGATTAGAATTATAGGTCCTGTAACTCAACATGGAATTATTGAGATGCCACATTCTACAGAACTCTTTAACAGGGTAGGTGACACCTTTGCTTGTAAACAAGCCTGAAGTTGGCTTTTCTACATATGGAGTAGCACAGCAAAACCATGAGGTTTCAGAGAGGCCACTCCCATGACCATATTCAGGAAGAAAGATGTAAATAGACTCTGACCATTGTTTTCTCGTGCAATCCAGATCCTGCCCAGGCTCCTCCTGTCTGTGGCTTACTACATCCACAAGTTACAGATGATTTCCTGCCACTGAGCCAATAGGCTATTTGCTGCAGGGAAATGCAGAGAACACCCTGAGTTCAGTGCATTGCTTCCCAACCGCGGCACCCCTACAAAACTTACAGCATTTAGCTTCCCCCCAGACTGAATCAAAACCATAAGACTAATTCGTGATGATACAATCGGTTGTAAGAAAATGAATGGTACCCTTTCTGAGTGCCATAGTTTTATACCACTTTTGCAATATATCCAGTCAAAAAAGTGTCTTTAACAAACTCAAAACACGAAAAGTTAAAAGAGTACTTGAATAAACTTCATTTGCTAAGTTGCTAAGTCACTTCAGTCGTGTCCGACTCTGTGCAACCCCATAGACGGCAGCCCACCAGGCTCCCCTGTCCCTGGGATTCTCCAGACAAGAACGCTGGAGTGGGTTGCCATTTCCTTCTCCAATGCATGAAAGTGAAAAGTGAAAGTAAAGTCGCTCAGTCTGTCTGACTCTTAGCGACGCCATGGACTACAGCCTACCAGGCTCCTCTGCCCGTGGGATTTTCCAGGCAAGGTACTGGAGTGGGTTGCCATTGCCTTCTCCAGAATAAACTTCATATTACTGTGAAATATTTTCTAACATATAGGCTAAAGATATTAACAAAAGTTACTCAAGGAGGGTTTTATGTCAATGAGTTTGCTAAAATACATGTAAATGCTGTGAGTTAAATTTTATTTGGAGGCAAAATGAGGACTCTAGTCTAGGAGACAGCATCTCAGGTAGCTCTGAAAAACTGTTTCAAAGAGATGAGGGTGGAGAGAAGTTCAGAATAAATGTGATTTTGGTGAACAGGGAGTACATACACTCAAGCACATATTATTATTATTATTTTTTTTTTTTTTGCAGAGGTTTCTGTTACTCTTGTGAAGGTTACTGTTAGTCATGAGGGGCAGACATCACCATGAAGCAATTTAGTGCCTTTCTAGATATGAGGAGATGCAAGAATTGGGGTCATAAATTCATCTCCTGAAAATATCAATCTGAAGGCCTGTTCTACCAGTTTTTCCCAGAGTACAGAGTCCCTCATTCCTGATTTCCACCCTGAACTCTTTTCAGGGTGATGAAGATCTATAGCTGCAACCACTGGCTCTTGATTTAACCCTTGTGGGGGTGGATAGCAGGTGCCAATCTGTAGGTGACACATGCAAGTTACCAAGACACAAGGCAGCCTTGCCAAGACCCCAGATTAGCAAAAGGCTGAGCATGTACCCCAACCTCCACAAAGAAAACCCACATTCAGCCAAAGATTTTAAACAGAAATGAAAGGTGCTTCCACATTATGCTACAGAGTCATTGAAATACATATATTCTAACAAAATTATATATATATATATATATATATAAAACATTCTGCTGAATTTCACATCAAATCAAATATATTTGAAATCAAATATGAAGTCTCACAGAAAATAGTTTCCAGGTTAATTCATTCAACAAGCACAAGCTGAGAACAGTCTCAGTGTCCAGTGGATTCCAGTGGCAAGAGTCCTAGCAGACAAGATTGAGAATGAGGGGTCAGGAGTGACCAGCGCTGTCAGCAGAAGGTATGATATGCACCCACAGAAACCTCTTTGGTCGTCTCTTTCTGTGTCATTTCCCCAAGTCCTAATTTCTCTCTTCTCCCAAGACCCTTCAGGACCATAGAGAGTTCCTCCATGCTAACACGTGCTCTGACCTCACATGGAATGTCAGAACTTGTCAACTTTTTGTCTGTTTTGACGAGTTCATTACAGTATCTGAGTGGCAGGTGTCATCTTCTAGGATACACTTATGTCTGTAAATCCCCTTGCAGGGGTGAGGTCTGATTTATACAAAATCAGTATGTTTCCTGCCTATCAATTTTGCATGATAAAGATTATCTATATATCTTATTTAGTAAGAGTTATCCATATCTGTGAGCTTCCCCAGTGACTCAACAGTAAAGAATCTACCTGCAGTGAAGGAGACACGGGAGACAAAGGTTCTGTCCTTGGGTTGGGAAGATCCCCTGGAGGAGGAAATAGCAACCACTCCAGTATTCTTGCCTGGGAAATCCTATGGACAGAGGAGCCTGGTTGGCTACAGTCCAGAGAGGATCAAGGAGTCGGACACAACTAAGCCACTGAGCACGGTACCGTCCATCCATATCCATGCTAAAGCAGCACACTGCGTATGATGTACTCACTTGCCAAAATAAGGGTAGGAAACAGTCAAGGATGCCCACCTGTTCCCATGCAGGCCTCAAAGAGAGAATGCCTGCATGCAGGCTCCCAGCTCCGCCTCCACCAGACTCTGTGTCCCTGGGGAAGTTTTCTTTTGTTTCAGTTTCCTTTTCAGAAAAATGGAGAACCACAGCTATTCCTATCTTTCAGTGTGATTTTATGGGTTAGATAATAAAATGTATTGAAGATGCTTGGTATCATGACTGGAACATGTTATCATGACATCCTGACTCAGAACAAGATAAAAGAAATAACGGTCCACCTGGAGCAAGCCTCCAAGCTGAGTTTGACACAGTGAAAGTGTGACACAGTGAAAGTGAATGTTGCTCAGCTGTGTCCAACTCTTTGTGACCCTAGGACTATACGGTCCATGGAATTCTCCAGGCCAGAATACTGAACTGGGTAGCCTTCCCCTTCTCGAGATCTTTCCAGCCCAGGGATCGAATCCAGGTCTCCCGCATTGCAGGCGGATTCTTTACCAGCTGAGCCACAAGGGAAGCCCAAGAATACTGGAGTGGGTAGCCTATCCCTTCTACAGGGAGATCGTCTCAACCCAGGAATTAAACTGGGGTCTCCTGCATTGCAGGCGGATTCTTTACCAACTGAGCTGAGGGAAACCCGAGTGTAATTCCCAGGCCCTGTCCTTGGTGTTCCCAACCTGTTATTTAGGAAGCTCAAGTGTGACACATGAACATCCCAAATAACAGGGCAGGAACACCAAGGACAGGGCCTAGGAATTACTGACATGGTAGTGGCCTGATAGAGGTGTGGAGAATTAGCGACAAAGTAGCAAAGCAGCTCTTGGATGACAGCTGTCCGTTGCAAATAAGGACCATGGAAAACCCATCTTGTTAAGAGTGCTGCCAAGTATCACTTAGGGCAAGGTGTGTGAATAAGGAGTTATGTACAAGCCAGCTCTGTAGGCATCTGCAGAGGGTTGGCATGGCAACCCCAAGCTCTGACATCATACCAGACATTTCATTTCATAGATCTTAGGAACTCATCTAATGGGACAGTCAGTTCATGATGGAATATTCACTTTAACTGGCAAATGTCTCCAAGAGGATCTTAAGCTCTTGGAATTGATTTGTGGAGCTCAGAGTGGTAGAACAGATCCACAAGTCAGGATACCCCTTTGACACAATGCATGTTAACTGACTTCTCTGCTATAACATGACAATAATAATACCCCCGTCTCTCAGGGTGTGGAGAGGATTAAATAAGAAAGACAAAACATTGGAAATTGCTAAGCAAAGTCTTGGATGCAAAGTAAATGATAAACACTTGTAACTTTCCTTTCTTTGTTCCTCCTAATTCCTTCTACTTTAAAAAGGAGGAATTCTACCTTTTCTCCAAATTACTTGTCCTTTAGTTTTCAGTTTACCCATCCAAACTGTGGAGAAGTCTTCTTGGTACACTGCAGGTCTGGGGCTCTGATCCAAGAACAAGGTTGTCAGCAAGACCATTTTGGGCTCAACTGCTTCCTGACTTCAGTTTCATTCCTGCAGAAAAGTCTGCAGTGAAAGATTTCTCATAGCAGCCACCTATTTATTTTCATGAGCAAACAGCAAAAGATTGTGCAAAAATTAAAGAGCTGTTTTCACACACGGAAGGAAGAATTGTCTGGAGTCATTCTTTTCAACACCACCCACATAGAGTTATAAGCATCTTAATCATCACTCCGGATTATAAAATTCCATAATGAATTCTGTCTTTGCAACGAGCTTACAGGGTGGCTTTAGGTAATTATATATAATATGCTACCGTGTTGTTGTTCAGTAGCTTAGTCTTATCTGGCTTTTCGACCTTGTGGACTACAGGACGCCAGCCTTCCTTGTCCTTCACTATATCCCAGAGTTTACTCAAACTCTTATCCATTGAGTCAGTGCAGTGATGCCATCCAAACATTTCTTCCACTGTTGTCTCCTTCTCTTCTTGCCCTCAATCCTTCTCAGCATCAGGGTCTTTTCCAATGAGTTGACTCTTCTCATCAGATGGTAAAAATATTGGAGCTTCAGTTTCAGCATAAATCCTTGCAATGAAAATCAGAGTTGATTTCCATTTCCTTTAGGATTGACTGGTTTGAACTCCTTGCTGTCCAAGGGACTCTCAGGAGTCTTCTCCAGCACCACAGTTCAAAAGCATGAATTCTTCTGCATTCAGCCTTCTTTATGGTCCAACTCTCACATCCATACATGACTACTGGAAAAATTATAGCTTTGACTAGACTCACCTTTGTCAGCAAAGTGATGTCTCTGCTTTTGAATACGCTGTCTAGGTTGGTCATAACTTTTCTTCCAAGGAGGAAGCATCTTTTAATTTCATGGCTGCAGTCACCATCCGCAGTGACTTTGGAGCCCAAGAAAATAAAGTCTATCACTCTTTCCATTGTTTCCCCATTATTTGCCATAAAGTGATGGGACCAGATGCCATGATCTTAGCTTTTTGAATGTTGAGTTTTAAGCCAGGTTTTTCACTCTCCTCTTTTACCTTCATCAAGAGGCTCTTTAGTTCCTCTTCACCTTCTGCCATTAAGGTGGTGTCATCTGTGTATCTGAGATTATTGATATTTCTCCTCGCAATCTTGATTCCAGCTTGTGATTTATCCAGCCCAGCATTTCACATGATGTACTATGCATGTGAGTTAAATAAGGAGGGTGACAATATACAGACTTGATGTACTCCTTTCCCAATTGGTTAATTGGCTTATATAACATATGTAATCTCTATTATGTTTATATAGTATATAATTGCATTCTAGTAAATTAGTATACATGTTATGATAATATATATCTACCACACAGTATATAACATATAGTATATACATTATTTTGTTATTGTTTAGTCTCTAAGTCATGTCCAACTCTTTTGCGACCCCCTGGACTGTAGCTGGCCAGGTTCTTATGTCCATGGGATTTCTCAGGCAAGAATACTGGAGTGGGTTGCCCATTTCCTTCTCCAGGGGATCTTCCCAACCCAAGGATCAAACCTGTGTCTCCTGCTTGGCAGGCAGAACCTTCACCACTGAGCCACTTGGGAACCCATGTACATTATATGTTAGGATATTTTATATACTATTATGTATCTACCACATATTATATGTAGATATCTACTATATAATATAGTACATACTTATTATTACATTATATATGTGTGTGTGTGTATATATATATATATATATCTTAATTTCTTCACAATAAAAGACTTACTTTCCTCACAGAGATTTTTTGATGAGGAAATATGATAGACGATGATATAAAAAGTCCTTTGAAACCTTAAATATTCCAATTATGCTGCTCATTTACTTATGTATAAATATGTATATATACACATCAATCTTACCAAAGAAAACAATACATATATTGACAACAACTCCACTTAAGTTTCTGACCACTGAATGAACTAGCAAGACCATAATTATTATTGAGGATAAAAGAGAATTTTTATGAAACTTCAGGATTTCTGCACAATAAGCTCATTGAGAGCATACTTAGTTTTGATTGCAGTCTGTGAGCCCAGCAGTGTGCTAGAGAAGGATGGAATAGCCAGGGTGAGCGATTCACATCACATGCAACCCTTGTCCTTGAGGAGATGAACACTTAGACGTTCAGTAAATAATGGCACAAATAGATGTATAATTGCAAAGTAGCTCCATGCTCTAATGGATAAGAATAGAGCAAATAACATGGGCATGGGACCTAATCATCAAAGTGCTCCTTAAGGAACAGATGTCTTCCAGTATCTGAAGGGTGATTTGCAGTTATCTAGACAGACAGCGTGGGAAGGGAGAGGTGGAATGCCTGCTCCAGGAGACAGGGTCTCAGGTGTCCTGGCTGGAGGAGGGAGCGTTCTACCTGAGGCAGGAGAGCTTGCTGGTTGGAGAACTGGGAGATGGTCTGTGCGGGAGGCATTCAGGAGACAAGCGGGGCAGGGGTTGCCAGAGGAGGCTGACCTTGCTGACTGGGTCAGGAATGTTGCTCTTTTTTAATTAGTATTATTCACTCATTCATGACTACTTTATTGCGTCCACTTGTACAGACACTTTGTAAGCACTGGGGCTACAGATATGAATGGCCTGATCTCTGCCTGAAAGACTTACAGTCTAACAGAAGAGGCAATGTTCCAGATACATAGAGGATACAGATAAGGAGATTGGTCAGTTCTATAGGGACTGGAAATCAGGAAAGACCTTGTGGGAAAAATGACCTTGTTCACGATCAAGACTTCAAATCAAGAAGTCTTTTTGATTTCCAATCTCCATAGACCTGACCACTCCCCTCCTGAACTCAGGACAATCCTAGCAGCAATTGATAATCAGTCACACTGTGACAATTTTTCTGGCTTGAATTATCCACATCAGTTCAGTTCAGTTCAGTTGCGCAGTCGTGTCCAACTCTTTGCAACCCCATGAATCGCAGCACGCCAGGCCTCCCTGTCCATCACCNTTCTTCTGAGGGATTCCTGCCCACAGTAGTAGATATAATAGTCATCTGAGTTAAATTCACCCATTCCAGTCCATTTTAGTTCGCTGATTCCTAGGATGTCCACGTTCACCCTTTCCACATTACCCAGGAGGAAACTGACTTAGATGCTGTTGCTAAACACAGACAGTGAGATGCCAGGGCTCTGAGTTCACACAGCCCTGAGGTTAACAACACTTTGCTCAAGGGAAGATGAGAAGTCATCCTGCATTTTTCCAGGACAAGTACTCCCAAGAAACAGAAGCTCTAGGTAAGAAGCAACCAAGTAAAAGTGGTGATAATTTCAATTCAAATGTTTTATTTTTAGCTTTCAATGAGGACTTTTTAAAATAAAAACTATATATGTTTATGGTGTACAACATGATGTTTTGATATAAATATACACTGGGAAATGATTACTGTAGTAAAACCAATTAACATATCCCTTACCACATGTTTTGTGTGTATGTGGAACAAAAACACTTAAAGATCTAATTTCAAGTATACACAGTTAAATAAGGATTTTTTCAAGCAAATAGCCCAAGGCAAAGAGGTATTCAGTATCAAGTTTATAAAGGGCCCTTTAATTACTGGGAGTATATTTGTTCAATTCCTTTGTAAAGACATCTGAAATCCTTACTCATTTTATATCAGTTAAGATCAGAGTAAACTGTGGAATAATGTTATGGCATTTCTCAATATAAAGTCACTGAACACATCAACGTAGGTCTTATGAGAAGTGCTATAATGCAGAGAAGGCCCTGGTGGTTCAGTGGTTAGGACTCAGTGCTTTTACTTCAGTCCCTGGTTGGTGAACAGATCCCACACTCCATTCAGTGCAGCAAAAAAATAAAAAAAAAAAAAAGTCCTATAACCTTTATTACAGAAAAAAAGGAAATATTGTTTTAAGAAAGTAACTTCAGTGAACAGCAACAAACGCTCTCCAAAATTACTAAAACCAGTGGAAAATTTCAAGCTTCGTCCCGAACATCCAACTATTTTCCCTAATACCATTAAAAATAATCTTAACTGTAGAATACAGTGAATCTGTTTTTGGCATAGATTCCATTTATATATATAGATATAGATATAGATATAGATATTTGAAAACGAAAGTGTTAGTCACCTAGTTGTGTTCAACTCTTTGTGACCCCATGGACTGTAGCCCACCAAACTCCTCCATCCATGGGATTTTCTAGGTAAGAAATGGGTTCTCATTTCCTTCTCCAGAGGATCTTCCTAACTCAGCGATTCAACCCAGGTCTGCTGCATTGCGGGCAGACTCTCTACCATTTGAGCCACCAGGGGAGCCCATATGTACTTTTAATTAAAACAGTTACATTGAATATGATTAAATGGGTAATTAAAAAATACAATCATAAACTTTCTCAAATACATTCTTGTTTCCTAGATTTAATTTTATAGATCCAATCACTAAAACTCATTTTTAAACATAAATTTGATGTAAATGAAGGTTTTAATGATCAACAATAACAAAATTTCCATAAATACCACTGAGATTAGGCAGGGAAATCATTGAAAATCAACTAGATACTTTTGATATTTATCTTTAAATTAGATTTCATTATAAATTTAGTGGGTATTATGCCACAGCCTATAGATAAAATTATCAAAGGTGGTCTTGACTTGCTCTCAAATACTATTTGTTATATATTAGCCAAGTTTGCTTAAATGACAACAAACTTGACTTGATGCAAATAGCAAGCTTCTCTAGTAAAGCATCAATGATGCCAGTTACCAAACGCTTCTGACGCTTCAGAGGAGGTCCACAGTGCAGTAGCAAGTGACACTTACCTTGCGGTAGATCATATGGGACATGGCCACTCTGAGCCTCATCCCCGCACGCTGAAAATGATTGAAGTACAAGTGGTGCAGAATGGCCCACAGAAGCACACAGGCACTCAGCACTGCAGCGCAGACACGGGCGTCATATAAAGCACCAGAAACATTGGGGTCTTCAAAGTAACTAATAATTTTCCCCACAAGTAAGGGCAGAACTACTCTGGTGCATTCCTGAAAGAAGAAAGTCTCCATTAGAAATTCAATCCATACCCATTTTTCTTAACACAAGCTTTTTATTTTCGCTCATTAAAAAGCATTCTAACAAAATGCTAATCCATGGCTCATCTAAAAGAAAAATGTACAGATCCACTATCTTCTATAAGACAAGCAGTTTTAACCTTAGGCAAGAATTTTATGTTTAAAGACAATAAAGCCTTAGCACATTGTGCTTGGCACACTGTGGATACTCAATAAATATCATCACTAGTGCCTTAGAATGCATTTGGCAAGATGCCAAGGGACTCTGCCTAAGATGAATAAAGAAATGGGTGGCAGAGAAAGGTAAGAAATTTGTTTCTCTATGAACAAGCCCTGCTCACAGCCGGCCCTTTCCCTGTTCTCTCATCATCCCAGCCCAATAGAAAATCAAGACGGTTTATGTACAGGAAGCATGCTCTTGCCATCACCTTCTGATTTAACAGCCTTTTTGAATCGAGACATTGGCACAAGATCTTCCTTGAGAAAGTTGCTCAGTCGTACCTGACTCTTTGCGACCCCATGGACCATTCAGTCCATGGATTTCTCCAGGCCAGAATACTGGCGTGGTACCCTTTCTCTTCTCCAGGGGATCTTCCCAACCTAGGGATCAAACCCAGGTCTCCCACATTGCAGGTGGATTCTTTACCAGCTGAGCCACAAGGGAAGCCCAAAAATACTGGAGTGGGTAGCCTATCCCTTCTCCAGAGGATCTTCCTGATCCAGGAATCAACCCAGGGTCTCCTGCATTGCAGGTGGATTCTTTATCAACTGAGCTATGTGGGAAGCCCAAGACATTGTCACAAACACATCCAATCTTTTCCATTCTAAACTGTACATGTCCAGAGAATTCAGTCCATGGATTTCTCCAGGCCAGAATACTGGCGTGGTACCCTTTCTCTTCTCCAGGGGATCTTCCCAACCTAGGGATCAAACCCAGGTCTCCCACATTGCAGGTGGATTCTTTACCAGCTGAGCCACAAGGGAAGCCCAAAAATACTGGAGTGGGTAGCCTATCCCTTCTCCAGAGGATCTTCCTGATCCAGGAATCAACCCAGGGTCTCCTGCATTGCAGGTGGATTCTTTATCAACTGAGCTATGTGGGAAGCCCAAGACATTGTCACAAACACATCCAATCTTTTCCATTCTAAACTGTACATGTCCAGAGATTAAGAGAATGGAGCCCAGCTTCAGTTGGAGCATCAAAAGGAAATCAGGCTGGAGAGGTTCCCAGGCTCTCAGCCCCAGGGAACACTGTGTTAATATGTCTCTACTCTCTAGAAGCTGGGATGTTCCTTGGAGTCAAAAATTAAACATGGCAGAAGCCAAGCTAAAAAAGAAAAAAATGTCATCCATGGTTCTCCATCTAACAAACACTGCAGGAGCTGCTTTGGAAGAAATATTACAAATCATCTGTTTCCCAAGGCAAAAGTCAAATCTTAAACCAGCAAGTTGGGAAGCATTGAGGCTTAACTCCTGAGTAAGACTCAGGGAAAGCAATTTTTTTTCCCAAAACTAAAGAAACATTGGCCCATCCTGCCAAACAGCCACTCCATCCCACAACCTACCTCCTCCCTCTAGTCACTCTGCTAAAGGTTTCCTTCTTCCCTATTAAGGAAAATCAAACACTCAACATGAATCCAAGTCACCAAAGTAAACACCTCTACCCTCAACATCATTTCTTCCACAGACTTCTCAAAAGACAAAAAGACAAAAGTTTGGGAAAGTTTCAGGAACTTGAATTTCAAAAAAGATTTTCCTTTTAAGCAGTACTTTTTAAAAATTAATGCAGAAAGTCAAGGTGGCTCATGTACAGAAGACAAAGCTGGGCCATTTCTAACAGTCAGAAGAATAGGACATAACACCCACCACTCCTCACCTCTCAAGGGAGGGGACTGGGCAAACTCACACTGGCTTTTTGAGGTCACCCCACTTATACACCAGCAGGTGGAAGACTTATCTCTAAGAGGGAAGCCCTGGTGACCTGGGGATGTCTGTGGGTCCCCATGGAGGTATATACAGGGGCCAGACATGCTGGGGACTTGCTGGATGTTCTGTTTTAATTATTATTGGTTTTTCAAGAGCTCCACATCAATATCAGCCTGCCATTTATTTTTCTGAGCATCATAATTCATTCTTTCATAGGACAGAGATTTTCATACTTCAAACTCCTAACCCCAAAAGCCTCACCTTGGACTGATATTGCCTGCCTCTTCCTTCTGGTGCTGCCAGGAGTGCCTGCACTGTGGGTGGTCACAGCACATGGCTTGGGAATCATGGATGATCTACAAGGTGTTCTGTGCACCAGAGGAATTAAAAGAGGGCTGGAGGTCATAAAGAAAATGTAATTGCATTTCCGAGCTTCCCAGGTGGCCCTCCTGATAAAGAACTCGCCTGCCAATGCAGGGGATGTAAGAGTTGCTGGTTCAGTTCCTGGGTTGGGAAGATCCCCTGGAGGAGGGCATGGCAACCCATGCTGGTATTTTTGCCTGGAGAATCCCACGGCCAGAGGAGCCTGGTGGGCAAAGGCCCATAGAGTCTCAAAGAGTCAGACACAACTAAAGTGACTTAGCAGGAAGCACATCTGCATTTTAGAGAATCCTGGGTTGAGTGTAGATCTTCTACCATCTCAAATATAATGACCAACAAGCAGCACAGACAGAAGATCACAAAATAGACATTGCTTCATAAAATCAGTTACTTAACTAACATTCATTCCATTCAACTTAGTACTAGCTTTAATCATCCCAAATTGAAAACAGCACCTGAAAAAGATCTTTAAAATGTAAAAAAAAAAGCTAAATCATTACTAGCTTTGTCATGAGAAATCATTTCTTTGTAACTTCTCCAAACAGTAGATTGTCAACAGCCAAGATTAGGCAAACAGGAGTAATTGTGTTGTATTTCAGGCTTCTTTTGATGGACAGGAAAAAAAAAAATTCAAGGTTCACTTCTCCTTGAGTTTTAATGGCCCTCAACTTCTGGACTATCACTGCATTAGAATGAAGAGTTCTGCCAGTTACAACCCTAATACCACAAAGTTAGAAGGAGTTTCATGTGCAAGTCAGCATCCTTACCTGGGGAATCAAGGCCACTGCCTAGTTTTACACTGTAAACCACCAAGACATTGGCTTAAACAGCATGAACAAGCAAGCTCCCTCCTGAGAGAAAGTCCAGTCCTGGCACTTAACAGCTGATTTATCTGCTATCCACCCAGGGATAGTCTGGTCCCACCCAACTCTCACCCTAAGACCTAGGTCTGGGGTTCACCCTCTGTGTGGGGAAGTGTATTTGGAAAACAGGAGAACTGCTCCACACCCTAGTAACTGACCTGGGGTTCTCATTCTTGCTCAGCAAATGCACCCCCAGAATCACAGACATACTGGGTCTCAGCAAGCAACCAGGAGCACTTAGTAACAACATAGAGGACTCAGCTTCTGCCTAGATCATCAGTCCCAACATAGTCACCATCCAAGACCCAACATCTTCTCACTGATCCATGTCAGGGAGCCCATCTGGAGCAATGTCTTAAGAGTATGGACAGATCGAGTTAGCTCCCTGGGGCAGCCATAAACTCATCCATTGGGAATAGTAATGAGGGCAAGGTAGTTTCCTAAAGGGCTCCTGGTCCATCTGAACTCGACATGCTGCCAGTGTCAGAGTCCTAGTCACTTTCAGCATTGGGGGAGATGTGGTCAATCTGGACTCCACCCTCATTTATGATCCCTAATCTGACATCCTGTTCCAGAGTTCTTAGCATCCCATTTCTTATCTGTAGGCCAAGTTCAGGACACATGTGTCTAAGATCATGAAGACAAAGCTCTCAAGACGAACCTTCCTGATCATGGACAAACTTCCAGTCATCAAGATGGTCAGGCTCATAAGTCAGAGCGGCTGGGGAACCTCAGTCTGTCCTTGACTCTTCATATGATTGCAAACACATTATGTAACTATTTGAACAGAGTGTCCTCTCTTCTAAAATGGAAGTAACATAATATCTATAACTTAACTGAATTAGCCAAAGGATTTGGTGATATGACATGAAAAGTGCTTATAACATTTTTGATACATAATGTTTTTGGAGTACTTACTATTGTACGACACTATGAATAGTACTGGTGCCCCTGCCACCACCACTACTACTGAGTATGATCCTCTGTTACTGCCACTAACACTTCTAGTACTACAGAGGATGAGCCCCCACATTTACCAGGTCCTCAACTCCCCACTTCTCTGCCATGACCACCCAACAACCAGCCTTCTGCAGCCCCAGGCCTGGCCTTCCGGATGCCCAGCAGGAAGCATGACCGGGGCTGGACAACTGGGGCTGAAATCAACACTTCACCCTGCCACAAGGCACTGCAATGTCTGGGTGGTCAGAGCCCTCTTAAAGGTAGCACTCTCCCCCATATACCTGTCCCCAGCTTCTGGCACAACGGCTAATCCACCCATGTCATTAATGAGAATTAAACCTGCCAGGACCATCCAGTCACCAGTGAATTGACAGATTTTCTGGTTTCTTCAGTTGTGTGGGGTGGACATTACCTTCCCAGCTGCCTGCATGCTCTTCAGAAGAAAACAACCTTTAGATAAAAGCCACACCTTCCACTTGTAAACCACCTGGACCATCAACTCACCCTCAGTACAATGGAATGATGACAACTCACCACCTTCTCCACCTTCTCCACCTCTCTCTCAGCACCTGCATCTTCCATCCCTCTGCCCTCACACACTCACAGGCCGCCCGTGTCCCTAAGGCAGCACCAAGGGACCACAGAGAGCACGAGCCACCCAGAGGGGTCTGCAGCAGACCCCCAGCAGGCTCAGCTAGAACAGGGGGCTGACGGCACTGTGTCCCCAAGTGAACTGTCTCACTGTGGGACACTGACCCAGGTTCTTCAGGGTCATGGAGGTCACTGACCTCATGGCTTTCTACTCTGGTTTTCCTTGCTCACCCCTTTTCCCACTCTGCTAATTCCAGCTACCAAGGACTCCCTCTTCTACCAGAAAACCACCCCCACATCCAGGACAGAAAGCAGCATGGAGGGTGAATGAATTAATGGTGAAGCTGGAGCTCCTCCACATGGAGGTTTTGGCTCACAGTGCCAGGCCTTGGAGAAGTGGGAAGCCCAGGGAAGGATATGCTCTTGGGAATCCTGGGCAGCTCCAGCCCAGATGCAGGGCCCCAGGTTCTGTTCCCCTGGAAGGAGAGAGGCAATGATTCTATCTTAGGAAAGCATTTATCACATGTGACCTGGTTAAATTAATTATTATTTACTGAGTACCTATAATGAACTCCTTATTGCAAAATTTAGACTTAAATTGAAGAAAGATGGGAAAACCACTAGACCATTCAGGTACAACTTAAATCAAATCCCTTATGATTATACAATGGAAGTAACAAATAGATTCAAGGGATTAGATCTGATAGACAAAGTACCTGAATAAATATGGATAGAGATTTGTGACATTATAGCAGGCAGGGATCAAGACCATCCCCAAGAAAAAGAAATGCAAAAGGGCAAAGTGGTTGTCTGAGGAGGCCTTAAAAATAACTGAGAAAAGAAGAGAAGCTAAAGTCAAAGGAGAAAAAGAAAGATATATCCATCTGAATGCAGAGTTCCAAAGAATAGCAAGGAGAGATAAGAAAGCCTTCCTTATCGATCAATGCAAAGAAAGAGAGGAAAACAATAGAATGGAAAAGATTAGAGATTTCTTCAAGAAAATTAGGGATACCAAGAAATTTCATCCAAAGATGGGCGCAACAAAGGACAGAAGCCATAAGGACCTAAGAGAAGCAGAAGATACTAAGAGGTGGAAAGAATACACAGAAGAACTATACAAAAAAGATCTTCATAAGCCAGATAGTCATGATGGTGTGATCACTCACCTATAGCCAGACATCCTGGAGTGCAAAGTAAAGTGAGGCTTAGGAAGCATCACCATGAACAAAGCTAGTGGAGGTGACGGAATTTCAGTTGAGCTATTTCAAGTCCTAAGTGATGATTCTGTGAAAGTGCTGCACTAAATGTGTCAGCAAATTTTGAAAACTCAGCAGAGGCCACAGGACTGGAAAAGGTCAGCTTTCATTCCAATCCCAAAAAAGGCAATGGCAAAGAATGTTCAAACTACCACACAATTGCATTCATCTTGCACTCTAGCAAAGTAATGCTCAAAATTCTCCAAGTGTGGCTTCAACAGTATGTGAATGGAGAATTTCCAGAAGTTCAAGCTGGATTTAGAAAAGGCAGAGGAACCAGAGATCAAATTGCCAACATCTGCTGGATCATGGAAAAAACAAGAGAATTCCAGAAAAACATCTACTTCTGCTTTATTGACTATGCCAAAGCCTTTGACTGTGTGGATCACAGCAAACTGTGGAAAATTCTTAAAGAGGTGGGAATACACCTGACCACCTTATCTGCCTCCTGAGAAATCAATATGTAGGTCAGGAAACAACAGTTAGAACCAGACATGGAACAACCAACTGGTTCCAAATTGGGAAAGGAGTTACATCAAGGCTGTATATTGTCACTCTATTTATTTAATTTATATGCAGAGTACATCATGCAAAATGTCTGGCTGGATGAAGCACAAGTTGGAATCAAGATTGCCGGGAGAAATAGTAATAACCTCAGATATACAGATGACGCCATCCTTATGGCAGAAAGTGAAGAGGAACTGAAGAGCCTCTTAATGAAAATGAAAGAGGAGAGTTAAAAAGCTGGCTTAAAACTCAACATTCAAAAAATGAAGATCATTGATCTGGTCCCATCACTTCATGTCAAATAGATGGCGAAACAATGGAAAAAGTGAAAGACTATATTTTCTGGGGCTCCAAAACCACTGTAGATGGTGACTACAGCCATGAAATTAAAAGACACATGCTCCTTGGAAGAAAAACTATGAACCACCTAAACAGCATATTAAAAAACAGAGACATTGCCGACAAACACCTGACTAGTCAAAGGTATGGTTATTCCAGTAGCCAGGTATGGATGTGAGAGTTGGACCATAAAGAAGGCTGAGCACCAAAGAATTGATGCTTTTGAAGTGTGGTGTTGGAGAAGACTCTTGAGAGTCCCTTGGACTGCAAGGAGATACAACAAGTCAATCCTAAAGGACTGGATCCTGAATATTCACTGGAAGGACTGAAGCTGAAGCTCCAATTCTTTGGCCACCTGATTCAAGGAACTGACTCATTGGAAAAGACCATGATGCTGGGAAAGATTGAAGGCAGAAGGAGAAGGGGATGACAGAGGATGAGATGGTTGGATGGCATCACCTACTCGATGGACATGAATTTGAGAAAGCTCCAGGAGTTGCTGATGGACAGGGAAGCCTGACATGTTGCAGTCTCAAAGCGTTAGACATGCCTGAGCAACTGCACTGAACTGAGCACCTGTTAAATGCCTTATGTTACTGGGGCTCTGCCCCAAGTTTACTTCCTCCAAATTACATATTCCTTGAGGTCTTAGGATACTCTTTTGATTAAGAATTAATTTTAGCATTTATATCATGTACTGAGCACCAATGATGTCCTAACATGGTCTAAAATGTCTTTGCTTTTCAGTCTTTCTTCCCATGACACTATGTGTTAATTGGTTAAGAGACAAATAGTAATCTCCAGAGGACCACTTCCCTAGGTAAACGCCTGTTTATGCTGAAGATAAATACAACCACTGGGCTACAGGATGTTAAACCACTGGTCTCTCTCACCAGTCGCATCCATCTCAGTATTGGCCCACGGACAATGAAAGCAATGCAATGTATATAAAAGCCTTTCCTCAAAAAATATAAAAATTGCAGATAACAAACAGGATTTCCAGTAGCACTTTATGATTGCTTTCCTTAAAGAAGGCTTCCATCCATTTTTCTCAGCTCTCTCAACCTCTTGCTCCCAGTACCTGTGATGAGAAAAAGCACAGTAAAGAACAGCCCTGCCATAGGGAAAGTGGGGGAGGGGCCAGAGTGGAAGATAAGCCTTCACTACAGGCCGCTCTGTGGCTGCCCCATAGATACTGGCAAACTGTTCACAGGGCTTCTGAAAGATGAGTGGTATAGACTGAAGCCCCAGAAAAACAGGTCTTGAGGCTTTGCTGGATTAACAGGTCATGAGCAGCTCAGAAAGGCAGACACTGTCCTCTAGGGACCCCACCTCTGGGGACAGAGCTTGGCCTCCAGGGCCTTGGCTGTGGCCTCCCTTCACATCCACAGATGCACAGGGAATGCAGGCTCCCCAGCCTCCCAAGTGGGCTAAGCCTGGAGTCAGCCTGAGGGGGTGAGTGTGCAGAGTCAGGAGAGGAATCTCAAAAGAACCTGGAGGAAGGCAAAGCCCCCGCACACCTTTACCCCACATGGAAATTCTCACTCTTCCTCCCCTTTTCCCTGCTGTTTGTGCTCACCCTTGTAGCTCTTCTCCAAGGTGCTGGGAGCAATCTTCTGGAAGCACTGAGCGTTCATTTTCTTTCAACCTCCAATTGTGACCAAATAGGAAAAAGGGGTTTAACCACCTGTTAAAAATTAAGAGAAAAGGAGAGTGGTATTTATTCAAATTATACAACTCTAATTAGAATCCTACATTCATGGGCTTTGTAAAAAGAAATAGCCTACACTGTAAATATATAGAAATATGGCCGAAAAAAAATTGGATATTTACACACACAGATGGCATCACCCTTATGGCAGAAAGTGAAGAGGAACTAAAAAGCCTCTTGATGAAAGTGAAAGAGGAGAGTGAAAAAGTTGGCTTAAAGCTCAACATTCAGAAAACGAAGATCATGGCATCTGGTCCCATCACTTCATAGGAAATAGATGGAGAAACAGTGGAAACAGTGTCAGACTTTATTTTGGGGGGCTCTAAAGTCACTGCAGATGGTGATTGCAGCCATGAAATTAAAAGACGCTTACTCCTTGGAAGAAAAGTGATGACCAACCTAGATAGTATATTCAAAAGCAGAGACATTACTTTGCCAACAAAGGTCCATCTAGTCAAGGCTATGGTTTTTCCAGTAGTCATGTATGGATGTGAGAGTTGGACTATGAGGAAAGCTGAGCACCAAAGAATTGATGCTTTTGAACTGTGGTGCTGGAGAAGACTCTTGAGAGTCCCTTGGACTGCAAGGAGATCCAACCAGTCCATTCTAAAGGAGATCAGTCCTGGGTGTTCTTTGGAAGGACTGATGCTAAAGCTGAGACTCCAGTACTTTGGCCACCTCATGCGAAGAGTTGACTCATTAGAAAAGACTCTGATGCTGGGAGGGATTGCGGGCAGGAGGAGAAAGGGACGACAGAGGATGAGATGGCTGGATGGTATCACCGACTCAATGGACGGTGTGAACTCTGGGAGTTGGTGATGGACAGGGAAGCCTGGCATGCTGTGATTGATGGAGTCACAAACAGTCAGACACTACTGAGTGACTGAACTGAACTGAACCGTCTAGCTCTATATCCTGAAAGACCCTGGAAGCAAAGAAATGGTGCTGGAGAAGACTCTTGAGAGTCCCTTGGACTGCAAGGAGATCCAACCAGTCCATTCTAAAGGAGATCAGTCCTGGGTGTTCTTTGGAAGGACTGATGCTAAAGCTGAGACTCCAGTACTTTGGCCACCTCATGCGAAGAGTTGACTCATTAGAAAAGACTCTGATGCTGGGAGGGATTGCGGGCAGGAGGAGAAAGGGACGACAGAGGATGAGATGGCTGGATGGTATCACCGACTCAATGGACGGTGTGAACTCTGGGAGTTGGTGATGGACAGGGAAGCCTGGCATGCTGTGATTGATGGAGTCACAAACAGTCAGACACTACTGAGTGACTGAACTGAACTGAACCGTCTAGCTCTATATCCTGAAAGACCCTGGAAGCAAAGAATACTCCAGACCCAGATCTCAAAGTTATTTTTTTTTAAATACACAATATTTTTTATTGTGGTGAGAACTTTTAAGGTCAACTGTCAGCAGCTTTCAAATATGCAATAAAGCACTGTAACTGTGGTCACCAGACATTAAATTCTCATGATTTACTTATTTTAAGGAAGTCTGTCCCTTTGGCCCCCTCCACCCAGATCCTGACTTATTAATATTTTTCTTCTCTAAAAGGAACCAAGGTTCCTTGAAGAAATGGCTGGTTCCAAGGTTGGGGCAGTGTGTTTTAGCACCTGATAATCACTTTTTTAAATTGCAATATAAATGCCTGACCTTAAGCTTTGGAGACATACACCTCCAAACTATCCATCTCCAATGAACATGAGTCAGCTATCCAACTAGATAAAGAGTCAGACTGCCCCACCCATGAAGTTCCCTTTTTCAGAAAGTGCTGGTTGACCTGATAACAGACCAACTCACTGACTGCTTGCTTCTCCCTTCCCGCACTTTAATTCCCGCTCTTATTTTTCAAATTCACCAATAGAGTGAACCTGCTAAATCCTAGCACACCCCACCCTCAATCCCCAAAAGGCAGAACACCAGGTCCAAGCTCTTTCACTCACTAGTTTTAACAGTCTCTTTCTTTCTTTCTGCCTAAGATCTCGTTATGTAGCTCCAGGCAAGCCTTGTACTCTTCAGGTCATGTGAGTGATACATCTTGGCATTTGAAAGTTCCCTGAAGGTTGTTGCTGAGATGTGTCTCACAATCCTAATAACCACAGCACTGGCTCCAGAAGGGGAATGCCTGTAGGGGCTGCTGCAACTAGTACAGGCCAAGATGAGCAGAGCCCCAGGCATTCCCACCAACTGCATCACTATCTACAGGCTAAGACCAACAGGCAGAGAAAGTAGAAGATGGGCCTGGGACAACTTGCACCATAAAATAAGGAAGCACTCAAGGAATCATGAGGATATGTAGGAGGACAGAGAAGCCAGCTTGAATGGCTCTTGCTAAACAAATCTGGGATTCTTTAAGCATCAAAATAAATGGCAATGAATCACAATCCATTAAATACAAAAGGATCCATGAATTCATACTGCTACATATACATGAGAGAAGGGAAAGCTCTTGCATTCAAGAATGCAAATAAATATAGAATGAACAGTGGAGTTAAAAATTATCAATGGAAGCTAAACCAAGTGGTTGAAAGTTTGATGTGCAGCATGGTATTCATATAACCTCATTATCTTTCTGCAAATTACTTATTAACTATAAAATGAAATGGGCTTCCCGGGTGGCTCAGCTGGTAAAGAATCCGCCTGCAATGGGGGATATCTGGGTTTGATCCCTAGGTTGGGAAGATCCCCTGGAGGAGGGAACAGCTACCCACTCTGTTATTGTGGCCTGGAGAATTCCATGGACTGTATAGTCGATGGGATCGCAGAGTTGGACATGACTGAGCGACTTTCACCTCACTTTATAAAATGAAAAACAGTAACTGTATAGAGGATTCCTCCAAACCCTATTCAAATTGATTATGTATTAGTTACATGTTAATAATATGCAGAAATAGCCCAAAGATTAACACTATTTTACTGAGTAAGGGAATTTCCAAAGCCAGACAATAATAACCCGTGAGCAGAGATCATGTTTCTCTTATTTATTGGATTATTCCTAGTACAATATGGGTACAGAGGAGAGGTTTAAGAATTATTTTTTAAGTAAATGAATGTCTATGAATTATTAAAGAAGGAATAAGAGAGACTGAATTTCAGATTTTGCTAACCCAGGTAACTTGGCACCTCTAAAGAACTCCAGTCCAGGAGTCTGAAGACTGGACCCAAGCACTGAGGACCTAGGGCCTCAATTGTCCTCTACTCCATGAGCATCACCATGACCCTTAATATCTGTTGCTCTGAATTTCCTTCTAAAACAAAAGCATTTGTCTCTGTGCTTTAACCACTTAACAGATTTGAAACACCTGGGTCATTCATCCTACAGTTATTCCCTATAGGAAATACCCAGACAATTAGCAGCAGGACTTACTCTGAAAGACCCTCTTTAAAAGTCTGGTTGCAGATTTTTATAGTGAGTGGGGCCACTGAAGACCAATTAGATGTCAGTAGCATAGAAACTACAATTTGGGGAACTTAATGGTTAATGAAGAATTGATGCTTTTGAACTGTGGTGTTGGAAAGGACTCTTGAGAGTCCCTTGGACTGCAAGGAAATCCAACCAGTCCATTCTGAAGGAGATCAACCCTGGGATTTCTTTGGAAGGAATGATGCTAAAGCTGAAGCTGCAGTACTTTGGTCACCTCATGCGAAGAGTTGACTCATTGGAAAAGACCCTGATGCTGGGAGGGATTGGGGGCAGGAGGAGAAGGGGACGACCGAGGATGAGATGGCTGGATGGCATCACGGACTCAATGGACGTGAGTCTGAGTGAACTCCGGGAGTTGGTGATATACAGGGAGGCCTGGCATGCTGTGATTCATGGGGTCACAAAGAGTCGGATACAACTGAGCGACTGAACTGAATGGTTAATTTGAACTTGTAATTTGATTTGTGCACCAGAGTTTTCTTTTGTTCAGACTATTTATAGGCTTAATGAGCTAAATGTCATGCACATTTGTAAGAAATATCCTTCTTGGTCCCTTTTGGGAATGAGAGGCACTCCTTGGTCTTTATGAATGACAAGTTACTATTTTACCTTATTGCTTAACTTCATGTAGTGAAATAAAGCAGACAAAGCTTGGAGAAAAAAAAAAAAGTTTCCTTGCAGAGGAAAAGATGCTTAACATCACAAATCGTTGTGTGTGCTAACTCGCTTCATTCGTGTTCATCTCTGTGTGACCCTATACATGGTAGCCTACCACGCTCCTCTGTCCATGGGATTCTCCAGGCAAGAATTGGAGTGGGTTTCCATGCTATTCTCCAGGGGATCTTCCCTACCCCAGGGATCAAACCCGTATCTCTTATGTCTCCTGCATTGGCAGGCACGTTCTTTACTAGAGCCACCTGAATCCTTCAGTTCAGTTCAGTTCAGTTCAGTCGCTCAGTTGTGTCCGACTCTTTGCGACCCCATGAATCACAGCACGCCAGGCTTCCCTGTCCATCACCAACTCCCGGAGTTCACTCAGACTCACGTCCATTGAGTCTGTGATGCCATCCAGCCATCTCATCCTCGGTCGTCCCCTTCTCCTCCTGCCCCCAATCCCTCCCAGCATCAGGGTCTTTTCCAATGAGTCAACTCTTCAAATGAGGTGGCCAAAGTACTGCAGCTTCAGTTTTAGCATCATTCCTTCCAAAGAAATCCCAGGGTTGATCTCCTTCAGAATGGACTGGTTGGATTTCCTTGCAGTCCAAGGGACTCTCAAGAGTCTTCTCCAACACCACAGTTCAAAAGCATCAATTCTTCGGCGCTCAGCCTTCTTCACAGTCCAACTCTCACATCCATACATGACCACAGGAAAAACCACCACCAGGCTCCTCCTCCCATGGGGTTTTCCAAGCAAAAGAGTACTGGAGTAGGGTGCCATTGCCTATAATAGGGCATTATTCCTGTTGTTGTTTGGTCTCATCTGAATCTTTTGTGACCCCCATGGCCTGTAGCCTACCAGACTCCTCTGTCTGTGGTATTTCCCAGGCAAGAACACTGGCGTGGGTTGCTATTTCCTTCCCCAAGGGAGCTTCCCAACCTAGGGCTCAAACCCACCTCTCCAGCTTTGCATGTGGATTCTTTACCGCTGAGCCACCAGGGGAGTCTCCATAGTAGTGCATTATTTTGATCAAATTAAATAAAATCGGTACCAAATCAAAAGTTTTGGTAGTAGCAAACACTACTTTCCAAAATGTCATTGATGATTTATGAAAGCAAATAACATCATCAAATATAAGAAAAAAATGCAAGCGTTGATCTGAACGAAGTTTTTAAGGCTACATTTGCCAGCCACATCAGTAATCTAAAATAATCCTCTCAGATTTTATTATTCATTAGAATCACATGAATGGCTGGCTAAAATGTAGATGACTATAAACCTCATCCTCAAGTTTTTGACTCAGCAAATCTGGCATGATGCCTGATAACTTGCATTTTTATCAGTTCTCCAGGGGATATTAGCTCAGAAACCACACTTTGAAAATCACTGGCTTAAACTACCTTACAGACTTACTAAAACATAAACTCTTTCCAGAAAACAAGCAAACAAAAAAACCTCCCACTTTGACCATGCTAAGACTAAGGAGATGGTATTCAACTTTTTGTTCACTGGTTGGTGTTAGAGTGTCCTTTTGCCTTGTATGGTATTTAGACCAAAACTACCTTACAGACTTACTAAAACATAAACTCTTTCCAGAAAACAAGCAAAGAAAAAAACCTCCCACTTTGGCCATGCTAAGATTAAGGAGATGGTATTCAACTTTTTGTTCACTGGTTGGTGTTAGAGTGTCCTTTTGCCTTGTATGATATTTAGACCACTCTTAACAATGACACCACTAAAACAAAGGAGTTTTAGGGCAACACAGCCTTAGGACATGCACCCAATAATATCGCAATGTCCTAGATTATGCAGCTACTATCATGTGTGCGTGCGCTCCATGTGTAGTCTTACGAGTCTCTACTGTGTTACTACTGAAAACAGAAATCCAGGATAAAATGAACAGAATTTTTAGAGTGTCATGAAGAATTACATCAAAATCAAAACAATAGCACTTCAGAAAGTCTGATTATGTGGTGTTTTTCTTGATTTGCTAACTAGATGTGCAGCTGAATCTTATAAAATCCAATTGCCAACATAGAGAAAAAGCCCTTAATTTCTCCCTCATAGCCTCTACTTTCCACTGACATTTTGCTCTTAAAATATGTCTTCCAACTTAATCTAGATGATTTTTACAACCACCATCATTTCTCTTCACACCCTTTTCAGGATTAAAGGGGCTGTGAACAGAAATAGAAATAGAAGACTATGCTGTGTACTACTGACTGGAAAGCAGTTAGTGTGTGTGATTCACTATAAGGTAGAGCTTGATTGAGAAAAATGAGACTCTGGCACATACCAGGTTTATCTCTTTCTTTTATTTACAGTTCTTGATAAGCAGGCAACCGAGAAGACAGCTCCTAAAATGAGCACAGTACATCATAGATAGCTATCATGACTGAGCCCACTCCAAAGGTAACATTTGTTTCCACTATTGTTCTTAATCCTAGTTTAAGCCACTTCTTTCACTGTACTCCCATTCACTGCAGTCTGTTAGAAGATAACACAATATCATTTTATTTTTCTGAACTCA
>SJXQ01010151.1:8392-18451 GCA_006408695.1 Aepyceros melampus | reverse complement strand
TCTCCTGTACAATGTCACGAACCTCATTCCATAGTTCATCAGGCACTCTATCTATCAGATCTAGACCCTTAAATCTATTTCTCACTTCCACTGTATAATCATAAGGGATTTGATTTAGGTCATACCTGAATGGTCTAGTGGTGTTGCCCACTTTCTTCAATTTAAGTCTGAATTTGGCAATCAGGAGTTCATGATCTGAGCCACAGTCAGCTCCCGGTCTTGTCTTTGTTGACTGTATAGAGCTTCTCCATCTTTGGCTGCAAAGAATATAATCAATCTGATTTCGGTGTTGACCATCTGGTGATGTCCAGGTGTAGAGTCTTCTCTTGTGTTTTGGAAGAGGGTGTTTGCTATGGGGATCTTCCCGACTCAGGGATCGAACCCTGGTCTCCTGTATTCCAGGCAGACGCTTTAACCTCTGTGCCACCAGGGAAGCCCTGAGGTTATTTACAATACTGGAACAGACTTGTAGACTTAGAGAACAATCTTAGAGTTACAGAGGGGAAGGTGGCGGGAGAGATAGATAGGAAGTTTAAGATTGCCATGTGCACACTGCTATATTTAAAATAAAATGCTTTCCATGAAAAATAATAAAGCCAATGCTAGTTGGCAAAATAAAAAGATGAAGTATATTCTGTATGAGATAGCCAATATGGGGCCACTAGCCATATGAGGCTGAGTGTGTGCTTGCTACGTTGATTCAGTCTGACTCTTTGTGATGCCATGGATACTGTGTAGCTTGCTAGGCTCCTCTGTGCATGGGATTCTCCTGGCAAGAATCCTGGAGTGGGTTGCCATTCCCTTCTCGAGGGGATCTTCTTGACCCAGGGATCAAACCCTCGTCTTTCATGCCTCTTGCATTGGCAGGCGGATTCTTTACCACTGAGCCACCGGGGAAGGTCCCTCAGCCTTTTCCCAGGCATGTGTGTGTGGCTGCTGGGGTTCCAGGGGTAAACACAGGACAACAAGATCCCCCTCAGTCTGGATCTGCACTGGCCGAGAAAGTAGTCACCCAGCCACGCGGTACAATGACTCTACACGTATATGAAGTAAAGCGTTCAGTTTCTCAGTCACACCCACCACATTTCAAGTGCTCAGTAGCGTCATGTGGCCAGGTGCCATGGTGCTGGACAGAGCAGATGTTTGAAAAGTCCCGTCACCACAGAAAATTCTACTGGACATTCCACTCCAGATCACTGAGGGCTGCAGAGGGAACACTTGCCCCGGGGAGGCTTCACATGTGTTGTATTAATCCATCGATAATTGAGCATTTTGTCTTTTTGCTTCTTTTCACCAAAGCAAAGGATTTGAGAACCTCGTGCCTTTTAAATTATCAAATGGTGGCACAATGTGGCTTGGCTCAACCAAGAGGAGGGCTGAAGAGGATAACACCATGAGGATCCCAGTGTGAACTGAACTGGCAAATGGATGGAGGTCAAGCTATATGGAGCCTTAGCTGCTCATTAAGCTCTCTCTGTGTGTTTTCTTCTGCCTTAGGACTAAATCGCCCAAGAACTGTTTTAGTAAGAGAAATGTCAGGATCACTAGAAATGAAGACATGCTGCAGCTTCAATTCTTGTTGCTATTGTGAGTGAGCATATACCACACTGCTGTGTGATATATCTGCACGTGCAATCATTTCATAATATATGTTCAGTTCAGTTCAGTCACTCAGTTGTGTCTGACTCTCTGCAACACCATGAACCTCAGCACACCCGGCCTCCCTATCCATCACCAACTCCTTGAGTCCACCCAAACCCATGTCCATTGCGTCAGTAATGCCATCCAACCATCTCATCCTCTATTGTCCCCTTCTCCTCCTACATCAGGGTCTTTTCAAATGAGTCAGCTCTTCACATCAGGTAGCCTAAGTATAGGAGTTTCAGCTTCAACATCAGTCCTACCAATGAACACCCAGGACTGATCTCCTTTAGGATGGACGGGTTAGATCTCCTTGCAGTCCAAGGGACTCTCAAGAGTCTTCTCCAACATCACAGTTCAAAAGCATCAATTCTTCAGTGCTCAGTTTTCTTTATAGTCCAACTCTCACATCCATACATGACCACTGGAAAAACCATATCCTTGACTGGACAGACCTTTGTTGGCAAAGTAATGTCTCTGCTTTTTAATATGCTATCTAGATTGGTCATAACTTTCCTTCAAAGGAGAAAGTGTCTTTTAATTTCACTATCTGCAGTGATTTTGGAGCCTAGAAAACTAAAGTCAGCCACTGTTTCCACTGATTCCCCATCTATTTCCCATGAAGTGATGGAACCAGATGCCATGATCTTAGTTTTCTGAATGTTGAGCTTTATCCCAACATTTTCTCTCTCCTCTTTCACTTTCATCAAGAGGCTCTTTAATTCTTCTTCCCTTTCTGCCATAAGGGTGGTGTCATCTGCTTATCTGAATTTATTGATATTTCTCCCAGCCATCTTGTTTCCAGCTTGTGCTTCTTTCAGCCCAGCATTTCTCATGATGTACTCTGCACATAGGTTAAATAAGCAGGGTGACAATATACAGCCTTGATGTACTCCTTTTCCTATTTGGAACCAGTCTGTTGTTCCGTGCCCAGTTCTAACTGTTGCTTCCTGACCTGCATACAGATTTCTCAAGAGGCAGGTTAGGTGGTCTGGTATTCCCATCTCTTTCAGAATTTTCCACAGTTTGTTGTGCTTCACCCAGTCAAAGGCTTTGGCATAGTCAATAAAGCAGATATAGATGTTTTTCTGGAACTCACTTGCTTTTTTTATCATCACCCTGCTTGTTTAACTTATATGCAGAGTACATCATGAGAAACGCTGGACTGGAAGAAACACAAGCTGGAATCAAGATTGCTGGGAGAAATATCAATAACCTCAGATATGCAGATGACACCACCCTAATGGCAGAAAGTGAAGAGGAGCTAAAGAGCCTCTTGTTGAAAGTGAAAGAGGAGAGTGAAAAAGTTGGCTTAAAGCTCAACATTCAGAAAACGAAGATCATGGCATCTGGTCCCATCACTTCATGGGAAATAGATGGGGAAACAGTAGAAACAGTGTCAGACTTTGTTTTTTTGGGCTCCAAAATCACTGCAGATGGTGACTGCAGCCATGAAATTAAAAGGCGCTTACTCCTTGGAAGAAAAGTTATGACCAACCTAGATAGTATATTCAAAAGCAGAGACATTACTTTGCCGACTAAGGTCCGTCTAGTCAAGGCTATGGTTTTTCCTGTGGTCATGTATGGATGTGAGAGTTGGACTGTGAAGAAGGCTGAGCGCCGAAGAATTGATGCTTTTGAACTGTGGTGTTGGAGAAGACTCTTGAGAGTCCCTTGGACTGCAAGGAGATCCAACCAGTCCATTCTGAAGGAGATCAACCCTGGGAATTCTTTGGAATGAATGATGCTAAAACTGAAGCTGCAGTACTTTGGCCACCTCATGCGAAGAGTTGATTCATTGGAAAAGACCCTGATGCTGGGAGGGATTGGGGGCAGCAGGAGAAGGGGACGACCGAGGATGAGATAGCTGGATGGCATCACCGACTCGATGGACGTGAGTCTGAGTGAACTCTGGGAGCTGGTGATGGACAGGGAGGCCTGGTGTGCTGCGATTCATGGGGTCACAAAGAGTCGGACACGTCTGAGCGACTGAACTGAACTGAACTGAACTGAGTAGATACTGGCAATTTGATCTCTGGTTCCTCTGCCTTTTCTAAAACCAGCTTGAACATCTGGAAGTTCACAGTTCACGTATTGCTGAAGCCTGTCTTGGAGAATTTTAAGTATTACTTTACTAGCATGTGAGATGAGTGCAATTGTGCAGTAGTTTGAGCATTATTTGGCATTGCCTTTCTTTGGGATTGGAATGAAAACTGACTTTTTCCAGTCTTGTGGCTACTGCTGAGTTTTCCAAAGTTGCTGGCATATCGAGTGCAGCACTTTCAAAGCATCATCTTTCAGGATTTGAAATAGCTTAACTGGAATTCCATCACCTCCACTAGCTTTGTTCATAATGATGCTTTACCTTACACACACACATGGAAAATGGGCCATTTAACACTTGTGTGCTCTCTTGTTCCAGGTCTTCTGAGAACACTCAGGCTCAACAAGTTCCTTTTCTATTCCCAATTGAAAGTAGACACAAGGGTAGACTCTATCATTTCCATCACTTGTTAGTGGGTTTTTGCCTTATTAAGGGGCAATTTTAATATGGAAAATCCACATAAATCATTTAGAATGCTATTTAACACACTCATATTGGAATAATTAAAGATCAAGAATTATCTTTTTAATTAAAAAATTAAATTTAAGCTCTAATTTCCTTTTTCTCTTATTTGAAATAGCTTAACTGGAATTCCATCACCTCCACTAGCTTTGTTCATAATGATGCTTTACCTTACACACACACATGGAAAATGGGCCATTTAACACTTGTGTGCTCTCTTGTTCCAGGTCTTCTGAGAACACTCAGGCTCAACAAGTTCCTTTTCTATTCCCAATTGAAAGTAGACACAAGGGTAGACTCTATCATTTCCATCACTTGTTAGTGGGTTTTTGCCTTATTAAGGGGCAATTTTAATATGGAAAATCCACATAAATCATTTAGAATGCTATTTAACACACTCATATTGGAATAATTAAAGATCAAGAATTATCTTTTTAATTAAAAAATTAAATTTAAGCTCTAATTTCCTTTTTCTCTTTGCTGCTACTGCTAAGTCGCTTCAGTCGTGTCCGACTCTGTGTGACCCCAGAGATGGCAGCCCACCAGGCTCCCCCGTCCCTGGGATTCTCCAGGCAAGAACACTGGAGTGGGTTGTCATTTCCTTCTCCAATGCATGAAAGTGAAAAGTGAAAGTGAAGTCGTTCAGTCGTGTCCGACTGTTAGCGACCCCATGGACTGCAGCCCATCAGGCTCCTCCATCCATGGGATTTTCCAGGCAAGAGTACTGGAGTGGGGTGCCATTGCCTTTTCCGTTTTTCTCTATAGCTGCTAACAAAATATGACCATCATAAATGTTTTCATCATAGAGTCTTTTGCTTGTATATTCCATTTTTCTAAAAAATAAAATCATCTTTGAACAGTGGGCAGCAACTGACATGACCACCACCAACTCCCCCTCAGTAGGTGCCTGTGTCCCCAGGGTTATATCGAATGTTCCTTTCTCTCTAGAATGTACTCACTCCTCCCAGATGGCTCCCCACCTCCTCAAGCAGCTGTTCCTTGAGCTACAGTATAGACGTTGTTGTTGTTGTTCGGTCACTAAGTCATGTGTGACTTTTGCAACCCCATAGACTGCAGCATGCCAGGCTTCTCTGTCCTTCACTTTCTCCCAGAATTTGCCCAGTCTCAAGTCGATTGAGTCGATGATGTCATCCAACCAACTCATCCTCTGTCGCCCTCTTTTCTTGCCCTCAATCCTTCCCAGCATCAGGGTCTTTTCCAATAGTCAGTTCTTTGCATCATGTGGTCAAATTATTGCAGCTTCAGCTGCAGCATCAGTCCTACCAATGAATATTCTCAGGGTTGATTTCCTTTAGGATTGATAGGTTTGATCTCCTTGCTGTCCAAAGGACTCTCGAGAGTCTTGCCCAGCACCACAGTCTAAAAGCGTGTTCTTCAGTGCTCAGCCTTCTTTATGTCCAACTCTCACATTGTTTATGCCTATTAGAAAACCACAGCTTTGACTATACAGACATCTGTTGTCACACTACTTTCTAATACACTGTCTAGGTTTGTCACAGCTTTTCATCCAAGGAGAAAGATCTTTTAATTTTATGGCTGGTATTACTATCCACAGTAATTTTGGAGCCCAATAAAAGAAAATCTGACACTGTTTCCACTTTTTCCCAAATTATTATTATTATTATTATTATTTTTTTTTGCTATGATGTGCTTGGACCAGAGTTCAGGAGCTTCTTTTTTTTTAATGTTTACAGTATAGACATGGAGACCAGTTATTCTCATATTTCTTCTTTTAAAAAAATAATTGATTATTAGAATTTGATGCCCACATTCTGCAGAATCTTAGTTCTTCAAGAATCTACAGAAGATGGGTTTCCCTGGGTCATGGGTGTATTTCTGCTGTATAGCATCAATGTCTGGTACAGAGTAGGTGCTCTGCAATAATTATGAACTGATCCAAGATGAAAAGTAAATTCCATTTCTGGAGGGAACTGGGAAAATAAAATTCTGAGTCCTATTTGGAGCCAGACTCTCCAGGGCTGACTCAGGACGAGAACCCGGGTCCCACCCTCTAGAGCAGGTGGTCAGACCGGGCAGAAAGAGAAAGAGGTGAGACCTCAGGTCAGGGCTGAGATACCTCCTGAGCCCTGCCTGGAGACATCAGAGCCAGGTCCACAGAAGGACCGCCTCTTTGCTGTGAGTCCACGGCCATGGGAACCCCGAGGGGCTGCAACACCCTCCAGGGACCACATCCTGTTTGACCTCTAGGGCCCCGTGGTCTCCTCATCTGTACAGGGCGGGGGCAGGGGCAGCTGGCGCTCAGAGCTGCAGACATGCCTTCCATCCCCTCTGTGCTTCTCTGCCTCAGCCAGATGTGCAGGGCAGGGAGGGGACTGCAGGAGGGCACAGGATGCCCACCCTGCCCCCAGTTCACAGGAACCTCAGTGCTTGGGCAGCTGGAGGGGCCAGGGATCCTGACAGGGAGACCAACAGCCCATGCTTTCAGTGGCAAATCTCTCACTTCCAGGGCTGAGCCTGGGCCAGAGGACCCCGAACCTTGCAGGTGAGTCCTTGCAGGGCTCCAGGGACACATGTCTCACTTGAACCCTGGGAACTTGTAGGGGGGCGAGGTGGGGGCACTGGGATTCTAGAGTGATGCTGGTGAAACCTGGAAGGGATCCTAAACTGAGCTGGGGAGTGAGGGGTGGGGAGGTCCTGGGACTCAGCCTCTGACTTCCTCCCAGGGACCTTCCACAAACTCACCATCTGGGCTGAGACTCTTTTGGGCAGTTTCAAGGTGCCCATGTGAATATACCATATGCAGAGTTGGAATGTGAGAGTGAGCACACAGACCATCAGGGAATATGCTGAAGTTGGCCTGCACTATTTGGAGAAGGAAATGGTGACATATTCCAGTATTCTTGCCTGGAAAATGCCATGAACATTGGAGCCTGCCAGCCTACAGTCATAGGGTTGCCAAGAGTCAGACACAACTGAGTGACTTCAATTTCTTTCATTTCATTTTTGGACTCTGTAGTAGAGAGAGAGGATGGGATGGGTTGGCAGAGTGGCAGTGTAACATGTGTGATATCATAAGTGAAACAAATCACCAGTCCAGGTTTGATGCAGGATGCAGGATGCTTCGGACTGATGCACGGGGATAAAGAGAGAGGGTGTGGGGCGGGAGGGGGGAGGTAGGGGTCGAGATTGGGAGTTCATGTACACTCGTGGCTGATTCATGTCAATGTGTAGCAAAACGAATACAGTATTGTAAAGCAAAACAAACTAAAAAATAAAAATTAATTTAAAAAAATAAAAAATAAAAGGAAAAACATTATAAAAAAATATTTTCAAAACATGACTGCCTCAAACTAATATGATGTCATATAATTCTACATAATTTTAAAATAAATTTATGTCGTCTTTCTACATAAACTATAAAAAAATAAAAATAAATAAAATTTATTTCACTGGTTCCATTTTTTAATCTCATCATATACATATTTTATTGAGTGTAATTGACTTACAGTGTTTCAGGTGCAGAGCAAGGTGATTTTCAGTTATACAAACACACATACATTATTTTCTAGATTATTTTCCATTTTAGGTTATTACAAGATACTGACTATCGCTCCCCAAGCTATACAGTATATCTTTGCTGCTTGTTGCATATCTGTTTTTTTTTTAATGAGAAATCTAGCATTGTATTCATATTTCTATTTTTTAATTTATGATGTATTCCACATCAGTGTAATGCTACACTGAGAGTGAAAGCATGATGGCAAAATCCCACCATGTCCACATTAAAAGTAAATAGAAGACAATGGCAATGTTCATTGTGGGAGGAAATATTGAATCACATTATGTTACTGGTGGGCTTTCCTGGTGATTCAGATAATAAAGAATCTGCCTGAAATGCAGGAGACCTGAGATGAACGCTTGGTTTGGAAGATCTCCTGGAGAAGGAAATGGCAACCCACCCCAGCATCCTCGCCTGGAGAAACCCCATGGACAGAGGAGTCTGGTGGGTTGCAGCCCATGGGATCACAAAGAGTCAGACACGACTGTGGGACTAAAACTGTTATCAAGGCTCTGAACTTGAAAGGTATATTACTTGCCATTCGTAAAGTGATAAAAAGTGGCAGAACAGACAGAACCTTTTGTCTTGTCAGGGGCTTAGAGGGACATTATGACCAGACCTGCATGGACAGCTTCAAGAGCAAAGGATTCCAGGATTAAAAGATTTCCACGTGGAGGGGACATAAGTATAGCTATGGCTGATCCATGTTGATGTATGGCAGAAGCCGTCACAGTATTGTAATTGTCTTAAATTAAAAATAAATAAATTAAGGAGAAAAAAGTCTTGCAACAGGACTTCCCTGGTGGTCCACTGGTTGGGAATCTGCCCGCCTATGTGGGGGACACAGGCCTGATCCCGGGAATGGGAAGATTCCACATGCCTCGGGGCAGTTAAGCCCGTGGGCCACAAGCCCATGTGCCTAGGGCGGGTGCTCCACAACAAGAGAAGCCACGGTAATGAGAGACCCTGAACCACAGCAAAGACCAGCCACCTTCTCACACCTAGAGAAAGCCTGTGCACAGTGACGAAGAACCAGCACAGACATTAACTAGTTAATTAAAACACTGCAACAACCAGCCACACCTCCTCCTCTTTTAGTGTGTGAGTGTAAGTGTGAAAGTGTGAGTTCACACGTGGGTATTTAATCTATATTGTTCTCTCTTCTGCTTGGAATTTTTTCTCCATGGGCTAAGGTTATTTTACATTCAGTAAACACTGTTTGACCATCCCTCTCACTCCCCAAAAAGCCCATCTAATTCAGGCAAGATGATTCTTTTGGGCACAAGTACACAAAATCGTTGGTCTGCTGGCTTTCCAAATAAAGTCACTATTCCTTTACTGAAGACCTCATCGCTCTGTCCCTTGACAAGCAACGTGAGGTTGGAATCAGAGCACATTCATGAGACATTAGTAGAGGTGTTGTTTCTTCATTTTAGACAAAATCCATAGACATCACTCTCACAACTGATATCTGTGGTTTAAAAGAAGATAGGCAGATGGCAACAGGCATATGAAAAGATGCTCAGCATTGCTAATTAGTAGAGAAAGGCAAATCGACACTGCAATGAGGTAACACCTCATACCGATCAGAATGGGCCTCATTAAACAGTTGATGAATAATAGATGCTGGAGAGTATGTGGACAAGAGGGAAACCCTCTTAAACTGTTGGCAAAGTGTAAACTGGTGCAGCCCTGTGGAAAATAGTGTAGAAGTTCCTCAAAAAAAGTAAAAACAGAGTTTCCATATGATCCAATCCAACAATTCCAGTCCTGAGCATATATCTGGAAAATAAAACTATACCTTGAAGGGATTCATGCACCCCTATGTTCATAGCACCAAAACTTACAATAGCCAAGACATGGGAACAGCATAATTGTCCATCAACAGATGAATGGATAAAGAAGATGTATATGCTTATACACACAGAGAATGGAACACCACTCAGACATTTAAAACATGAAATCATGCCATTTGCAGCAGCATGGATGGACCTGGAGATTAACAATTTAATGGAAGTAGACAGAAAGAGAAAGACAATTTTCCTGTGATATCACCCATATGTGGAATCTAAAAGGAACATGAAGACACGCACAGACATAGAGACCAGGCTTGTGGTTGCCAAGGAGAGAAGGACTGGGAGCTTGGGATGAGCAGATGAAATCTATTTATACATAGAATGGATAAAGAATGAGGTCCTACAGTTTGGCACAGGGAATTCTATTCAGTATCTTGACACAAATCATAATGGAAAAGAATATATATGTCGAGCTGAATCAATTTGCTGTACAGCAAAATGAACTATACTTAGAT
>SJXQ01010150.1:495618-560901 GCA_006408695.1 Aepyceros melampus | reverse complement strand
TGAAGCTGAAACTCCAATACTTTGGTCACCTGATGCAAAGAGCTGACTCATTGGAAAAGACCCTGATGCTGGGAAAGACTGAAGGCAGGAGAGAAGGGGACGACAGAGGATGAGATGGTTGGGTGGCATCACTGACTCAATGGACATAAGTTTGGGTAGACTCTGGGAGTTGGTGATGGACAGGGAGGCCTGGCATGCTGCAGTTCATGGTGTCGCAAAGAGTCCGACATGACTGAGCAACTGAACTGAACTTTTTACCAAATGTGACCTGATGATACTTTTCTTCCAAGACTCTTCCTGTAATTAAATTCACAGTATTTTAAAATAAATATTTAATAATTAGCAGTCAACTATTAATGGGCAACTCTGTTGGATGAAATAGTGGTTGGGAGAGTGAATAACGGAGGGAACAGAAACCTACAACTCTAGCTTTCAAGTGTTGCTTGCTAAGACTGTGACCAAGACTCAGATACCAAGTTGTTAGTAGAGTCAAGAAGTTAAGTGTATAGATTTTGGTGTTGGCAGATATGGAAACTAATCACAGGTCTGCAAAGTTACCTGAGGGATGTGCCCCAGCAGGAATCCCAAGGACACCAGGGCAGAGCAGATACATCTCTTCTGGTACCATGAGTATAACCTTTGTGCTTGGCAATGCAATTCAATTCTGATGCAAACTCCTAGAGTTAGCATCAGACTTCACAGATCCCCAACAAGACCATCCCCCTTTGAGATGCCAGCCGCAAGTTCAGGGATTCCCAGGCCGCTTATTCTTCTGACCAAATGGTTACAAGTCCAAGAGGCCCCCATAACTCTGCTTAGTTTCAACAATTCACTTGAATGACTCACAGAACTTAAGAAAGCACTATCCTTATAAATACAATTTTATTAAAAAGAATTCAAATCAGATGAGACAAAAGAAGAGATACATAGGGTGACATCCGGAACTGTTATGAACACAAAGTTTCCACACCCTTCCCCATGGAATCAGGGTGCTTCACCTTCCTCAGACATTGATGTGTTCCCAGCCAGGAAGCTTAACCAAGCTTCAATGTCTAGAGATTTTACTGGGATTTTATTGTGTAGCCATGATTGGTGGAGTCATTGGCCACATGATTGAACCTAATCTCTAGCTTCTCTCTCCTCCCAGGAGATCATATTGGCTCAAAACCTCAATCCTCTAATTACATGGTTCATCTTTCTGGTGACCAATCTCTATTCTGAGTTATCTTGTTAGAAGAAACTCTGGTGTGATCCAAGAGCCTCATGAATAACAAAGATACTCTTATTACTCAGGAAATTCCTAGGATTTAGTCTCCTTCTCAGGGACAAAGATCAGGCAAACTCTTTATAATAAGGAACAAGCTTCGTACTCTGGGACAAGGGGAAAAACAGGATGGTGACATCCCAAAGACTGAGCTTTTGTCTAAAAGTCATAAACACCAGTCCTGATACGCAATGGAACTTTAAATAGACCATATGATCAAATCCAAAATGTTCTGTTTAAACCAAAATACTGTTTACTGGCAGGGGCTTTCCAGATGGCTCAGTGGTAAAGAATCCACCCACCAATACAGGAGATGCAGGAGACATGGGTTTGATCCCTGGTCAGGAAGATCCCTTTGAGCAGGGAATGGCAACCCACTCCAGTATTCTTGCCTGGGAAATCCCACAGAGAGATGGGCCTGATGGGTTACAGCCCATGGGGTCACAAAGAGTCCAACATGACTGTGCACACTCCCGCCCCATCCCCACCCACCCACACTGTTTACTGGCAAGTCTAAAGCATCTGACTACCCCACAGATTGTGTGTTCCTGAGGGGGACCAAAGCAGTTTGGAGGCTACGAAACAGACTAGCACCAACCTAACTTGTCAAATAAGTGATATAAATTTGAATAACAATACAGTATTTTGCAACTGGTGATTCAAATCATTGTACCAACTTTTTGGTGCCTTCTTCCACTTGCAGACCAAAGCTACCATTCAGGGCCAAATTAACAAGAGAATGGTGCTTGGTGACTACAGAATCAGACAGAACAGGGACAACTGCCTTACATTCTCATTTTTTGACCCTTTTTCTTTCACTCCAGGTATATTGTTATCCTTCTATTTTCATGATGGAATGTTTTCCTTAGATATACTTGTAATATTTGTTTACGTGTAGCCTCATTCACATTTGTACTGTATTTTCTTGAGGATACTTCAAAGGTCATCTAGGTTGACCTTTGAAGATTAACAAGTTTCCCTCAATACATACTTACCATCAAACCTGCCAGTTTACATCATACTTGTATCCACTTTTAAATTGACTATGACTAGCCAATTCCAGGGCCATAAATTTTGAACTTACCCCAGGATTTGGCCTTTATACAAGCTCAGTTCAGTTCAGTTGCTCAGTCGTGTCTGACTCTGCTATCCCATGAATTGCAGCACACCAGGCCTCCCAGTCCATCACCAACTCCCAGAGTTCACTCAAACTCACATCCATTGAGTCGGTGATGCCATCCAACCATCTCATCCTCGGTCATCCCCTTCTCCTCCTGCCCCTAATCCCTCCCAGCATCAGAGTCTTTTGCAATGAGTCAACTCTTCGCATGAGGTGGCCAAAGTACTTGAGTTTCAGCTTTAGCATCATTCCTTCCAAAGAACACCCAGGACTAATCTCCTTCAGAATGGACTGGTTGGATCTCCTTGCAGTCCAAGGGACTCTCAAAAGTCTTCTCCAACACCACAGTTCAAAAGCATCAATTCTTCGGCACTCAGTCTTCTTCACAATCCAACTCTCACTTCCATACATGACTACTGGAAAAACCATAGCCTTGACTGAGTGAGTGAAGTTGCTCAGTCGTGTCCGACTCTTTGCAACCCCATGGACTGTAGCCTACCAGCTTCTCCATCCATGGGATTTTCCAGGCAAGGGTACTGGAGTGGGTTGCTATTTCCTTCTCCAGGGCATCTTCCCGACCCAGGAATCGAACTTGGGTTTCCTGCATTGCAGGCAGACGCTTTACCCTCTGAGCCACCAGGGAAGCCCTAGATGGACCTTTGTTGGCAAAGTAATCTCTGCTTTGAATATGCTCTCTAGGTTGGTCATAACTTTTCTTCCAAGGAGTAAGCGTCTTTTAATTTCATGGCTGCAATCACCATCTGCAGTGATTTTGGAGCCCCCCAAAATAAAGTCTGACACTGTTTCCACTGTTTCCCCACCTATTTCCCATGAAGTGATGGGACCAGATGCCATGATCTTCGTTTTCTGAATGTTGAGCTTTAGGCCAACTTTTTCACTCTCCTCTTTCACTTTCAACAAGAGGCTTTTTAGCTCCTCTTCACTTTCTGCCATAAGGATGGTGTCATCTGCATATCTGAGGTTATTGATATTTCTCCCGGCAATCTTGATTCCAGCTTGTGTTTCTTCCAGTCCAGCGTTTCTCATGATGTACTCTGCATAGAAGTTAAATAAGCAGGGTGACAATATACAGCCTTGACGTACTCCTTTTCCTATTTGGAACCAGTTTGTTGTTCCATGTCCAGTTCTAACTGTTGCTTCCTGACTAGCATACAGACTTCTCAAGAGTCAGGTCAGGCTGTCTGGTATTCCCATCTCTTTCAGAATTTTCCACAGTTAATTGTGATCCATACAGTCAAAGACTTTAGTATAGTCAATAAAGCAGAAATAGATGTTTTTCTGGAACTCTCTTCCTTCTCCATGACCCAGCAGATGTTGGCAATTTGATCTCTGGTTCCTCTGCCTTTTCTAAATCCAGCTTGAACATCTGGAAGTTCACAGTTCACATATTGCTGAAGCCTGGCTTGGAGAATTTTGAGCATTACTTTACTAACTTGTGAGATGAGTGCAATTGTGCAGTAGTTTGAGCATTCTTTGGCATTGCCTTTCTTTGGGATTGGAATGAAAACTGACCTTTTCCAGTATTGTGGCCACTGCTGAGTTTTCCAGATTTGCTGGCATATTGAGTGCAGCACTTTCATAGCATCATCCTTCAGGATTTGAAATAGCTCAACTGGGATTCCATCACCTCCTATACAAACTAGAACCTTTTAAAATGGTGTTTTCTTGACATTTTATTGTTCATTGAAGCCTTTACTTGTCTTTCACTGGTGGGGCATGAATAAAGAATGAGGTTACCTCACATGGGACTGGGATAGTAGTAGGCATTACAGTTCAGTTCAGTTCAGTCGCTCAGTCATTTCTGACTCTTTGTGACCCCATGAATTGCAGCATGCCAGGCCTCCCTGTCCATCACCAACTCCTGGAGTTCACTCAGACTCACGTCCATTGAGTCCATGATGCCATCCAGCCATCTCATCCTCAGTCGTCCCCTTCTCCTCCTGCCCCCAATCCCTCCCAGCATCAGGGTCTTTTCCAATGAGTCAACTTTTCGCAGAGAAGCTTAAAGCAGTGAGGAGAGAAGCTCAAAAATATGATGCTACCTCTGCCTTGGGTGGATCTCAACTGTGTATGTTTTTGATTTTCTAAAATCATTTAATGAAAAAACAGCTGTTCAGAGACTCAAGGACTGTGACTGAACATGGCATTTAGCTTCAGTGAATTAGCACATAGCATCTGCCTTTTATGCTTGATGCTTCAGAAGCACTCTGAAGACTGGTAATCCATGGGTCTAAAAGACTAGAGTTGGAAGACATGGATGCTTTCCTAGTTATATACACCTAATTCTATTTTATCTACCACACACATCATGTATGGTTTAGTCAAGAATCTCTCACAGAGCAGCCTTTCAGAAGAAGAAAAAGTTATTTTTGTCCACTGCCAAGTGGAGCAGACTGGGTGTTATATCTGTTTTCTCTCCTGGGAGTGGTCATGGGTTCTCATATGTCCCATGAGAAACATGCCTCAGAAAACAAGTCATGCTGTGAACCAGATACTAGAAACCCTCCCAGAAATCAATGTGAGCCTCAGCTGACCCTGCACCAATGCCCCACGTGTAGGATCCCCTGCACTGGCAGCCGCAAACTTCCTGAGACTCAGAAACTCAGCAAGTCCAAAACGAGAATCATGATCACCCCTCCAAACTCCTTCTATCTGAGGTTCCTGCCCTAGGCACTGGCACCACCATCCATCCAGAAACATGGAGACTTTCTTGATTGGTTTCTCCTCTCACCCCACATAGCAACCTTTCAACAAGTTCAGCCATTGGCCCTCCGGCTTTTCTCAGATTTATTGATATCCACTTCTCTCCACCTCAGCCTCAACATCCTAGTTCAAGCAACTTCGATCTCTCCTCTGAAGAACGCTGACACTTTCAAACTGGCCAGCCACATCCATTGCCACTCTACCCACTTTCCATCCTAGTCCATGGCAATTTTTAAAAATATATTTCTGTTGCTGTCCTGATGAAGGCTCAACAACAATATCCCACTGATCTCAGGACAAATATCAACATCTAGATTTTTTATGGCCTTTTCTCTGCCTGTGACCCTGGCCTCATCTCAGGCCATAAAACATCCTCCAAATCTTGACAAACCAGCCCTGCTGGCTTTCCTTTCATCCATGCTCTCTCTTCCCACAAGACATTGGTACCTGCTGTCCTCTTTGTCTGCAATGGAACCATCCCAACACCATACCGCCTTTTTTACTGTGGTAAAATATACCTAACACAAAATTTACCATTTTAATCAATTTAAGTATACACTTTATTAGCAATAACACTTTCACAGTGTTATGCAAACATATAGAACACTTCACAAATTTGTATATCATCCTTTAGCAGAGGCCATGCTAATTGTATTGTTCCAATTTTAGTCTCTGTGCTGCTGAAGTGAGCACTTTCTCCCTTTGACTGTAAAGTTTGACTCCTCCTGAGTTTATTCAGGGAAGCCTTCCAAGACCAGGTCCATCACAAGTCATACATCCCCTTGACTGCCCAGCACCCAGTATGAGTTTTATGCTTGTTCCATTGATGTCTGTTATCTCTCATTAAATATGAACTCCTTAAAGGCAGTTCTCATTGTCTAAAGGAATGCTAGGTACACAATGGAAGCTCAGTGTATCCTAGTTAAATGAATAAACAAAGAAATGCAATTCTACCTTCAGTGAAGACCATCTTTGACATTATAGAAAACTCTGTAGTTCTACATTGCCTTGAACTCCATTCCAGGAAGGAACCTGACTTTTGAAAAACTAAAATCATTGATGAAGGGTGTTTTTCCCCTTTTCTCAAAGAGAAGACTTATTAATTCAGACTTTATCTCTCATAAAAGAAGAAAATACCTGATAGCCTTTATTTTTTATATTAATTGAATACTTATATTTATTTTTCTGTTTTATAATTGTATCCATTTTTCTATGAGATCCTTATTTTTTTTTAATTTTTATTGGAGTAGAGTTGGCTTACAATGCTGTGTTCATTTCTGTTGCACAGCACAGTGAATCAGTTATACATATACATATATCCACTCTTTTAGATCTTTTTCCCATATAAGTCATTATAGAGTATTGAGTAGAGTTCCCTGTGCTATATTGAAAGTCCTTATTAGTTATCTATTTTATGTATAATAGTGTGTATATTGTAAATAAGTTCATTTATACTATTTCTTTTAAGAGTCCACATATAAGCAATATCATATGATATTCTTTAAACAGTAGTTTTCCTTTGATTCTATTCATCAAGATTTCACACTTGTTGAATCTACACTCAGACCTCTGAAGGAGTTTGTAATTTACAAAAACTAATGTAAATTATAGCTTATTTTGCCAAAGCCTGAAAGATACCCATCATGATCTGCCCCACCACATCTTTAGAGAAGTCCTCACCACTCATTGGGGCTGATAGTGGGGTCTGGAGATGGCTCTCCCTGGAACCTGAGGTATGTCTGCACCCATCAGGTTCATGGAGAACTTGTCATTCCTGACTTCAAGAAGCCCTGCAATGGGCCAGACTGGGATAGATTTGAGATTTCATGAGACCAAGGATGACAGCCCTCAATTATAGAAAGAACAGCTGACATGCACATGACCCTTCACACTTTACGGGTTGTTCATAACATCAGGAGCTTTTAGGGAGCAACATCAGCAACAGTATCTTCAGTTTAAAGATGAGAGGAAAACATTCAGAGGTCAAGCAACTAGTCCAACATCCCTCAGCCAGTAGCCAGGTCAGATTTAGCATGTAGTTTTGAAGCCTAAACTCTTGCTTTATTAACTCTATTTTGCTCAATATGTCAATAACTACCACATTTTTTTCAAAGGCAAGGTCAATGCCAACAGCATCCTAGAAATATAAATAAATTCCTCTGGCCACTTTGCACCATGGGTGAATTCATAGAAAGTAGAAAGAAATGTGGCCTGTGCTTATAAGGCCCTTGAATGAGGAGCCGATTCATTGGAAAAGACTGTGATGCTCAGAAAGATTGAGGGCAAGAGGAGAAAGGAGTGACAGAGGATGAGATGATTGGATGGCATCACTGACTCAGTGGGCATGAGTTTGGACAAACTCTGAGAGATAGCAAAGGACAGAGAAGCCTGACATGCTACAGTCCATGGGGTTGCAAAGAGTCAGTCATGACTTAGTGACTGAACAACAACAATGTGCTCAAACACTTAACTTACCACTTTAATTGCATACTTTGTGGTTATTCAATAAGTGTGTTTCATTCACTGGCTGATCAAAAGTCTAGAGGTATCACATGATGATCAAGACTGCTTGTTAACACACAAAACCCTAAAAATTCTGGGTCCATGAGTTATCCCCAGGCTCTCATTCCACTGTGTCCAGGCTTGAAGCTGTTTCCTGTCCTGGCATTCTGCAAAGTTTCACTTAATGCCATCTGCCTCCAAGCACAGCCTCGGATAGGCTGGGTCCGCTGGTTTTCCTCTAAATCTTGCCTGTTCCCACCTTCTTCATAGAGAACATGGTGAAAAACACACTAATCTCTTGGATCAAAGTGAGAACAAAATGCATAATTCTCCCACTGCAAGATCAGAGCATGCTTAGATAACCCTGTTGGCTTTTGGCTGAGGAGGTGTTGAAAGGGAGAGAGGCACCTGTCATGAGGTCATGGATCAAAACCTTTGGACACTTGTCCCCTTGCCACCACCACCCATGTTCGTACTTGGCCCCACTGAGCCAAAGTTTCCAGTGACCAAAAATGTCCCTCAGTCTGGCATTTCCCATCTCCCAGTTAGGTTTTCCTTTCTTCATACTATAAATCTGCCTTTTGTCACCTCTGCCACATGTTCCCCACAGCTCCCTATGGCCCTTACCTCCTCTCCCCTTGGCCACAGCTCATTTTTTTAGCATCAACTGTCAAAAATCTAACTGGAGGTCTTCCCTGGTGCTTAATGGTAAAGAATCCACCTGCCAGTGCAGGAGACACAGGTTCAATCCCTGATTGGGGAAGATTGCACATGCCCTGTGGCAACTAAGCCTGTGTGCCACAACTACTGAGCCTGTGCTCTAGAGCCCAGGAGCCACAACTATGGAACATGTGTGCTACAACTACCGAAGCCCCACACCCTACAGCCCGTGTTCCACAATGGGAGAAATCTAAGTGTAGACCCTGCTTGCTGCAATTGCAGGAAGCCCACACACAGCAATGAAGAGCCAGCACAGCCAAAAATAAATAAATGAAATCTGACTGGAGCAGAATGTAAATAATTCAGCTCTACTCACTCAGCGGTGTATGCACACATCCCACAAACTTTTATTATCTATCTCCATCTTAGGTATTCCAAAGCTCCTTTGTTTAAAAAAGAAATCTTTCCAAGGTTCCTTCATCTCTTACTTCAGTGGTCTCAACCTTCTACTAAAAGACAAAATGTGATCCACTGGAGAATGGAATGGCAAACCACTCCAGTATCCTTGTCTCAAGAACCCCATCAACAGTATGAAAAGTCATATTTATGTTAAGTAATACCTTATATATAGCACTTAAAACTGGTTTTTACAGTTTAAAATATAAGATATAATCTCAAACATTTCAGTCATTTACAATCATGAAGTATCCTACTGAAACATAATCACTGGCCCTCAGTGCCTTCTCTGATATTATCTTACTATGTAATTACTCCAAAACTTACTGACTTAATAATAAATATCTATTATCTCTTACAGTTTATTTGAGGTAAAAGAACTTAGGGTGGTTTTGGCTCTCCATCTCTCACAAGGTTGTAGTAGGCAAGGGCTGTCAGGATCTGATAGCTTGATGAGCTGGAAAACCAACATCATATTGGCCAATTCATGTGGCTGGCAGCAGGTACTGGTTGTTGGTACCTAGCCTCTGCCTAGGTGGTACCTAGTTCTATACCATATGGACTTCTCCACAAAGCTGATTGAATATCTCCATGACATGATGGCTGGCGTCCCACAGAGCAAATGTGATGAGAGAGGTGGAGGTTATATCCTATTTATGGCCCAGTCTCAACAGTCACATAACATCACTTCTATTCATTAGAAATAACTCACTATGTCCAGCCAGCATTCAAGGGGATGGGAATTAAGCTGTACATTTTGAAGGGACAGATGTCATAATTTGCAGGCATTTTTAAAAATCATCAATGGTTATATAGAGATGGAAATTATTTTAAAGCTTTATAGTTTATTTTGAGGTACAATTTTTTGTAAAGTAAAACTCATAAATCTTAAGTGTACAGCTGAGTAGTTTTACGTGAGTATATACCTATATAATCACCACCTAGATCAAAATATAGATTTTTGTTGTGTATAATATATAATATTTTCATCATCTTAGAAAGTTTCATTATGTGAATTATACTGAATTTTCTATGTACATAATCACCATGTACAAATAAAGACACCTCTAGCTGTTTGTGCCTCATCTTTGTAGCTTGCCTTTACTTTTGATTTTCCCTACTGTTTGGGACCTCCAGTTGTATAGATGTGATGTGGGTGGACATCCTTGTCTTGTTCTCAACTTAGGAAAATATGTTCAGTGTATCACCATAGGTAAAGTAAAGTGTTAGTCACTCAGTCATGTCTGACTCTTTGTGATCCCATGGACTGTAGCCCAGCAGGCTTTTCTGTCCCTGTGATTCTCTAGGCAAGAATACTGGAGTGGTAGCCATTCCCTTCACCAGGGATCAAACCCAGGTCTCTTGCATTGCAGGTAGATACTTTACCGTCTGAGCCACCTGGGAAGCCCAATATTTCACTATATTTACCTGTAAGTGGCTTGTAGATAATTTTGATCAGATTAAGAAAGCTCCATTCCTAATTTGGTTAAGTTTGGCTATAGACACGTAAAGAAAAATCAGAGCTCATAACTTTACTACTTGTTCCTAAACATTAAACATTAGCTAGAGTATTGCCTTTACCAGCAAATGTCCCTTATCTAATTTAGAGAAAAATTATGCCAGGTCTACACATTAAAAAAAAAAAAATTGCCAGAGCAGTCCTCAATTTCCAAATATACCAGTCTTCAAAAATGTATTTGTCAGTCCTTTGTAAATTGCAAGATTTTCTGACGTGGAAGCTTAATTATGTTTGGCGCTTAACTGTATAAGCCAGCTAGAAAAGTGTATTTAATCTACCTTGTGCTCAAAGTTACTGTCACAACAACCGGTGGGGGACGGTGGTGGAATTATGGGGAGAAATGGAAGAAAGAAGAGAGAAAGCAGCAGCAGCAGCTACAGCTCATGGGGAAGACAGTTCTTGTCACAGACTACCATACAATCACAGATCTGGGTGTGGCTGCCATTTACAAATTAACATCACATGAATCAGGGCTCTCTGAAGCCCACCATATGTGATGAAGAGTTTTTAAATGTCTCAGCACCCAGCACATGTAGCTCTAAAAGCAATAAAGTTTAAAATAAGAACATTGGAATAGCACTGACAAAGTGGTCTCCAAATTCATTGTCACATTTACTCTTCACAGTAGCCCTGTGAGGTTAACAGATGAGGGCATTGAGGTTTAGAGAAATTTAGTTACTTGCCAAAGATCTCCCAGGCTAGAACATTTGCACCCACGACCCGATCCAAGACCTAGGGCATGCAAACTTCATTGCATCGTGTTGACAACAAATTGCCATTTTTTATGTGTTCTCTTAATTCCTGCAACAGATGTGTCATGCTTAATGTAATTTTTTGATTGTTCATCAAAAAAGATTGTTCATCTTTTATTATATATTTTAATAGTGGAAGAAATGACTGTGGTCAGATATATACATATATATTAAAATTATGAAGGCCATGGTTTAGATTAACTTAAAAGATATTTTTTATGAAGCCCCACTTTTTCTCCTTCAGATGGTCCTTGAACATCAATCAGTGTTTGGTGATTGCTTCTAGTAAGTCTTTGCTTCATTAATTTTGGTTGCTAAGTAAGGAGATCCACCTTTATCTGGGTGATTCAAAGTCATGCTTCTCCTGTGAACTGCTCTAATCTTGGCCTTGCTGGCAGATAGGCTTGCAACCCAAAATAAGACTTACTTCTTTCTCATCTACTCATTTTCTGTTCAAATCCTCCTTTATAGTAGGATGAAAAGCTAGGAGTTGATATCTTCTTTGCAGTTTCTGTGATTGCTTGTCCTAGAGGTTTCCAGATCTGAAATACATAACAACTTGCAAATCCAAGAGCTGCAATACCCAGCCCCACAGCCATCAAACTTCTTGCCAGTTCACGGTCAAATATTGGCATCTAATAGCTTGGGGAGAGGGAAAGGGTGAGGGTTGTAGTGCAAGCCCTCAAAAGAGATGGCAATGCTGCCAAGGGCTTAATGTAACTTTAGATGTTACTTTGATGTAAATTGAAGCGACTGTTCTAAAAATGACTATTTTTAGATCCCGAGCCTTGATCACAGTGCATTTAGACATTTGGTTGAACAAATTATTTCCTCATCCACCTCCATGTATGTACCTTTTTCACATTTTAGAAATTCTGCTCCAAAACATCTATCAATATAGCACTTGTCAAATAAATTTTGACATGTCTTTAAAAGAAAGGAATTTTGTTTCAGGTGACAAGGTATAAAACTGGGACAAAGCTGATAAGGAAACAGTTCTATAATTTGGCAAGTATCCTAAACATTACCCACCATAGGCTAATAATGATGAAAATCATTCAGCAGCATCATTTCATTCATATCAGCACCTCTGTTTCCCACTGCCATATGCAAGGTCCTGCCTTGGACATTCAAGTCATTAGCAAGCAAATCTCAATTTACTAATACCTCCTTATGTAATAGATATTGAGAACATATTTGTTTTTCAAATGGAAAAACACAATGTATATATAAGGCACTGAAGGATGTACACATTTTAGATGTTAGGTGATTTTTACAGTATATGGTGTTCTGCAAGGGTGCTTTTGAGACCAGATACGCAGGCAGTGGTGATAAGGTGAAGGATGTCTCTGGTCTCCATTTACCAAAGTCCCATTTAGCAAAAGACATTCAAATGCACCAGAGGAGAATGACATCAGGGCAAAGAGAGGCCTGGTGATCCCATTTCTAAGTGAGGCAACTGTGGATCCATCCAAAGCGCTGAGAAAAGGGCAACTAATTGGGCTGGATATATGCCAGGGTAACTATGACATAAAGATCCAGCAGGACAGTGAAGGGAATCTCAATGTTTAAATAATAAATGACAGCCTCTAGGGAAGACAGACTCTCTTTTCTTAAAGTTTTTTTTTTATTAATATTTGAGCCAGATGACATCAGTGTCAAATATGAAAGGGCATATTTCCAAAGGCTGTTAATACTAGTCTCATTTGCTGTGTAAACAAGAACAGAAGTCATCAAAGGCAGAATGCCATTACTCCTTGGATTCTGAACATTCTAGAAGAGCTTATTGCTCTGTTTTTATTACTGTTGTTATTAAATCATTGATTGGATCATCCCATGGAACATGAAAGTTTATAGCAAGATTGATTTTTCCGAAAGTAAAGCTGCAAAAGTATTTTAGTGTGGCTTAGACCGCCTTAATTTTCTGAAGTTCTCTTAAGGGAGAAAGCCAATGGTATTAACAGTTGGTAGGCAGGATTTCAAAGGCTTTTTCATGGCTCTGGTTGCATGAAATATTTTTAAAAAATTACCACCCCTCTAGACATTTATTTTAAGGTGTCTATCACAGATTTGATGACTGCCAATCTAGATTTCAGACCTCTCCTCAGCTGCCATGTGACTAGTACATCACTTCCCACAGATAAAAGGATGGCAAGAACCCCTAGCCTCACTGGGAGAATCAGAGAATAGACACTGGCAAGAACTCTGCCTTTTCTGGAGGTCACCAGAGAAAAGTAAGGTGTTCTGTCATCCTTCCCTAATAGATGATTTCTTAAGCTAATTATTATTCCTTTAAATGTAGTCTCTACAAAATATCACAAGAAATTAGTTTTATACTCTCTCTTTTTTAACACTTATTTTTACTTATTTATTTTAATTTATTTTCATTGGAGGCTAATTACTTTACAATATTATAGTGGTTTTTGCCATACATTGACATGAATCAGCCATGGGTGTACATGTGTTTGCCATCCTGAGCACCCCTTCCACCTCCCTCCCCATCCCATCCCTCAGGGTCATCCCAGTGCACCAGCCCTGAGCACTCTGTCTCATGCATTGAACCTGGACTGCTGATCTATTTAACATATGGTAATATACATGTTTCAATGCTATTCTCTCAAATCATCCCACCTTTGTCTTCTCCCACAGAGTCCAAAAGTCTCTTCTTTACATCTGTGTCTCTTTTGCTATCTCACATATAGGGTCATCATTCCCATCTTTCTAAATTCCATATATATGCATTAATATACCATATTGGTGCCTTTCTTTCTGACTTACTTCACTCTGTATATTAGGTTCCAGTTTCATCCACCTCATTAGAACTGATTCAAATGCATTCTTTTTAATAGCTGAGTAATATTCCATTGTGTATATGTACCACAGCTTTCTTATCCATTCATCTGCTGATGGACATCTAGGTTGTTCCATGTCCTAGCTATTGTAAACAGTGCTGCGATGAACATTGGGGTACACATGTCTCTTTCAATTCTGATTTCCTCGGTGTGTATGCTCAACAGTGGGATTGCTGGGTTGTATGGCAGTTCTATTTCTAGTATTTTAAGGAATCTCCACACTGTTCTCCATAGTGGCTGTACTAGTTTGCATTCCCACCAACAGTGTAAGAGGGTTCCCTTTTCTCCACACCCTCTCCAGCATTTACTGTTTGTAGACTTCTTGATAACAGCCGTTCTGACTGGGGTGAGAAGATACCTCATTGTGGTTTTGATTTGCATTTCTCTGATAATGTTGTACTAGTTTGCATTCCCACCAACAGTGTAAGAGGGTTCCCTTTTCTCCACACCCTCTCCAGCATTTACTGTTTGTAGACTTCTTGATAACAGCCGTTCTGACTGGGGTGAGAAGATACCTCATTGTGGTTTTGATTTGCATTTCTCTGATAATGAGTAATGTTGAGCATCTTTTCATGTGTTTGCTAGCCACCTGTATGTCTTCTTTGGAGAAATGTCTGTTTAGTTCTTTGGCCTATTTTTTGATTGGGTCATTTATTTTTCTGGAATTGAGCTGCAGGAGCTGCTTGTATATTTTTGCCTCCTTTGTCAATGATAAGGTGTCCATAGGTGCATGGCTTTATCTCTGGGCTTTCTATTTTGTTCCATTGATCTATTCTTCTGTCTTTGTGCCATTACCATACTTTCTTGATGACTGTAGCTTTGTAGTATAGTCTGAAGTCAGGCAGGTTGATTCCATTCTTCTTTCTCAAGATTGCTTTGGCTACTCGAAATTTTTTGTATTTCCATACAAATTGTGAAATTATTTGTTCTAGTTCTCTGGAAAATACCGTTCATAGCTTGATAGGGATTGTGTTGAATCTATAGATTGCTTTGGATAGTATACTCATTTTCACTATATTGATTCTTCCAATCCATGAACATGGTGTATTTCTCCATCTATTTGTGTCATCTTTGATTTCTTTCATCAGTGTTTTATAATTTTCTATATATAGGTCTTTAGTTTCCTTNATGTTGAAGAATCCTTGCATCCCTGGGATAAAGCCCATTTGGTCATGATGTATGATCTTTATAATATGTTGTTGGATTCTGTTTGCTAGAATTTTGTTAAGGATTTTTGCATCTATGTTCACCAGTGATATTGGCCTGTAGTTTTCTTTTTTTGTGGCATCTTTGTCTGGTTTTGATATTAGGGTGATGGTGGCCTCATAGAATGAGTTTGTAAGTTTACCTTCCTCTGCAATTTTCTGGAAGGGTTTGAGTAGGATGGGTGCTCTTCTCTAAATTTTTGGTAGAATTCAGCTGTGAAGCTGTCTGGTCCTGGGCTTTTGTTTGTTGGAAGATTTCTGATTACAGTTTTGATTTCTGTGCTTGTGATGGGTCTGTTAAGATTTTCTATTTCTTCCTGGTTCAGTTTTGGAAAGTTATACTTTTCTAAGAATTTGTCCATTTCTTCCAAGATGTCCATTTTATTGTCATATAGTTCCTGATAGTAGTTGCTTATGATCCTTTGTATTTCTGTGTTGTCTGTTGTGATGTCTCCATTTTTATTTCCAATTTTGTTGATTTGATTCTTCTCTCTTTTTTTCCTGATGAGTCTGGCTAACGGTTTGTCTACTTCTCAAAGAACCAGCTTTTAGCTTTGTTGAGTTTTGCTATGGTCTCCTTTGTTTCTTTTTCATTTATCTCTGAGCTAATTTCTATGATTTCTTTCCTTCTAATAACCCTGGGGTTCTTTTTTTTCTAGTTGCTGTAGATGTAGAGTTAGATTATTTATTTGATTTTTCTCTTGTTTCTTAAGGTAAGCTTGTATTGCTATGAACCTTCCCCTTAGTGCTGCTTTTACTGAATCCCATAGGTTTGAGGTTGTTGTGTTTTCATTTTCATTCATTTCTATGCATATTTTGATTTCTTTTTTGATTTCTTCTGTGATTTGTTGGTTATTCAGAAGGATGTTGTTTAGCCTCCATATGTTTGTATTTTTTAATAGTTTTTTTTTTTATTCTTTTTTTTCTAGTTGCTGTAGATGTAGAGTTAGATTATTTATTTGATTTTTCTCTTGTTTCTTAAGGTAAGCTTGTATTGCTATGAACCTTCCCCTTAGTGCTGCTTTTACTGAATCCCATAGGTTTGAGGTTGTTGTGTTTTCATTTTCATTCATTTCTATGCATATTTTGATTTCTTTTTTGATTTCTTCTGTGATTTGTTGGTTATTCAGAAGGATGTTGTTTAGCCTCCATATGTTTGTATTTTTTAATAGTTTTTTTTTTCCTGTGCTGCTGCTGCTGCTAAGTCGCTTCAGTCGTGTCTGACTCTGTGCAACCCCATAGACGGAAGCCCACCAGGCTCCCCCGTCCCTGGGATTCTCCAGGCAAGAACCCTGGAGTGGGTTGCCACTTCCTTCTTCAATGTGTGAAAGTAAAAAGTGAAAGGGACGTCACTCAGTTGACATCTAATCTTACTGCATTGTGATCAGAAAAGATGCTTGGAATTATTTCAATTTTTTTGAATTTACCAAGGCTAGATTTATGACCCAGGGTGCGATCTATCCTGGAGAAGGTTTCATGTGCACTTGAGACAAAGGTGAGATTCATTGTTTTGGGGCGAAATGTCCTATAGATATCAATTAGGTCTAACTGGTCAAGTGTATCATTTAAAGTTTGTATTTCCTTGCTAATTTTCTGTTTAGTTGATCTATCCATAGGTGTCAGTGGGGGTATTAAAGTCTCCCATTATTATTGTGTTACTGTTAATTTCCCCTTTCATACTTGTTAGCATTTGCCTTACATATTGCAATGCTCCTATGTTGGGTGCATATATATTTATAATTGTTGTATCTTCTTCTTGGATTTATCCTTTGATCATTATGTAGTGTCCTTCTTTGTCTCTTTTCACGGCCTTTATTTCAGAGTCTATTTTATCTCACATGAGTATTGCTACTCCTGCTTTCTTTTGGTCTCCATTTGTGTGAAATATCTTTTTCTAGCCCTTCACTTTCAGTCTGTATGTGTCCCTTGTTTTGAGGTGGGTCTCTTGTAGATAGCATATATAGTGGTCTTATTTTTGTATCCTTTCAGCCAGTCTTTGTCTTTTGGTTGGGGCATTCAACCCATTTATATTTAAGGTAATTATCGATAAGTATGATCCTGTTGCCATTTACTTTGTTGTTTTGGGTTTGAGTTTATAAACCTTTTCTGTATTTCTTGTCTAGAGAAAATCCTTTAGCATTTGTTGGAGAGCTGGTGGTGCTGAATTCTCTCAGCTTTTCCTTGTTTGTAAAGCTTTTGATTCTCCTTCATATTTGAATGAGATTCTTGCTGGGTATAGTAATCTAGGTTGTAGGTTTTTCTCTTTCATCACTTTAAGTATATCCTGCCATTCCCTTCTGGCCTGAAGAGTTTCTATGGAAAGATCAGCTGTTATCCTTATGGGAATCCTCTTGTGTGTTATTTGTTGTTTTTCCTTTGCTGCTTTTATTATTTGTTCTTTGTGTTTGATATTTGTTAATTTGATGAATATGTGTCTTGGGGTGTTTTGCCTTGGGTTTATCCTGTTTGAGACTCTCTGGGTTTCTTGGACTTGGGTGGTTATTTCCTTTCCCACTTTAGTAAAGTTTTCAACTATTATCTCCTCAAGTATTTTCTTATGGCCTTTCTTTTTGTCTTCTTTTTCTGGGACTCCTATGATTTGAATGTTGGGGCATTTGACATTGTCCCAGAGGTCTCTGAGGTTGTCCTCATTTCTTTCAATTCTTTTTTTCTTTTTTCCTCTCTGCTTCATTTATTTCCACCAGTCTGTCTTCCACTTCACTTATCCTATATTCTGCCTCAGTTATTCTACTGTTGGTACCCTCCAAAGTGCTTTTGATCTCAGTTATTACATTATTCATTATTGACTGACTCTTTTTTATTTTTCTAGATTCTTGTTAAACATTTCTTGCATCTTCTCAATCCTTGTCTCCAGACTATTTATCTGTAACTCCATTTTATTTTCAAGATTTTGGATCATTTTTACTATCATTATTCTGAATTCTTTATCAGGTAGACTCCTTATCCCCTCCTCTTTGTTTGGTTTGGTGAACATTTATCATGTTCCTTTACCTGCTGAATATTCTCTGCCTTTCCATCTTGTTTAGATTGCTGTGTTTGGGGTGGCCTTTCTGTATGCTGGTAGTTTGTGGTTCCTCTTTATTGTGGAGGTTCCTCACTGTGGGTGGGGTTGGACAAGTGGCTTGTCAAAGTTTCCTTGTTAGGGAAGCTTGCATCAGTGTTCCGGTGGGTGGAGCTGGATCTCCTCTCTCTGGAGTGCAATGAGTGTCCAGTAGTGAGTTTTGAGATGTCTGTGGGTTTGGTGTGAGTTTTGTCCGCCTATATTTTAGTGCTTAGGGTTATGTTCCTCGTTGTTGGAGAATTAGCTTGGTATGTCTTGCTGTGAAACTTGTTGGCTCTTGGGTGGAGTTTCATTTCACTGTAGGTATGGAGGCTTTTGGATGAGCTCTTGTCAATTAATGTTCCCCAGAGTCAGGAATTTTCTGGAGTTCTCAGGTTTTGGATTTAAGCCTCCCGCCTCTGGCTTTCAGTCTTATTCTTACAGTAGTTTCAAGACTTCTCCATCCACACAGCACTGATGATAAAACATCTAGGTTAATGGTGAAAAGATTCTCTACAGTGAGGGATACCCAGAGAGGTTCACAGAATTACATGGAGAAGAAGAGAGGGAGGGGGGAGATAAAGGTGACCAGGAGGAAAAGAGGGGGAATCAAAAGGGGAGAAAGCAGTCTAGCTAGTGATCAATTCCTTATGTGCTCTCCGCAGTCTGGAACACTCAGAGAGGTTCATGGAGTTACATAGAGGAGCTAGAGGAGGGAGGAAGGAGATAGAGGTGACCAGGAGGAGAAGAGGGGAAATCAAAAGGAGAGAGACCGACCTAGCCAGTAATTAGTTCCCTAAGTGTTCTCCATTGCCCACAACACTCAAAAAGATTCACAGAGTTGGGTAGAGAAGAGAATGGGGAGGGAGGAGATAGAGGTGACCTGGTGGAGAAAAAGGAGAGTCAAAAGGGGGAGAGAGCAATCAAGCCAGTAATCACATTCCTAAGTAAAAATGGGTACTGAAGATTGGATTCTTAAAGGTACAAAATTGATTTAAAAAAAAAAAAGGCAAACATCAAAAATCTAGAGTAGAGGTTAGACTCTCAAAAATACAATATTTTTTTAAAAATCACAAAAATTATAAAAATATATATATATGAAATTTGCTTTAAAAATATGTTCTTTTTCTTCAAGGTAATAGTAGGTAAAAATTTTTTTTAATTACAAAATGATAATAGTAAAATTATCTAGGAATTTTTCTGGAGCTGTTGAGGGCCAGTGTGGGGTCAGTTCAATTTCAGATAGTTCCTTGTTCCAGCTTATACTTCTTCTCAAGGTCTATAGGCCCCTTCCAATGTAGTCAGTGCTAAATACTGGGTTTTAATCTGTTGCACCTGTCACTTCCACAGCTGTTCCCTCTTCTTTGTTTGTTTTGGCTTCATTTGTTTGCAAGTCTCTTTAGTGTCTAATTTCCAAGGGGGCAAAGGTGGTCATTTATTTAGGCTTATTTGTTTAGTTGTGCTGTGGGGAGGGAGGAATACTGCAAACAAATATCACTGGTGTGTGGGGGAAGTGCTGGTAGTGTCTGGGCCACACTGGGTTTGCCCATGCTGATGGCGTGTGTGCTTTCCTGGTCTACACTGCTCAGGCTCCAGGTTGTTCTGTAGGGGAACTGTCTAAAGTGGGCCGTGGGTTGCGTGCACTTCCCAGGTCTAAGCTGCTCAGGTTTGGGTTCTTGGGTACTCCACAAAGGCACAGACTTGGTTGGGCCTGCGTTTTGTGCCCTTCCCAGATCCGAGCAGCTCAGGTGACCAGGTGCTTGGCAAGTGCACTCTCCCAGTTGGGTGGTGAGTCTTATCACCTCCTCGGTCCCAGCCATTCAGTTTCCTGGGTGCACCACGAGAGCCCTGTCTCAGGTGTGCCATGTATCTCCTCTGGAGAGCTGATCTCTGACTGTGACCCTCCTGGCGGATGTCAACCGTCCAGGATCCCAAGAAGACTTTGTTAGTAACTGGGAGCCTGCTCACAGTTTGGTAGAGGATGCTGTCTCTGGGGCCGAGATTGCCCCTTGTCTTTCAGCTCTGGCTGTCGCCCACCTGCCTTTTCTGCCTCCAGCAGGGAAGGGACCAGTCTGCAGCCAGCTAGCTCTCTGGTATTTGCTCAATCCTTTGTTCTGTGAGTGGGTCAGGCTGTGTCTCAGAGCTTTTTGTGGAAAAGTTCTCTCTCTCTTTCTTTATTTCTCTCTGGCTATCCCACAGTTTGGGTTCTATCTCATGTTAGCACCCTCATATTGTCCTCAGGGCATTCAGGCCCGGTCCCTACCCTATGCATACAGCCCGTGCCTCCCTGTTCTGCCCCTGTTCACTGCTGGCAGATGTGAGTGTCTGGGCTACCTCTCCGCTGGGAGTCGCAGCTAGGTGCATAATCTGTGGGTTCTTTTTTTTCTTTAACTCTTGGCTATGTTGCCCTCTGAGATTCCAAAACTCCCCACAGACCCGCTGGTGAGAGGGTTTTCTGGTGTTTGGAAACTTCTCCTCCTTCACAACTCCCTCCCTGGGATGGGTCTCCATCCTTAACTCTTTCGTCTCTCTTTTTATCTTTTATATTCTGTCCTACCTCCTTTCAAAGAGAATGCACTGCCTTTCTGGGTGTCTGGTTTCCTCCACCAGCATTCAGAAGCTGTTTTGTGGAATTTGCTCAGCGTTCAAATGATCTTTCAATGAATTTGTGGGAAAGTGGTCTCCCCATCCTATTCCTCTCCCAGTTTAGGGCCGCCCTCCATACTCACTCTTACTGAGTGTTTTTTCATGTCTTTTCCAGCAAAATTCACATTGCTTACCCCTATTCACAGTTTGTGGTATTTTTCAAAACTCTAGTTCTAGTTTGTATTTTTTTCACACTCCCTTAATGATCTCGATTATTGAAAATTATTTCACCATTAGTCAATTGGTTTCATCTTCTGTACTATGTGGCCTGTGAAATCTTACTGCTATAGTAAGGGGTTGGGCCTGAACTCCAGATGTGGGAGACTGCACTCCAGGACTTTGGACCACTACAGAATTCCTCATCCTATAGATCATGAATAGACAAGAGCTCTCCCAAAGGCCTCCAACTCAACACTAAGACCAAGCCCCACTCAAGCCAGCAAGCTTCAGTGCAGGATGTCCCATGACAATCCTTCAACAAAGCAGGAGCGCAACCCTGCACATTAGCAGACAGGCTACTCAAAGCCATACTGAAGCCACAGACAACCCAAAACACACTACCGAACATGACATTGCCCTTCAGGAGATACAATCTAGCTAAATCAAAAAGAACACAATCACAAATCAGTCCAACCAGGAAAACTTTGTAAGACATTGGTCCAATACCACCAAGGGAAGGCAGACTCCACAATTCAGAGGAACTGTGACCATCCAGCATACAGAAAGGACATCCAAACACAATAATTTAAAACAAAATGTAAAGACAGAGAAACATCCAACAAATGAAGGAACATGATAAAAACTCACAAAATTAAACAAATGAAGAGGAAATAGGCAATCTACTTGAAAAGAATTCAGCATAATGATAGTAAAGATGATCGAAAATCTTGAAAATAAAATGGAGGCATGAATAAACAGACTGGAGGTACAGATTGAGAAGACACAAGAAATGTTTATAAGGCCCTTGAAGAATTAAAGAATAAACAATCAACAATGAACAACAAAATAACTGAGATTAAAAATACACTGGAGGGAACCAACAGCAGAGAAACTGAAACAAAAGAATGGATAAGTGAGCTAGAAATTTGAATGGAGGAAATAGCTGAAACAGAACACAATGAAAAAAGAATAAAAAGTATGAGGACAGTCTCAGAGACCAATGAAATGGCTTTAAATGTAACAACATTCAAATCATAGGAATCCCAGAAGAAGATGATGAAAGAAAAGGGCATGAGGAAATATTTGAGGAGATTATAATAGAAAATTTCCCTAAAATGGGAAAGAAAATAGCAACCAAAGTCCAAGAAGCCCAGAGAGTCCTATATAGGATAAACTCAAGGAGAAACCCATCAAGACACATATTAATCAAACTAACAAAAATTAAACACAAAGAACAAACATTAAAAGCTGCAAGGGAAAAGCAATAAATAAGATTCAAGGGGATCTCCATAAGGCTAACAACTGATCTTTCAACAGAAACTCTACAAGCTAGAAGGGACTAGCAGGACATATTTAAAGTGATGAAAGGGAAAAAACTACCACCAAGATTATTATTCTAGCAAGAATATCATTCAGATTCAAAGGCGAAATCAAAAGCTTTACAGAGAGCAAAAGCTAAGAGAATTCAGCACCACCAAGTCAGTTCTTCAACAAATGCTAAAGAAACTTTTCTAGACAGGAAACACAAAAAGAAGAGGCCTATAAAAACAAACCCAAAACAATAAAGTAAATGGTAGGAGGGTCATACATACCAATAATTACCTTAAATGTACATGGGCTAAATGCTCCAACCAAAGTCAAAAGTTGGCTGAATGGATACAAAAATGAGACACCTATATATACTATCTACAAGAGATGCACCCCAGGCCTAGGTATGCACACAGACTGCAAGTGAGGGGCTAGAAAAAGATATCCCATGCATTGGAAATCAAAAGAAAGCAGGAGTAGCAATACACATATCAGATATAATAGACTTTAAAGATTGTTACAAGAGACAAGGAAAAGACAGTATACAATGATCAAGGTATCAATCCAAGAAGAAGATATAAAAATTATTAATATATATGCACTCAACATAGGCACAACTCAATGCATAAGGCCAATGCTAACATCAATTAAAGGGAAAATTGACTGTAACACAATAATAGTGGGGGAATTTAATAACCCACTCACACCAATGAACAAATCATCCAAACCAAATGATACATTGGACCATTTGTACCTGATTGATATGTACGATAGGTACAGGGCATTTCTTCTAAAAACAAAAGACAACTTTTTTTCTTAATTGCACTTGGAACATTCTCCAGGATAGATCATATCTTGGGCCACAAATCAAGCCTTGGTAAACTTAAAAAAAAAAAAAGAAAGAAATCATTTCTAGCATCTTCTCTGACCACAACACTGTAAGATTAGACATCAACTTCAGAAAGAAAAAAAAACAAAAAACTATCAAAAACTCAAACACATAGAAGCTAAACCAAATAATATTGAATAATCAGCAGATCACTGAAGAAATTAAAAAGGAAATCAAAATGTACCAAGAAACAAATGACAATGAAAACAAGAAAGCTCAAAATCTATGGGAGGCAGTAGAAGCAACGTTAAGAGGGAAGTTTATGGCAATAACCCACCTCAAGAACCAGAGAGACATCAAATAAACAGTCTAACTTTACACATAAAGGAATCAGAAAAAGAAGAACAAAAAATCTCCAAAGTTAGTAGAAGGAAAGAAATCATAAACATCAGAGCAGAAATAAATGAAAAAGATATGAAGGAGATAATAGAAAAGATCAATAAAACTAAAAGCTGGTTCTCTGAGAAGATAAAATTGACAAAACGTTAGCCAGACTCATCAAGAAAAAAGGGAGAAAACTCAAGTCAATAAAATTAGAAATGAAAAAGGAGAAATTACAATAGGCAATGCAGAAACAAAGGTTCATAAGAAACTACTATGAGTAGTCTCATATGTCAATAAAATGGACCTGGAAAAAATGCATATATTTTTTGAAAAGTATAACCTTCAAAATTGAACCAAGAAGAAACAGAAAATATGGACAGACCAATCACATACACAGAAATTGAAACTTTAATAAAAAATCTCCCCAACCCTACCCAAAAAGCCCAGGGCCAGATGGCTTCACAGGTGAGTTCTACCAAAAGGTTAGAGAAGAGCAAACACCTATCCTGCTCAAATTCTTCCCCATAATTGTAGGAGGAGGAAAACTCCCAAACTTAAGCTAAGAGGCCACCATTATCCTGATACTGAAACCAGACAAAAATACCACCAACAAAGAAAATTAAAGGAAAATATCACAGATGAACATAGATGCAAAAATCATCAACACAACTCTAGCAAACAGAATCCAAGAACACATTAAAGAGATCAGACACTATGATCAAGTGAGCTTTATCCCAGAGATGCATGGATTCTTCATAATATGCAAATCAATCAATGTGACACATCATATTACCAAATTGAAAGATAAAAATCATATAATCATCTGAATAGAGGCAGATAAAGATTTTTACAAAATTCAACACCATTTATGATAAAGAAAAAAATTCTCCAAAGAGTAGGCTTAGAAGCAAGATGATGTGGTGTCCTGAGTCACTTCAGTCATGTCTGACTCTGTGCCACCCTATGAACATATAGCCTGTCAGGCTTCTCTGTCCATGGGATTCTCCAGGCAAGAATACTGGGCTGGGTTGTCATACCCTCCTCTAAAGGATCTTCCCAACCCAGGGATCGAACCTGGACTCCTGCACTGCAGGCAGATTCTTTACCACCGAGCCATCAGGGAAGCCCATAGAAGGAACATACTTCAACATAAAAATGTCATATATGACAAACTCACAGCAAACATATTCTCAATGGTGAAAAATTGAAAACATTTCCTCTATTTTTCAATGCAATTACTATCAAGCTACCAATGGCATTTCCCACAAAACTACAACAAATAATTTCACAATTTGTAGAAAACACAAAAGATCCTGAATAGCCAAAGCAATTTTGAGAAAGAAGAATGGAGCTGGAGCAATCAATCTCCCAGATTTCAGACTTTACCAAAAAGTTAGAGTCACCAAAATAGTACAGTACTGGCACAAAATAGAAATATAGACCAGTGGAACAATGTACAAAACCCAGAGACAAATCCATGCACCTATGGGCACCTTCGGAGAAGGCAATGGCAACCCACTCCAGTACTCTTGCCTGGAAAATCCCATGGATGGAAGAGTCTGGTAGACTGCAGTTCATGGGGTTGATAAGAGTCAGACACAACTAAGCGACTTCACTTTCACTTTTCACTTTCATGCATTGGAAAAGGAAACGGCAACCCACTCCAGTGTTCTTGCCTGGAGAATCCCAGGGACAGGGGAGGCTGGTGGGCTGCTGTCTATGGGGTCACACAGAGTCGGACTTGACTGAAGCGACTTAGCAGTAGCAGCAGCAGCATGGGCACCTTGTCTTTGGCAAAGGAAGCAAAAATATACAATGGAGAAGAGACTGTCTCTTCCATAAGTGGTGCTGGGAAAACTGGTCAACTACATGTAAAAGAATGAAATCAGAACACTTTCTAAGTGTTACACAAAAATAAATTCAAGATAGACTAAAGACCTAAATGTAAGACCAGAAACTATAGAACTCTTGGAGGAAAACATAGACATAAACACAGATCAAGATCCTCTATGACCCACCTCTCAAAGTAATGGAAATAATAACAAAAATAAATAGTTCAGTTTAGTTCAGTTCAGTTGTTCAGTCGTGTCCAACTCTTTGTGATCCCATGAACCACAGCATGCCAGGCCTCCCTGTCCATCACCAACTCCCAGAGTCCACCCAAACCCATGTCCACTGAGTCAGTGATGCCATCCAATCATCTCAAACTCTGTCATCCCCTGCTCCTCCTGCCCTCAATCTTTCCCAGCATCAGGGTCTTTTCAAATGATTCAGCTCTTTGCATCAGGTGGCCAAAGTATTGGAGTTTCAGCTTCAATATCAGTCCTTCCAATGAACACCTGGGACTGATCTCCTCTCGGATGGACTGGTTGGATCTCCTTGCAGTCCAAGGGACTCTCAAGAGTCTTCTCCAACACCATAGTTCAAAAGCATCAATTCTTTGGCGCTCAGCTTTCTTCACAGTCCAACTTTCACATCCACACATGACCACGGTATTAGAGAAATGCAAATCAAGATTACAATGAGGCATAACCTCACACCAGCCAGAATGATGATCATCAAAAAATCTACAAATGAGAGAACAAGATGGCGGAGAAGTAGGTGGATGTGGAGTACATCTTTCTCTATAGATACATAGGAACACACCTTAAGACACAGAATATCTTGTGGAACACCAGCTGAGAGCAGGCAAGAGTACCTGACCAATGGAAAAGAATATATAGAACCACACAGAACTCAGTAGAATAAAGCAAGGAAGGGAAAAAAATAAGAGAGTGAGCAGAACTGGACCTGCACCTGAGGGAGTGGGAGAACTGAAGCAGGGGTTAGATCTCCACATCGAGGCAATTGTTTGGGACAGGGGGGAAGCGTTTGAGGCAAGTAGCAGGTCCATGACAGTCTAAATGGAGTGAGAATCACACAAACAATCCTTGCCACAGCCATACATACCCCAGACAGGGATGCAAGTCCCCTAGAGAGTGCAGCAGCTGGGAGCTGGAGCATAAGGATTGGAAGCAATATCAGGGGGATGTTTGCTGTTGACTGCAGGGAGGCAACCTGAGGGGACATGAGGGAGGAGACTGCAGTGGGAAATGACTGTGGAGGAAAACCAGGCAGCCATGGAGGCAAGGCGATACTGCTGAGTCATGCATGGGGGGTGGAGCCATCATTGTAGCCTCTCTCTCCTCGCACGCCAACACTGGCAGCTGAACATAGAAAAAGACTCCAGAGAGGCTGACTTTTTAAGCACCTGATGTGTGGAGCAAAAGAAAAGGACCCCAGCCAGGGTGGTCATTTAAGTGCCTGATGTGCCAAGCAACAGAGAAGGACCAGCCAAAGAGGCACTCTGACCACCATCTGCCAGAGGCTAGAAGAAGACTCTGATAGGACCATAGTTTGTGGGGCTGAGACGGTCAGTGTCCCTACACACTTCTTGCCTCCAGGGTCCCCGTAATTCAAGCAGCTGTGTCCCCTCTGTACTCAATCCTCAATGGGGCAGAGCTGCTAGAGGCTAGAAAAAACCCCAATAGCATCATATCTTCTGTGACAATAGCCACCAGCACCCCTCTATATCTGGTATTTTCAGAGTCCTTGTGATCCAGGCAATTGCACCACCTCCATACTCGAACCCCACTGGGACAGAGATGCCAGAGGCTAGAAAAATACCCTAAGAGCACCATATTTCCTGCTGCCCAGGATGGATCTCTGTCCTGAAATTCTTTGTCTCCCTTTTTTTCTTTATCTTTTGTTCTACCTCATTTTGAAGAGATTAGTTTGCCTTTCTGGGGGTCCTCTGCCAGTGTTCAGAAGCTGTTTTGTAGAACTTGCTCCACCTGCAGATGATTTTTGATGTATTTGTTGGGGAGAAAGTAGTTTCCTAGTCTCATTCTTCCACCATCTTGGGACCACTCTCAAAACAGACTGTTAAATCAATAAGATGTTTCAAATAAGCCTCAGAGTAACCAAAAAAACAGAAACTTAAGTAGATACACACAAGATAAGGAGAAAGGAATCAAAGTATACCACTATATAAAACATCAATTCACAAGAGAAGACAGCAAAAAGGAAAGAAAGGGGAGAAAGAAACTACAAAACAGCCAGAAGACAATAAACAAAATGGCAATAGTAAGTCCTTACCTATCAATCAGAGAAGGCAATGGCACCCCACTCCAGTACTCTTGCCTGGAAAATCCCATGGATGGAGGAGCCTGGTAGGCTGCAGTCCATGAGGTCGCTCAGATTTGACTGAGCGACTTCACTTTCACTTTTCACTTTCATGCATTGGAGAAGGAAATGGCAATCCACTCCAGTGTTCTTGCCTGGAGAATCCCAGGGATGAGGGAACCTAGTGGGCTGCCATTTATGGGGTCGCACAGAGTCAGACACAACTGAAGCAACTTAGCAGTAGCAGTAGCAGTACCTATCAATAATTATTTAAATATGAATAGATTAAATTCTCCAACCAAAAGGAGTGAAGCGGCTGAATGGATAAAATAAAATAAGACCCAATTACATGCTGCCTATAAGAGACTCACTTCAGCTTCAAGTGACACATTGAGACACACAATGGCAAACGATATTCCATACAAAGTAAAGTAAAAAAAGTAAAACAAGAGGTATATATATTTATATTAAATAATAAATAAATACAGCTTTGACTTTAAGTCAAAAGCTATAACAAGAGACAAAAGGCATCATTGTATGATGATAAAGGGACAAATTCATCAAGAAGATATAACCACAATAAATATTTATGCACCCAATATTGGAGCACCTAAATAGATCAAGCAAACACTACCAAATCCAAAGGCAATAACAGACAACGGTACAATAAAGGGGACTTCAATATCCCCACTTTCAGCAAAGGCTAGATCATTCAGACAGATAATATGGTAACATTGGATCTAAACTATACTTTAGAGCATATAGGCCTAACAGATATACACAGAACATTTCACCTAAAGACAGCAGAATATACCATCTGCTCTAGCCCACATGGTATAATCTCCAGGATAGGTCATATATTAGGTCACAAAACCAGTCTCAACAAATTTTAAAGACTGAAAATATGTGAAGTATTTTATCTGACTGACCATGTCAAACTAGAAATCAATAACAAGAAGAAACCATAAAATCACATACATGAAAATTAAACAACACAGTCTTAAACAACAAATGAATCAAATATTTTGACTTTATCTTCCCAAAAGTTGTAAAATTTATTTTACAAAGCCAGCATTACCTGATAGCAAAGCCAGATAATATGCTACAAACAAAACAACAGAAAACCTACAAGATTCATCTCAAACACCCCATTTTCCATGAAGTTTTTCTTATTCTCTCAATAGGAGAAAAATTCATTTGTGCAAAATGCCTGGTCTTTGTTGCCAAAAAGACCTAGGCTTGAATTGACTTCATTTAAAGCTCTATGGTCTTGGTATGTTTCTTAGCTTCTCTGAACCCCAGTTACCTCACCTGCAAACTTGTTCATATTATGCAAAATACTATATGAAAAAAATAACTTGGCAAATAGTTCCCCAAGGCATTTCTTTTCCCTTCTCCCCTCTTTCTAGTTTAGAAAGTCACTAGGCACACAAGATTAATATTTCCCTCTAATTTGGAATTTACCTATACTACAATTCAGCAGTGTCAACAAATTCTTCTCTTGCCACTATTTTTCTTCTGCAGTTCCATAATCAACTCAAATTGGTTGAATTGAGCACCAGAGGTCAGAGATGCTGGAGACAAAGTGTGTCTAACTAGCCCAGACTCAAAACTTTCAAAGTTAAATTGCAAAGGAATGCAGTACATTCAGGTTCTACAAAGCAGATTCTACAAAACCAGAAGTAATGATGTAAGAATAATTAGATAACAGCACAATCAAGGAGACTTCAGGGAGCCTTTGATAGGTAATTTAGGGACACATTTTCAAAAGGAAAAGAAATGTTTTCTTCCACTAAACAAATTAAATACTAAATAATTTAATGTAAGTCTATCTTCTTGTAACAATCAAACTTAAATGTAATTAGATGCAAATGGACATGAATCTTTTAGGGATAATGTATTGTGGTGATAATTTATTATACACTTCAAATAGATTAGTTTTGTTGGATATAAATTACACTTTGATAGAGTTGTTTTTTTTTAAAAAAGGATAATTGGGGGAAAGACAGTGTACTAAGTTGTTATTACATCTGATTGTCAATTCATACTAGGGCTGTTGTAATCTCTTTTCCTCTTAGCTGCTCAAAGTAGATCTTTGATCCACATTTGTTGAGTGAATTTGTTTTATAGGCAACTAAACATTTAATATTTTTATCTGTTTCATATTTAAGATTTTTAAATATGCCTTTTAAATGTATGTCAAAATTTTGGAGGAAATTTTTTTTTTTTTTTAATTTTTTTCGGAGAGAAGAGCTTTGAAGTTCCAGTCATGGCATTTACCAACACTAATAATAATTCAGGCTGAGATCTGAGCTAACAGGAGGGCAGATTAGCCCCCGGAAGCTTGGTCAAGAATCCTATTTTCCATATTGTATGCTTATTCACGGAAGAAAACAAGTAATAAAACAAAGAAAGAAACTATATTGAAGTGATTACATAAAGCAGTTTAACACGCCATGAGAAGAAATCATGAAACTTATTTAAAAATACGTTCTAGGCTGACAATGGAGAGCAAACACCATCCTAGAGCACAGTGCTCTGCTGACTCCTAGTGGCTTCATTATAAATGGTAGATGTGAACTTGAGAGATTTAGACTCTACAAAATCAATTCTAAAACTAATAACTAGTAACTGGCCCTAAATCATTTTGTTTGCTTTTTTATGCATTTAACATCCTCTCATGGTTGCTGCAGTCCATGGGGTCGCAAAGAGTCGGACACAATTTCGCTTTCACTTTCACTTTTCACTTTCATGCATTGGAGAAGGAAATGGCAACCCACTCCAGTGTTCTTGCCTGGAGAATCCCAGGGACGGGGGAGCTTGGTGGGCTGCCGTCTATGGGGTCGCACAGAGTCGGACACGACTGAAGTGACTTAGCAGCAGCAGCAGCAGCAGCATGGTTGCTGGTTACTTTTCTAGTGCTACAAATCCTGCAGGCTGACACAGATCAAAATGTTTGAATAAATCAGGTTATTTTTGTCAAGGTCTGAAAAGCCTCCTTTGGTTTCTTTCTTTGTCTTCATATGCATACTTCACATTCCCTGACCACTTAGTGTAGCAAACCCCACCCTCTTACATCCCTTGACCCCATTAATGCTTGCTCCATTAGGTGTCACAGGTCACCCCAAGTTTAGTAAGTGTTCAGAAGAAAGCCCATTGATTACACCAAAGGAGTGTAATCTGGCTACTGTCTTCAGATGAACTGTACTGGTTAAACAAATAAATCTCTAATCAGAAGTCGAGGCACAATGATAAAATGAAGAATTTCATGGGAACTATTCAGGAGTGGTGGTTCCTTCTAAGGGTTCCTTAGAGTAGCTCTGGCCCCAGAGTGGGGAATAATAGGATGGGAAATAGAACTTTCTTTTTCAACTTTGAATGAAAGACCCAGGAAAGCAGACACCCATACCCAATCCATGGACAGAAGGCTCATTCTGGACACAAAAGCCTCCAAGTGTGGATATGGTAGGAAGTTGTCACTGACACTCATGAGTGGAGCTAAAGTCTAGGTAAGACTCGAGGGCTGCCCAATAATCTCTCTAGGACAGCCACTTTGTGACTAAACAGTCTTTTTGATTATGTCTCTCTCTTGTGGTCTTCCTATAACAGTCCTCATCCCCTCAGTAATTTAATGATAGGAATTACATTATAAGCCTGAAGGATAAACATGTCAACCATACAAGTAGAGTCTTGCTGTGATCAAATAGCCTACACCAGACACAAGTCAAGAATTTTATTTCCTTTCCTTTCTTTTTGTTCTAAGTGCACATTTGGAGGAATGAGCAATAGTACACGTGTCTTAAAGGCAAGTTTGTGGTTGACTTGGCAGCAGAGCATGATGTTGGAAAAAGGAAATAAATTCACAGATAATCTGGGATTTTAGCACTCCAAGGAGTTCTAGAAATCATCTATAGTAGTCTCTCTCAGGGAGGAATCTTCCCCAGATAGGTTAGCTGATCAAAGTCATGCAGTACAGTATCAGGGGCCGGAACAAAACTAGTGGCCAGAGCTCCAGACACACCAAAGATTTCATTTCCGTTGGCATGTGTACTTTTAGTCAATACTTATCTGTTTACGATAGGAAAATACTAATTATCTTGAGAGGGGAATTATTTTCTAAATTTGGTGCACTGTTAGTAAAAATATATTTGAAACAATCACATCAGGACTTTCAGGGTGGCAAAGGAGTAAGACAGGGAGATCACCTTCCTCCCCACAAATATGTCAAAAAAACTTCTGCATGTGGAACACTCTGACAGAACACCTTCTGAATGTTGGCAGATGACTCCAGACTTTCAAGCCGTTCTCCTCAGAATGAAGTAGGGCAAAAGATAAAGATAAAAAAAGAGACAAAGATTTTGAGAGGAGGATCTGCACCCTGGGGTGAAGGAGGAAAAGTCTCCGCACACTCTCAGAAATGGCCTCACCAAGCAGGGACGAGGGGAGCTCATCAGAGGGGAGCTTGTCAGAGCTCAGAAGTCTGAGCTTGTCAGACTTTTCACAGTCTCTTCAGAGGGGAACACAGCAACAAGTGCTTGGAAGGCAAAACAGAGAGAATTTATCACAGAGATCATTGTCAATCAGTACTTCCCAGCCAAGAACTAGCTTGCACGCATGCTACAGTGAGGGGGGCTGAGTGGTGAAGCTCAGGCTTCAGGATTAGGACTCCAGGGAGATGACTGGGGTTGACTACTTAAAATACTCTGAGGGGGCTAGTACAACACAGCTGAGGAGGCCAGGGAAAAGCCTGGACCTCCCAGAAATGCAAGGGATCATTGCCATGGGGACCGTCTAACTCCACATGCTCACAGACCACAGGAAGCATCCTTTGCCAATGTCACAGATGGGATGAGCAGCAGCTGTGAACTGCACAACCCCAGAGGTAGAAATGCCTAGCCACTGCCAAAGCTGGCACAAATGCCAGAGGAAGAACTAGATATGACTACAGTTTACAATCCGGAGAGAAGAACACAAGCTAATGGCCACTGCCAAAGCCAAGGTGAGTGCCTGAGGCAGGATACTCAGGGTATACAGTCACCACTGTGGTCCTGACCCAAGAGGAAACAAGTGCCACCAAGCTGTGAATAGGCACAGGTTACTGCCCACACCTTCTCATGAGCATATGCAGTTTGATTCTGCTGAAGGACCCTTGACCTGGGGCCAATTCCCCTGGAAGAGCATATGATCCACCTCAGACTATAGCAACATATGTCAATGAAGGGTGGTATAGAAGCAGAGGTGGGCCCCAAACCAAAGCAGAGCACCAGGGAATGTGTAAACCAGGAAGAGGAAGGGAATTCAATCCTGCAGCTGCAGGTGTGGCAAATTCAATCTCCACAATTACCTTTAAACTGTGTACTCTGGGTGTAATTGTGGATTTGGAAACAAGTACAAGCTGGGATGGGCTTCCCCTGTGGTTCAGTGGTAAAGAATCTGCCTGCAATACAGGAGATGCGAATTTGATCTCTGGGTTGGGAAGATCCCCTGCAGCAAAACAGAAACCCACTCCAGTATTCTTGCCTGGAGAAACCCATGGACAGAGAAACCTGGCAGACTGAAGTCCATAGGGTCGCAAAGAGTCAGACAGGACTGAAGCGACTGAACATGCACACACAAGCTGGGATAAGGCCAGAGCTGAGTCTGAGCTAACCCACAGTGCCCACAGCAGGTTCAGAGACCTTTCTAGAAACATTGCAGGACTTCCTAAGTAAGTAGATTTTCTGGTGCTCACTGTGTGGAGAGGACAATGGAGGACTCAGGAGGTCATCCTTACTCTACACGTTTTTCTTTTTCCCTCCTTTTTCATATTGTTCTAATGTTGTTCCTTCTTTATTGTTCCCTAAAGTTTTATTTATTTATTTATTTATTTTAATTAATTTATTTTTAATTGGAGGATGATTGCTTTACAATATTATGTTGGTTTCTGCCATACCTCAGCATGAATCAGCCATGGGTATATGTATGTCCTCTCCCTCTTGAAACTCCCTCCCACCTTCCACCACACCCACCTCTCCAGGTTTTAATAGAGCACCACCATACAGCAAATTTCCACTGACTATCTGATTTTACATATGGTAATATATATATTTCAGTGCTATTCTCTCAGTTAATCCAATCCTCTCCTCCCTCCTCCCTATGTCCACAAGTCTGTTCTCTATGTCTGTGTCCTTTAATTTTTAGTTTTTAAACTTAATTTTCCTTTTTAAAAACATTTTTCTTTTTAAATAAGTATATTTTATTTTTTCTTATTTTAACAGTACACCTATGAGTTTGTTTATTGGCTTGATTACTCTCCTTTTTTATTTCTATTTTTACTCTTTTTTCCCCTCTTTTACTCTCTTCTTTTCTCTTTGTAAGTGTTTTTGGATATTCTTGTCTGTTGAGTGTTACTATCACCATTTTTTGTGGGTTTTGCCTTCTGTGCTGTGTGACTTAAGGAATATTGGTGCTGCAGTAAGGGATTGGGCCTGAATCTCCAAGATGGGAGACCCAAATCCAGGACTTTGGACCACCAAAGGGCTCCCAATTCCATGGAAAATTAATCAGTTAGAGATCTCCCAAAGGTCTCCATCTCAACACTAAGACTAGGCCCTTCACAAAGACCAGCAAGCTCTAGGCCAGATGTCTCATGTCAAACCTTCAGAAAAACAGGAACACAGCTCTGCCCATTAGCAAATAGGCTGTGTAAAGCCATACCAAGCCCACAGACACCCCAAACACACCACTGGACATGGCACTGCCTTTCAGAGAGACAAGATCTAGCTTCATCCACCAAAACACAGCCACAATTCCTCACAACCAGGAAAACTTCGCAAGGCACTGGAGCAACTCCACCCACAGGGGGCAGACTCCAGAAATAAGAGGAACTACAGTCTTGCAGACTATAGAAAGGAGACCTCAAACTCAGCAAATTAAACAAAATGAACAACAGAGAAGCATTCAGCAAATGAAGAAACATGATAAAAACCCACAAGATAAAGCAAATGAAGAAGAAATAGGCAATCTATCTGAAAGAATTCAGAGTATTAGTAAAGGTGATAATAAAGATGATAGTAAAGGTGATTCAAAGTCTTGGAAATGAAATAGATGCACAGATAAATGAATGGAGGCACATATCTAGAAGATACAAGAAATATTTAACAAGGACCTATAAGAAATAAGGAATAGACAACTGGCAATGAAAAACACAATAACCATGATAAAAATACACTAGAGGGAACTAAGAGCAGAATAACTGAGGCAAAAGAATGGATAAGGAGCTGGAAGATAGAATGAAATAACTGAAGCAGAGCAGAATAAAGAAAAAAGAATGAAAAGAAATGAAGATAGTCTGAGAGACCTCTAGGACAACATTAAGCATACCAACATTCGAATTATAAGGGTCCCAGAAAAGGAAAAAGAGAAAGGGTATGAGAATACTTTAGGAGATTATGGTCAAAAATTTCCCAAGATGAGAAAGGAAATAGCCACCTAAAACCAGGAAGCCCAGTGAGTCCTATAGAGCATAAGCTCAAAGAGAAACATGAAAAGAAACATATTAATCAAACTAAAAACACACACACACACGCACACAGCTAAATATTAAAAGCAGAAAAGGAAAGGCAACAAATAACATATAAGGGGATTCCTATTACTAAGGTCCATCTAGTCAAGGCTATGGTTTTTCCTGTGGTCATGTATAGATGTGAGAGGTGGACTGTGAAGAAGGCTGAGCGCTGAAGAATTGATGCTTTTGAACTGTGGTGTTGGAGAAGACTCTTGAGAGTCCCTTGGACTGCAAGGAGATCCAACCAGTCCATTCTGAAGGAGATCAGCCCTGGGATTTCTTTGGAAGGAATGATGCTAAAACTGAAGCTCCAGTACTTTGGGCACCTTATGCGAAGAGTTGACTCATTGGAAAAGACCCTGATGCTGGGAGGGATTGGGGGCAGGAGGAGAAGGGGACGACCGAGGATGAGATGGCTAGATGGCATCACGGACTCAATGGACGTGAGTCTGAGTGAACTCCAGGAGTTGGTGATGGACAGGGAGGCCTGGCGTGCCGCGATCATGGGGTCGCAAAGAGTCAGACACGACTGAGCAACTGAACTGAACTGAACTGATTGCTAACAGCTGATCTTTCAATAGAAACTTTGCAGCACAGAAGGGAGTGGCAGGATATATTTAAAATGATGAAAGTGAAAAACCTATAACCAAGATTACTCTACACAGCAAGGATCTCATTCAGATTCAAAGGAAAAATCAAAAGATTTATAGATAAGCAAAACGTTAAGAGAATTCAGCACCACCAAACCGGCTCTACAACAAATGCTAAAGGAATTTCTTTAGATGAGAAATCCAAGAGAAAGAAAAGGTTTACAAAAACAAACCCCAAAACAATAAAGAAATTGAAACTTTAATCAAAATTTTCCAACAAGCAAATGCCTAGGGCCAGATGGCTTCACAGGTGAATTCTACCAAAAGTTTAGAGAAGAGCTGACACTTATCCTGCAAACTCTTTCGAGAAATTGTAGAGGAAGAAAACCTCCAAAACTCATTCTACAAAGCCACTATCACTGATACCAAAACCAGACAAAGATGTCACACACACGCAAAAAAAAAATAATAAAGAAAATTATAGGCCAATATCACTAATGCAGATAGATGCAAAAATCCTCAACAAAATTCTAGCAAACAGAATCCAACAACACATTAAAAGACTCATAAATCATCAAGTGGGCTTTCTCCCAGGGATGCAGGGGCTTCCCTGGTAGCTCAGATGGTAAAGAATCTGCCTGCAATGCAGGAGACCTGAGTTCAATCCCCAAATTGGGAAGATCCCCTGGAGGAGGCCCTGGCAACCCATTCCTCTAATCTTGCCTGGAGAATCCCCATGGACAGAGGAGCCTGGCGGGGTACAATCCATGGGGTCACAGAGAGTTGGATATGACTGGGCAACTAAGCACATCCCAGGGATGCAAGGATTCTTCAATATATGCGAATAAATCAATGTGATACATCGTATTAAAAAATTGAAAGGGGAAAACCATATGATAATCTCAATAGATGCAGTAAAAGCTTTCAACAAAATTAACTCCCATTTATGATAAAAACTCTCCAGAAAGTAGGTGTAAAATGAACCTACCTCAACATAATAAAGGACATATATGACAAACTGACAGCAAATATTATTCTCAACAGCGAAAAACTGAAAGCATTTCCTCCAAGATCAGGAACAAGACAGGGTGCCCACTCCTGTCACTACTATTCAACATAGTATTGTAAGTCTTAGCCACTGAAATCCAAGAAGAAAAAGAAATTTTAAAAATCCAGATTGGAAAAGAAGATGTAAAACTCTTACTGTTTGCAGATGACAGGATACTATACATAGAAAACCCTAAAGATGCCACCAGAAAATTACTAGAGTTAACAATGAATATAGTAAATTCACAGAATATAAATTACCACAAAGATATTCCTTGTGTTACTATACACTATACTAACAATGAATGCTTTTGAACTGTGGTGTTGGAGAAGACTCTTGAGAGTCCCTTGGACTGTGAGGAGATCCAACCAGTCCATCCTAAAGGAGATCAGTCCTGGGTGTTCATTGGAAGGACTGATGCTGAGGCTGAAACTCCAACACTTTGGCCATCTCATGCAAAGAGTTGACTCAATGGAAAAAACCCTGCTACTGGAAGAGATTGGAGGTGGGAGGAGAAGGGGATGACAGAAGATGAGATGGCTGGATGGCATCATCAACTCAATGGACATGAGTGTGGGTGAACTCCGGGAGTTGGTGATGGACAGTGAGGCCTGGCATGCTGCGATTCATGGGGTCACAAAGAGTCAGACACAACTGAGCGACTGAACTGAACTGAACTGAACAATGAAAAATCAGAAGGAGAAATTAGGGGAACAATCCATTCACCATTGCAACAACAACAAAAAATAAAGTAACTAGGAATAGATCTACGTAAAGAGACAAGAGACCTGTATGCATAAAACTATAAAACTGATACGTGCATGTGCTGTCACTTCAGTCATGTTCAACTCTTTGCAACCCTGTGGACTATAGCCCACCAGGCTCTCTGTCCATGGAATTTTCCTGACGAGAATGCTGGAGTGGGTTGCCATGCCCTCCTCCAGGGGTTCTTCCTGACCCAGGGATCAAATCTGTGTGGCCTGTGTCTCCTGCATTGCAGGCAGATTCTTTACTGCTGGGTACTGGGGAAGCCCATAAAACACTGATGAAAGATAACAAAGACAACACAAACAGATGGAGAAATATACTATGTTTTTGAATGTGAAATATTGTGAAAAAGACTATACTACCCAAAGCAATTTACAGATTAAATGCTATCCCTATCAAACTACCAATAGTATTTTTCACAGAACTAGAACAAATAATTTCACAGTTTGTATGGAAACACAAATGAACCTAAATAGCCAAAGCAATCTCAAGAATGAAAAGAAAAAAGGAAAGAAAAACAGAGCTGCACAAATAAAGCTTTCTGATATCAGACCATACTACAAAGCTATAGTCATCAAGACAGTATGGTACTGGCACAAAAATACAAATATAGACCAATGGAACAAGATTGAAAGCCCAGAGATAAACCCACGCTCCTGTGGGCATCTTATCTTTGAAAAATGAGGCCAAAATATACAATGGAGAAGCAACAGCCTCTTAATAAGTGGTGCTGAGAAAACTGGACAGCTATATGTAAAAGAATACCTCCTAATGCCATATACTAAATAAACTAAAAATGGATTAAAGACCTAAATTAAGGCCAGAAACCATACAGTTCTTAGAGGAAAATATAGACAGTATACTCATTGACTTAAGTTACAGCAAGATCCTCTTGACTCACTTCCTAGAGTAATGGAAATAAAAAAAATAAACAAATGGGACATAATTAAAAGGTTTTGTACAGCAAATGAAACAATAAACAATATTAAAAGACAACCCTCAGAATAGGAGTAAATAATTGCAAATGAAACAACTGACAAAAGATTAATCTCCAAAATATATAAGAAGCTCATACACCTCAATATCAGATAAAAAAAGAAAAAAATAACCAGCCAAATGAAAAAATAGTTAGAGGATCTAAACAGACATTTTTCCAAAGAAGATGTGCAGATGGCTGATAAACACTAATGATGCAGATGGCTCAACATCAATAATTATTCAGTTCAGTTCAGTTCAGTCACTCAGTCGTGTCTGACTCTTTGCGACCCCATGAATCGCAGCACGCCAGGCCTCCCTGTCCATCACCAACTCCTGAAGTTCACTCAAACTCATGTCCATTGAGTTAGTGATGCCATCCAGCCATCTCATCCTCTGTCGTCCCCTTCTCCTCTTGCCCCCAATCCCTCCCAGCATCAGAGTCTTTTCCAATGAGTCAACCCTTCACATGAGGTGGCCAAAGTACTGGAGTTTCAGCTTTAGCATTATTCCTTCCAAAGAAATCCCAGGGCTGATCTCCAAATCAAGAATACAATGAGGTATCACCTCACACTGATCAGAATGACCATCATCAAAAAAATATACAAACAAGAAATGCTGGGGAGGATGTGGAGAAAGGCAACCCTCTTGCGTTGTTGGTGAGAATGTCATTGATACAGCCACTATGAAGAACTGTATGTAGGTTCCATAAAAAACTAAAAATAGAACTATCATACAACCAGCAATCCTGCTACTGGTCATATACCCTGAGAAAATCATAATGCAAAAAGATTCACATACACCAATGCTAATTGCAGCACTGTTTACAGTAGCCAGGATATGGAAGCAACCTAGCTGTCCATCTACAGATGAAAGGATAAAGAAGATATGGTACAGATGTAGAATGGAATACTACTCAGTCATGTGAAAGAATGAATTTGAGTCTGTGATAGTGAAGTGAATGAATGTACCTAGAGTCTGTTATACAGAGTGAAATAAGTCAGAAAGAGAAAAACAAAGATCATATATTAACATATATATATATGGAGTCTAGAAAAATGCTATTGGTGAAACTATTTGCAGGGAAGGAATGAAGAGACAGACGTAGAGAAGGGCCTTGTGGACACAGTAGGGGAAGGAGAAAGTAGCATCAACATATATACACTATTATGTGTAAAACAGATGGCTGGTGAGAAATTGCCACATGACACAAGGAGCTCAGCAGGAGGGATGCTCAAAAGGGAGGGTATATATGTATAATTATGGCTGATTTCTGTTGGCATGGCAGAAACCAACACAATATTGTAAGCAATTTTCCTCCAATTAAGAAAATAAACATCCTTGGGAAAATAAAGAAACATATCCAGATATTTTCTTTCATGAAGTAACATTCTGTGTATTTTTATGTGAACCCTTGCTGCAACACTTGCTTTTAATATTAAAAGTGTGTATTAAAGTGCGATATAAAATACTTTTATATGCATACAATTTTGCATATAAAAGTGTGCAGCAAGATTAGGCTTTGGTTTGTTTATTTTCTCTACAAAGTTCCACTTTAAACAGATGATCTTAGCTGAATGTAAAGGAGAAGGAAATGGCAATCCACTCCATTATTCTTGCTTGGAGAATCCTATGGAAAGAGGAGCCTGGAAGGCTACTGTCCAAGGGATCGCAAGAATCAGACACGACTTAGCAACTAACTCACCACCACCATAAAAATAGAAGTGTTTATTAAATGGTCTTTAATAGTTTTACTTTTTATAGTTGTATTACTTTGAATCTTATGAATTTGCCATTATTTTTGGTAAAATTGAAAAGAAAAAAGGAAAGAAAAACAGAGCTGCACAAATAAAGCTTTCTGATATCAGACCATACTACAAAGCTATAGTCATCAAGACAGTATGGTACTGGCACAAAAATACAAATATAGACCAATGGAACAAGATTGAAAGCCCAGAGATAAACCCACGCTCCTGTGGGCATCTTATCTTTGAAAAATGAGGCCAAAATATACAATGGAGAAGCAACAGCCTCTTAATAAGTGGTGCTGAGAAAACTGGACAGCTATATGTAAAAGAACACCTCCTAATGCCATATACTAAATAAACTAAAAATGGATTAAAGACCTAAATTAAGGCCAGAAACCATACAGTTCTTAGAGGAAAATATAGACAGTATACTCATTGACTTAAGTTACAGCAAGATCCTCTTGACTCACTTCCTAGAGTAATGGAAATAAAAAAAATAAACAAATGGGACATAATTAAAAGGTTTTGTACAGCAAATGAAACAATAAACAATATTAAAAGACAACCCTCAGAATAGGAGTAAATAATTGCAAATGAAACAACTGACAAAAGATTAATCTCCAAAATATATAAGAAGCTCATACACCTCAATATCAGATAAAAAAAGAAAAAATAACCAGCCAAAAGAAAAAATAGTTAGAGGATCTAAACAGACATTTTTCCAAAGAAGATGTGCAGATGGCTGATAAACACTAATGATGCAGATGGCTCAACATCAATAATTATTCAGTTCAGTTCAGTTCAGTCACTCAGTCGTGTCTGACTCTTTGCGACCCCATGAATCGCAGCACGCCAGGCCTCCCTGTCCATCACCAACTCCTGAAGTTCACTCAAACTCATGTCCATTGAGTTAGTGATGCCATCCAGCCATCTCATCCTCTGTCGTCCCCTTCTCCTCTTGCCCCCAATCCCTCCCAGCATCAGAGTCTTTTCCAATGAGTCAACCCTTCACATGAGGTGGCCAAAGTACTGGAGTTTCAGCTTTAGCATTATTCCTTCCAAAGAAATCCCAGGGCTGATCTCCAAATCAAGAATACAATGAGGTATCACCTCACACTGATCAGAATGACCATCATCAAAAAAATATACAAACAAGAAATGCTGGGGAGGATGTGGAGAAAGGCAACCCTCTTGCGTTGTTGGTGAGAATGTCATTGATACAGCCACTATGAAGAACTGTATGTAGGTTCCATAAAAAACTAAAAATAGAACTATCATACAACCAGCAATCCTGCTACTGGTCATATACCCTGAGAAAATCATAATGCAAAAAGATTCACATACACCAATGCTAATTGCAGCACTGTTTACAGTAGCCAGGATATGGAAGCAACCTAGCTGTCCATCTACAGATGAAAGGATAAAGAAGATATGGTACAGATGTAGAATGGAATACTACTCAGTCATGTGAAAGAATGAATTTGAGTCTGTGATAGTGAAGTGAATGAATGTACCTAGAGTCTGTTATACAGAGTGAAATAAGTCAGAAAGAGAAAAACAAAGATCATATATTAACATATATATATATGGAGTCTAGAAAAATGCTATTGGTGAAACTATTTGCAGGGAAGGAATGAAGAGACAGACGTAGAGAAGGGCCTTGTGGACACAGTAGGGGAAGGAGAAAGTAGCATCAACATATATACACTATTATGTGTAAAACAGATGGCTGGTGAGAAATTGCCACATGACACAAGGAGCTCAGCAGGAGGGATGCTCAAAAGGGAGGGTATATATGTATAATTATGGCTGATTTCTGTTGGCATGGCAGAAACCAACACAATATTGTAAGCAATTTTCCTCCAATTAAGAAAATAAACATCCTTGGGAAAATAAAGAAACATATCCAGATATTTTCTTTCATGAAGTAACATTCTGTGTATTTTTATGTGAACCCTTGCTGCAACACTTGCTTTTAATATTAAAAGTGTGTATTAAAGTGTGATATAAAATACTTTTATATGCATACAATTTTGCATATAAAAGTGTGCAGCAAGATTAGGCTTTGGTTTGTTTATTTTCTCTACAAAGTTCCACTTTAAACAGATGATCTTAGCTGAATGTAAAGGAGAAGGAAATGGCAATCCACTCCATTATTCTTGCTTGGAGAATCCTATGGAAAGAGGAGCCTGGAAGGCTACTGTCCAAGGGATCGCAAGAATCAGACACAACTTAGCAACTAACTCACCACCACCATAAAAATAGAAGTGTTTATTAAATGGTCTTTAATAGTTTTACTTTTTATAGTTGTATTACTTTGAATCTTATGAATTTGCCATTATTTTTGGTAAAACGGAAAGAATAATTTTTGTGATTCAACCTAGTGCACTGGGTAAAGACTAAAAACTTAGGAATTCTTACTTTGTTTAAGAATTGTTTTCATTCACTTAGCAGTTTTTAATAGAATTTTTTTGCTTGTATGCAGAAAATATTGCTGTTATTCTGGTATTCCAGAAGCAGCTGTTAATCAGAATAAAAGTGTTACAGGTATTAATCAGGCCAAGACTTTCATCTTGGTAGTAAAGAAAATACAACACAAATAGTTTCCAATAATCTTTACATGCTCCTTTTTTCCTCCCAAAGGGAACTAACATTGTAAAGAAATTGAACAATCATTTTTACTATCACTTTGAGTCAAATTAAAGAAATGAGAGTTGAAATATATTTGTTTCATCACTGTTCAAATGATACCATCACATGTAGTGCTAATTAAGTTTGCTGTCCCTGTCAGTTTAGTTAGTTTTTGTGTGTTTATTCTCATAAAGATCACAGCTCTTCTATTTCTTCAGACTACCTGCAGTCTGACTGGGATGCTCATAAAACCCAATATACATCTAAAAGAGAAATTTATTAAATCCTTAGGAAGCAAAAGAATATGTTCCTGAGTAGGTCTGACAATTTCTGTTCCATGTCTGGGGTGGTTTCTCTTCACATGATCATGCAAGTGTCTTTGTGACATAGAGAACAATAAAATTCATTAAATTTCATCATTCTGTCAAAAAACAAAATTATTTCATTGACATCCAGTTATACCAAAATATTGCATAAAGTTTCATTGATTTGGATGTAGTCACAAAGCAGGTAGTCTGTGATATGAGCAAAAAAATCAAGTTACAGAAAATATATGCAGGATGACACTACTTTCGTAAACTGCACATTATCAGAAGGTTTCTCTTCACATGATCATGCAAGTGTCTTTGTGACATAGAGAACAATAAAATTCATTAAATTTCATCATTCTGTCAAAAAACAAAATTATTTCATTGACATCCAGTTATACCAAAATATTGCATAAAGTTTCATTGATTTGGATGTAGTCACAAAGCAGGTAGTCTGTGATATGAGCAAAAAAATCAAGTTACAGAAAATATATGCAGGATGACACTACTTTCGTAAACTGCACATTATCAGAAACATATTGTATATGTGCATAACAAAAGATGCTAGAATTCCATTCTGAGTGTGGGATTGACTTAAAATACTTTTGTACTGTTTGCATTCTTTAAATGAATACATATTCTTTTTATGATAATTTCAACTCACGTTTCTGTGCTTCAGTTCCATGCTTCTCTGGTCTTTGCATGGACAAAATTCTATTCACCTCTTAAAGTCCAAATCAAATGTCTCCTTAATGTCTCGTAAGTAAAAAGCAATTGCTTCATGCCCCAACTTGGTAACACCTTCTACTGAGCCACCTGGGAAGAACTACCTTCTACTTACACACTTCCGTTTTGACAGTTAACTGAAGGCAGCTGTGTTTCTTCATTGTGATATGTCTGCAACCTCTGCACTTAGCAATTACCTTTTCCTTAGTAGGGCTTAAATATTAAATGAAGGTTTATGTGATTAGTAGCTATAATAGCTAGATGAAATTCAAATTGAACACATTTCATCTATTGGAGGGAGAGGGAAATGGCAACCCACTCCAGTATTCTTGCCTGGAGAATCCTGTGGACAGAGGAGCCTGGAGGGCTGCTGTCCATAGCTTTGCACAGAGTCGGACACAACTGAAATGATTTAGCATGCATGCATGCATTGGAGAAAGAAATGGCAACCCACTCCAATATTCTTGCCTGGAGAATCCCTGGGACAGAGGAGCCTAGTGGCTGCCTTCTATGGGGTCGCGTAGAGTCAGACACGACTGAAGCGACTTAGCAGCAGCAGCAGCAGCATCTATTGGATAATATTGTTATACACTAGCCTGTTATTATTATACACTGGCCTGTCACACCTGTCATACTCCATGCTTCCTGAGGAGAGAGTGATGGAAAATGCTGCCCCTGCCCTCTAGGAACTCAAGGTATATACAGGGAAATGATCACAACTGACTATTGAAATACACTTTAAGGTCTTTTGATAGAAGTGAGGACATATTTGAGCACCAAAACCAGAAAGATGAAGAAAGAAAACAAGCTGAGGCAGTAATGAAATTCAGTTTGCATTATAATGGATAAGTAGGATTTCAATAGAGGGAGTGAAGTGAAAGTCGCACAGTCGTGTCCGACTCTTTGCGACCCCATGAACTATACGGTCCAGGGAATTCTCTAGGTCAGAATACTGGAGTGGGTAGCCTTTCCCTTCTCAAGGGGATCTTCCTAACCCAGGGATTGAACCCAGGCCTCCCACATTGCAGGTGGATTCTTTACCAGCTGAGCCGCAAGGGAAGCCCCAGCAGAGGAAAGTGAAGTATGAAGTGGGTTCTAGGCAAAGAGTCTGAAATCACACTCTCATGGGCTGGAGTGGGACCTGCCAGGGAAATAATGCAAAGCAGGTTCAGAGAGGCAGGAGAAACCAAATCATGATGAACCTTGTTACTCCAAGGAGTTTGGATTTGATGCTATAGGTAATGAAAAGACTGTGATATGCAAAATTGGGTTCTAGGCAGAGTCTGAATCACACTCTCATGGGCTGGAGCAGGACCTGCCAGGGAAATGGTACAAAGTAGGGTCAGAGACGCAGGAGAAACCAAATCATGATGAACCTTGTCACTCCAAGGAGTTTGGATATGCAGAATTTGTAAATTAATTAAAGTTTGTGGGTGTACATGCTAAGTTGGTTCAGTCATGTCTGTTTGTGATCCTATGGACTGTAGCCTGCCAGTCTCCTCTGTCCATGGGATTCTCTAGGTATTCCAGGAGTGGGTTGCCATGCTCTCCTTCAGGGAAGCTTCCTGACTGAGAGATCGACCCCACGTCTCCTGTGACTCCTGCACTGTGCTGGATTCTTTACTGCTGAGCCACCAGGGAAGCCCAAGCAAAGTATATTTCAACCCAAACAACTTTCTACATTTGTTGTTGTTAGATAGCATTATATAAGGGAAAAGGAGGACTGTGTATTGATAAACTTAATTTTTCCCTTAAGTTTGTGGACATGTTTGCCTCACTAATGAGCACATATTTATGTAAACTGCTTCCAAAATAAATGACCTAAAAAGATAAATACCAGTACTGGTTTACATTGTAAATAACCTTAAAACTATAAACATGCTTACATAAACACAATTTTTGGCAAGCAACATTTCATATATACCCTGATTTACTGAGAATATATAGGCAGCAGTAAGAATTATGTGAACTTGAAACAATAGAAAGTAAAGTATGTTAAAAATGACTAGATTCCCAAACTACCTTGATGTAATAAAAGCCATATATTAAAAGCTCACAGCACACCAAACATAACACTCAATAGTGAATGGTGAAGCTTTTCCTTGAAGCTCAAGAATAAAGCAAGAATTCTTGCTTTTGCCTCCCCTATTCAACACAGTGGTAGAAGTTTTAGCAAAGGCACTTGGAGAGGAATTTGACAACAAAGAGAAATAAAAGGCATGTAAACTGGAAAGAGGGCTTCTCTAGTGGCTCAGTAGTAAGGAATCCCTCTGCAATGCAGGAGACACAAGTTCAATCCCTGGGTCAGGAGATCCAGTGGAGAAAGAAATGGCACCCCACTCTAGCACTCTTGCCTAGAAAATGCCATGGACAGAGGAGTCTGGTGAGTGCAGTCTGTGGGGTCATAAAAGAGTCAAACATGTCTTAGCAACTATAACAACAGAAACTGGAAAGAAAGAAGTAAAATTATCTCTGTTTAAAGATGATACACTCCTATATGTAGAAAATCCTAAAAAGTTTTTTTTTAACTGTTAGAACTATAAATGATTATAGCAAGATACAAAATCAACATACAAAATCAATGGCATTTTTATATGCTAAAATGAAAAATATGAAAATGGGATTAAGAAAACAAGTCCATTTATAATAGCATTAAAAATATGAAATTCTTAGGAATTAACCAAGTATATGAAGGGCTTGTGGGCTTCCCTGGTAGTTCAGATATCTGGTAAGGATATCTGATGGAGGAGACCCAGGTTCAATCCCTGGGATGAGAAGATCCACTGGAGAAGGAAATAGCTATCAATGCCAGTGTTCTTACCTGGAGAATCCCATGGTAGAGAGGAGCCTGTAGGCTACAGTCCATGGGGTCACAGAAGAGTTGGACACAATTGAGTAACTAAGCACATGAAGAGCTTGTACAATGAAAACTACAAAACAGTGCTGCAAGAAATTAAAGAAGATATAACTAAATGGAAAGATTTCCCTTGTCCATGAATTGGAAGACCTAATATTGTTAAGATGTCAATACAACCCAAACAGATATACAGATTCAATACAATACCTATCAAATTCCCAAATTCCCAGTGGCTTTCTTTCTTTCTTTCTTTCTTTTTTTTTTTTTTGCAGAAGTAGGAAAATCCCTGCTAAAATCCATGTAGAATCTGAAGGAGTCTTGAAAGGCTAAAACATTCTTAGAAAGCCCAGAAATAGACCCTCACATATATGGTCAAATGACTTTTCACAAGCACCCCAAGACCATTCAATAGGTGATAGTCTTTTCACTGAATGGTCTGGGAAAGCTGGATCAGTTCAGTTCAGTCACCAAGTCTGTCTGACTCTTTGCGACTTCATGGACTGCGGCACATCAGGCTTCCGTGACTTTTACCATCTCCCGGAGTTTGCTCAAAGTCATGTCCATTATGTCAGTAATACCATCCAACCATCTCATCCTCTGTTGTCCCCTTCTCCTCCTGATTTCAATCTTTCCTAGCATCAGGGCGTTTTCCAATGAGTTGGCTCTTCACATCAGGTGGCCAAACTATCAGGTGGCCAATAATCCACAGAGAAAAATAAATCAAAACCACAGTGAGACACCACTTCATGGTTTTTCATATGGCTACTATCAAAAAATAGAAAATAACAAGTAATGATGAGGATGTGGAGAAACTGGAATCCTTGTGGTTTTTTGGCAGGAATATCGAATGGTGCAGTCACTATAGAAAACAGTATGGCAATTCCTCGAAAAATTAAATAGAGAAATACCATATGATCCAGCAGTCCCACTTCTGGTTATATATCCCATAGAACTGAAACAAGATCTCAAATGGATATTTACACAGCCATGTCCATTGCAGGATTATTCAAAACAGCCAAGAGGAGAGAGCAGCTCAAATGACTTTTGATGGGTGAATGGATAAACAAAGTTGGATACGTATATAAATATGTATGCTGCTAAGTCACTTCAGTCGTGTCTGACTCTGTGCGACCCCATAGACGGCAGCCCACCAGGCTCCCCCATCCCTGGGATTCTCCATGCAAGAACACTGGAGTGGGTTGCCATTTCCTTCTCCAATGCATGAAAGTCAAAGAGGTGAAGTCGCTCAGTCGTGTCCGACTCTTTGCGACCCCGTAGACTGTAACCTACTAGGCTTCTCAGTCCATGGGATTCTCCAGGCAAGAATACTGGAGTGGATTGCCATTTCCTTCTCCAGAGGATCTTCCCAACCCAGGAATCGAACCCGGGTCTCCCGCATTGGAGGCAGACGCTTTAACCTCTGAGCCAAAAGTGAAAGTGAAGTCGCTCAGTTGTGTCTGACTCTCAGCGACCCCATGGACTGCAGCCTACCAGGCCCTCCGTCCATGGGATTTTCCAGGCAAGAGTACTGGAATGGGGTTCCATTGCCTTCTCCAATAAATATGTATAATGGAGTAATATTCAGTCTTAAAAAGAAAGAAATCCAGTTACATTCTACAACATGGGTAAAATTTCAAGACATTATGCTCAATGAAATAAGCCAGTAATGAAAAACAAAAAACAAAAAACCCCTATATGATCCACTTACAAGAGGTATCTAACGCAGTCTAACTCATAAAAACAAAAAGTAGAATGGTGGTGGCCATAGTCTGGGGATTGCGAGGAAACAAGGAGCTGTTGTTCAATGGTTATAGAGTTTCAATTGTACGAAATGAAAAAGTTCTTATGATCTGTTGCACAACAATGTGAATATGTTAACAATACTTAACTGTACAGTTTAAAGCCAGTTAAATGGTAAACTTTGTGTTATTTGGGTTTTTAAATCATCATTAAAAGTACAAATAAAGGAAGGTAATTTTGAAACATGCTACAACGTAGGTTAACCTTGATGAAATTAGTCTGAGTGAAATAAGCCAATTACAAAAAGAAAATTTGTGCAATTCCAGTTATGTGGAAAAGTCAAATTGATAGATTCAGAAACTAGAATGGTTATTGCCAAGGGAGAGGAGAGGGATTAAGGTGAGGGGCTTTCCAATGACTACAGAGTATAAGTTTTGCAAGATGAAAACCGTCCTGGGGATGGATAGCGGTGATGGTTACAGAACAACACGAATGTACTTAAACACCATTTATCTGTACAATTAAGTGGTTAAGAGGGTAAATTTTATGTTATGTATATATTAGTTAGTTAAGTCACTCAGTTGAGTCCGACTCTTTGCGACCCCATGGACTGCAGCCTAACAGGCTCCTCCATCCATGGGATTCTCCAGGCAAGAATACTGGAGTGGGTTGCCATTTCCTTCTCCAGGGGATCTTCCCGACCCAAGGATCGAACCCAAGTCTCCTGTATTAAAGGCAGACGCTTTAACCTCTGAGCCGTATATATTACTATGATTTAAAATTGGGTTGGGGTCGGGGGGAAGCACAGCAAAATCATACCCACCATGCCGTACAGTATTTCACTGTTTGTTTTCTTTTGTTCTTTTCTGCAACATAAAGTACATTTAAAATTAACTTTTGTTTGGTATGTATGGCAGGAACACAAGATCTTTACAATGAATAATATCACACGCACACCCACACACACACACACACACACGCACGGCTAGGTTCCTACTTAGCATAAGAAATCCAGTGTGAAATGTCTCAAATAGACTGGAACATCTAATCTGGAGACATGAGATTAGTAAGAAAAGTTGGCTCAGTGGGTCAGGAAGATGATAGGTGAAGTGTGATGAAGTGTGGATAGGAGAAAGGGATGGATTTAAGAATTTTATGCAGTATAATTTATCCAATTTACTGATGACTTTAAGGTCAAGATAATTTTAATTAGCTGTTTAAAGTTTGCTGATTCTTTCTTCCACTCTCTTGAATTTACTGTTAAGCCCATCTCCCAAATTTTCCATATTACTTATTTTACTTTTCATCTTGAATTTTCTTCAGGTATTTTGCTGATTTCTCTACCAAGAGTCCTTCTTTGTTGAGTCCTTGTCATGTTATTTTCCTATAGTTTGTTAAATTATAGGAAATACTTTCCTATAAAATTGGAAAAAACATTTTAAAAAACTTCCATTATTTTTAAAATATTTTTTTCATTGAGGTGAAATTTACATAAAACAAAATTAACTATTTTAAAGTGAACAATTCAGTGACATTTAGTACATTCTACAAAGTTGTGCAACTACCACTTCTATTTCCAAAACATTTTCATCACTCCAAAAGGAAATTCTATACCCATTATTAGTTAAACAGTTGCTCCCCATTCTCCTTTACTCCCAGTCCCTAGAACCCATCATTATGCTTTCTGTCTCCTATTTTACCTATTCTCAGTTCAGTTCAGTCGCTCAGTTGTGTAGGACTCTGCAACCTCATGAATTGCAGCACGCCAGGCCTCCCTGTCCATCACCAACTCCCGGAGTTACTCAAACTCGCGTCCATTGAGTCAGTGATGCCATCCAACCATCTCATCCTCTGTTGTCCCCTTCTCTTCCTGCCCTCAATCTTTCCCAGCATCCGGGTCTTTTCCAATGAGTCAGCTCTTCGCATCAGGTGGCCAAAGTATTGGAGTTTCAGCTTTAGCATCAGTCCTTCCAATGAACACCCAGGACTGATCTTTAGAATGGACTGGCTGGATTTCCTTGCAGTCCAAGGGACTCTCAAGAGTCTTCTCCAACAACACAGCTCAAAAACATCTATTCTTTGTCACTCAGCCTTCTTCACAGTCCAACTTTTACATCCATACATGACCACTGGAAAAACCATAGCCGTTTCTAGTAATAGGTAAATAGTTTATGTAAGTGGTGCTATGTTCTGAATGTTTGAGTCCCTCCCTAAAATTTCTATGTCAAAATTCTAATCTCTAAAGGTAATAATAGTATTAGGATTAATTACCTAAATGGTATTTAGGTAATGAGGAAGGAGCCTTCATAAGTGAGATTAATGTTCATATAAACAATCCCACAGAGGTCATTAGTCCCTTCCACCATGTGAAGACACAGAAAGAAGGCAATGTCTATGAACAAGGAAATGGGCCTTCATTAGCCACCACATCAAATCTGCCAGTGCCTTGATCTTGGACTTCCTTGCCTTCAAAATTGTGAGAAATCAATTTCTGTTGTTTATAAGCTACCCAATAAGTGCTATTTTTTGTTATAGCAGCCCAAATTGACTATGAAGTGGCATCATGCAATCATGTGTCTGGCTTATTTTACTTAGTAAAATGCTTTCAAGGTTTATCTATCCTGTAGCATGAATCAGTACACTACTTTTCTATGGCTAAATAATATTCCATTGTTACAATACACCACAATTTATTTATGCACTAATTAGTTGATGTACACTTTGGGTTGTTCCCATCTTTGACTTTTGAAAGTGATGCTACTATGGATATGTGTATACATGTATTTGTTAGAGTACATGCTTTTAATCCTTTTGAGTATTCTTGTTTAACACTTTGAAGGGCTACCAAACTGTTTTCCACAGCAACGGCACCATGGTGCATTCTCATCAGCAATGTAAAAAAGTTCCAGTTTTTCCATATCCTCACCACCATTTATTTACCATTTTTTTTATTAATGGGAGTTAAGTAATACTTTATGGTGGCTTTGATTTGTATTTCCCTAATGTCTAGTGATTTTCTTTCCATATACTTATTGGTTATTTGCAGATCTTCTTTGGAAAAACATCTCTTCAAATCCTTTGTCAGTTTTTTTAAATTTTATTTTTAATGGTAGGATAATGACTTTACAATATTGTGATGGCTTCTGCCATACATCAATCTGATTTCGGTGTCAGCCCTCTGGTGATGTCCATGTGTAGAGTCTTCTCTTGTGTTCTTGGAAGAGAGTGTTTGCTATGACCAGTGTGTTCTCTTTGCAGAACTCTATTAGCCTTTGCCCTGTTTCATTCTGTACCCCAAGGCCAAATTTGCCTGTTACTCAAGGTGTTTCCTGACTTCCTACTTTTGCATTCCAGTTCCCTGTAATGAAAAGGACATCTTTTGGGGGTGTTAGTTCTAGAAGGTCTTGTAAGTCTTCATAGAACTGTTCAACTTCAGCTTCTTCAGCATTACTGGTCAGGGCATAGACTTGGATTACCACGATATTAAATGGTTTGCTTTTGAAACAGAGATCATTCTGTCCTGTTTGAGATTGCATCCAAGTACTGCATTTCAGACTCTTTTGTTGACTATGATGACTTCTCCATTTCTTCTAAGGGATTCCTGCCCACAGTAGCAGATATTATAGTTATCTGAGTTAAATTCACCCATTCCAGTCCATTTTAGTTCACTGATTCCTAGAATCAGCCAAAGATGGAGAAGCTCTATACAGTTAGCAAAAACAAGACTAGGAGCTGACTGTGGCTCAGATCATGAACTCCTTATTGCCAAAGTCAGATTGAAATTGAAGAAAGTGGAGAAAACTACTAGACCATTCAGGTATAACCTAAATCAAGTCCCTTATGATATACAGTAGAAGTGAGAAATAGATTTAAGAGACTAGATCTGATAGACAGAGTGCCTGATGAACTATGGATAGAGGTTCGTGACATTGTACAGGAGCCATCCCCAAGAAAAAGAAACACAAAAAAGCAAAATGGCTGTCTGAGGAGGGCTTGCAAATAGCTGTGAAAAGAAGAGAAGCCAAAAGCAACAGAGAAAAGGAAAGATATAACCATTTGAATGCAGAGTTCCAAAGAATAGCAAGGAGAGATAAGAAAGCCTTCCTCAGCAATCAATGCAAAGAGACAGAGGAAAACAATAGAATTGAAAAGACTAGAGATCTCTTCAAGAAAATTAGAGATATCAAGGAAATATTTCATGCAAAGATAAGCTCAATAAAGGACAGAAATGGTATGGACCTAATAGAAGCAGAAGATATTAAGAAGAGGTAGCAAGAATACGGAGAAGGCAATGGCACCCCACTCCAGTACTCTTGCCTGGAAAATCCCATGGGCGGAGGAGCCTGCTAGGCTGCAGTCCATGGGGTCGCTAAGAGTCGGATACGACTGAGCGACTTCACTTTTACTTCTCACTTTCATGCATTGGAGAAGGAAATGGCAACCCACTCCAGTGTTCTTGCCTGGAGAATCTCAGGGACGGGGGAGCCTGGTGGGCTGCCGTCTATGGGGTCGCACAGAGTCGGACACGACTGAAGCGACTTAGCAGCAGCAGCAGCAGCAAGAATACACAGAAGAACTGTACAGAAAAGATTTTCATGATCTAGATAATCACGATGGTGTGATCACTAATCTAGAGCCAGACATCTTGGCACATGAAGTCAAGAAAGCATCACTACGAACAAAGCTAGTAGAGGTGATGGAATTCCAGTTGAGCTATTTCAAATCCTGAAAGATGATGCTGTGAAAGTGCTGCACTCAATATGCCAGCAAATTTGGAAAACTCAGCAGTGGCCACAGGACTGGAAAAGGTCAGTTCTCATTCCAATCCCAAAGAAAGGCAATGCCAAAGAATGCTCAAACTACCACACGATTGCACTCATCTCACAAGTTAGTAAAGTAATGCTCAAAATTCTCCAAGCCAGACTTCAGCAATACATGAACCATGAACTTCCAGATGTTCAAACTGACTTTAGAAAAGGCAGAGGAACCAGAGATCAAATTGCCAACATCTGCTGGATCATCGAAAAAGCAAGAGAGTTCCAGAAAATCATCTATTTCTGCTTTATTAACTATGCCAAAGCCTTTGACTGTGTGGATCACAATAAACTGTGGAAAATTCTGAAAGAGATGGGAATCCCAGACCACCTGACCTGCCTCTTGAGAAATCTGTATTCAGTTCAGGAAGCAACAGTTAGAACTGGACATGGAACAACAGACTGGTTCCAAATAGGAAAAGGAGTACGTCAAGGCTGTATATTGTCACCCTGCTTATTTCACTTCTATGCAGAGTACATCATGAGAAACGCTGGGCTGGATGAAGCACAAGCTGGGAACAAGATTGCCAGGAGAAATATCAATAACCTCAGATATGCAGATGACACCACCCTTATGTCAGAAAGTGAAGAACTAAAGAGCCTCTTGATGAAAGTGAAAGAGGAGAGTGAAAAAGTTGGCTTAAAGCTCAACATTCAGAAAACAAAGATCATGGCATCCGGTCCCATCACTTCATGGGAAATAGATGGGGAAACAGTGGAAACAGTATCAGACTTTATTTTTGGGGGCTCCAAAATCACTGCAGATGGTGACTGCAGCCATGAAATCAAAAGACGCTTACTCCTTGGAAGGAAAGTTATGACCAACCTAGATAGCATATTCAAAAGCAGAGACATTACTTTGCCAACAAAGGTCCATCTAGTCAAGGCTATGGTTTTTCCTGTGGTCATGTATGGATGTGAGAGTTGGACTATAAAGAAAGAACTGATGCTTTTGAACTGTGGTGTAATCTCAAAGACGACTTTGAGAGTCCCTTGGACTGCAACCAGTCCATCCTAAAGGAAATCAGTCCTGGGTGTTCATTGGTAGGACTGATGTTGAAGCTGAAACTGCAATACTTTGGTCACCTGATGCGAAGAGGTGACTCATTGGAAAAGATGTGGGAAAGATTGAGGGCAGGAAGAGAAGGGGACAACAGAGGATGAGATGGTTGGATGGCATCACTGACTCTGGCCATGGATTTGGGTGGACTCCGGGAGTGGTGATGGACAGGGGGCCTGGCATGCTGTGGTTCATGGGTTCGCAAACAGTCCGACAGGACTGAGTGACTGAACCGAACTGCCATACATTAACATGAATTACCTAGAGGTATACTTATGTCCCCTCCATCTTGAACCTCCCTCTCATCTTCCTCCCAATCCCATTCCTCTAGGTTGTCACAGAGCACTGGCTTTGGGTTCCATGAGTCATATAGCAAATTCCAATTGGTTATCTATTTTATACACACTAATGTATATGTTTCAATGTTAGTCTCTCAAATCATCCCTCCCTCTCCTTCCCCACATGTGTCCAAAAGCCTGTGCTTTATGTCTGCATCTCCTTTGCTGCTCTACAAATAGGATTATCAGTACCATCTTTCTAGATTTCATATATTTGCATTACTATACAATCGTTGTCTCTTTCTGACTTACATCATTCTGCATAATAAGGTCTAGGTTCATCCACCTTATTAGAACTGATTAAACTGTGTTCCTTTTTTTAATAGCTGAGTAATATTCCATTCTGTACCACAGCTTCTTTATCCATTCAACTGTCAATGGACATCTAGTTTCTTCCATATAATAGCTATTGTAAATAGTGGTATGATGAACATTGGAGTACTAGGTTATGGTTTCCTCAGGGTATATGCCCAGTAGTGGGATGGTTGGGTCATATGGTAGACTTATTCATAGTTTTTAAAGAAATCTCCATACTGCTGTCCATAGTGGCTGTATCAATTTACATTCCCAGCAACAGTGAAAGAGGATACCCTTTTCCCCACACCCTCTCCAGCATTTATTGTTTTTAGACATTTTGATGATGGGCATTCTAACTGATGTGGGATGTTACTTCATTGTAGTTTTGATTTGCATTTCTCTACTAATGAATGATGCTGAGCATCTTTTCATTTGTTTATAAGTCATCTGTAATTCTTCTTTGAAGAAATGTCATTTTAAGTCCTCTATGCAATTTTTGATTTGGTCGTTTATTTTTATAGTATTGAGCTGCATGAACTGCTTATATGTTTTGGAGATTATCCTTTGTCAGTTATTTCATTTGCTATTATTTTCTTCCATTGTGAGGGTTGTCTTTTCACCTTACTTATAGTCTTCTTTACTGTGTAAAAGCTTTTAAGTTTAATTAGGTCTCATTTGTCTATTTTTGTTTTTATTTCCATTACAGAAACAGAAGAGATTAAGAAGAGGTGGCAAGAATACACAGAAGAACTACAAAAAAGGTCTTACTGACCCAGATAAGCACATACACATACAGTCAGATATCCTGGAGTGTGAAGTCAAGTGGGCCTTAAGAAGCATTACTATGAACAAAGCTAGTGGAGGTAATGGAATTCCAGCTGAGCTATTTTAAATCGTAAAAGATGTTGCTGTTAAAGTGCTGCACTCAATATGCCCAGAAACTTGAAAAATTCAGCAGTAGCCACGATACTGGAAAAGGTCAGTTTTCATTCCAATCCTACAATAACACTAGTAGACTTTAACACCTGACTGGCGTCAATGCACAAAACATCTAGACAGAAAATTAGTAAGGAAACACAAGTATTAAAGGCCACAAAAGACCAGTTGTACTTAGAAATCTATAGGACATTCCATCCAAAATCAACAGAATACACATTCTTTTTAAAATTTTTATTGGAATATAGTTGACTAATACAAAGATGTATTAGTTTCAAGTGTACAGTAAAGAGAATCTGTCATACATACACATATTATCATTTTTTTTAGATTCCTTTCCCATATAGGCCATTGCAAAGTATTGAGTAAAATTTCCTATGCTATGTAGTAGGTCCTTATTGGTTATTTGTTTTATATATAGCAGTGTGCATATGTCAATCCCAGTGTCCCAATTTATCCATTCCCATCATAGCCCCTGGTAAACATAAGTTTATTTTCTATATCTGCAACTCTATTTTTGTTTTATAGATAAGTGTATTTGTATCATTTTTTTAGATTCCACATATAAGTGGTAAATATTTGTCTTTGATTTACTTCATTAAGTATGACAATCTCTAGGTAAATCTATGTTGCTGCAAATGACATTTTTAATTTTTTATGGCTGAGCAATATTACATAGTATATATTTATCACATCTTCTTTGTCTGTTCCTCTGTTGATGGCTATTCGGCTGCTTCCTTGTCCTGTCTATTGTAAATAGTACTGAAATGAATATTGGGTGCATATATCTTTTTGAATTATGGTTTTCTCCAGATATATGCCCAGGAGTGGGATTGCTGAATCATACAGTAGCTCTATTTTCAGTTTTTTAAGGGACCTCCATACAGTAAATCTCCTGCATATGAATGAATCCCATTCTGAGAATGCATTCGTAAATCCAATTTATATATAAGTCCAAAAAAGTTAGCCTAGTATCCAACTAACACAATCAGCTATATAGTACTGCACTGTAATGGGTTTATAATACTTTTCACACAAATAATACACAAAAGGCAAACACAAAAAATAAGCATTTTTAATCTTATAATACAGTGTCTTGAAAAGAACAGTACTACATTACAAGAGCTTGCATACAGGGGTTGGCATCAGGTGAACAGACAAGAAGACTTACTGACTAAAGGAGGGAGAGGAGGTGGAGATGGTAGAGCTCCATAGGAGATGGAGGACAAGTTGCAATTTCACTCACACCTGGCATTTGCACCTTTGAAAAGTCACAACTTAAATGTTCTTTTGTAAGAGGATTACTGTACAGTTCTCCATAGTGGCTTATACCAGTTTACATTCCCACCAACAGAGTAAGATGGTTCCCTTTTATCCACACCCTCTCTAGCATTTATTGTTTGTAGATTTTTGATGATGGCTATGAAGTGATATTTAATTTTAGTTTTGATTTTCATTTCTCTGATAATTAGTGATGTTAAGCATCTTTGCATGTGTGTCTTGGCCATCTGTATGTCTTCTTTGGAGAAACTGTCTATTTAGATCTTCTGCCAATTTTTTTTATTGTGTTGTTTTATTTTATATTGAACAACGTGATCTGATTGCCTATTTTGGAGATTAATTCCTTGCCAGTTGCTTCATTTGCAAATATTTTTTCCCATTTTTGTTTGCTTATTGTTTCTTTTGCTGTGCAAAAGGTTTTGAGTTTAACTAGGTCCCATTTGTTACTTTTGTTTTTATTTTTCTTTTTTTAAATATAAATTTATTTATTTTAATTAGAGGTTAGTAATTCCTTACAATACTTTACAATATTGTATTGGTTTTGCCATACATCAACATGAATCCACCACAGGTATACACGTGTTCCCTATCCTAAACCCCTCTCCCTCCTCCCTCCCCATACCATCTCTCTGGGTCATCTCAGTGCACCAGCCCCAAGCATCCAGTATCATGCATCGAACCTGGACTGGTGATTCATTTCATATATGATATTATACATGTTTCAATGCCATTCTTCCAAATCATCCCACCCTCTTCCTCTCCTACAGAGTCCAAAAGACTGTTCTATACATCTGTGTCTCTTGTGCTGTCTCACATACAGGGTTATCTTGTTTTTATTTTTCACTCTAGAAGGTGGGTATAGAAAGACTCTTATGGTGATTTATTTCAAAGAGTGTCCTGCTTATGTTTGCCTCTAAAATTTTCATAGTATTTGACCTTACATTTAAGTCTTTAATCTATTTTGACTTTATTGTGTGTGTGTTGTTAGGAAGTGTTCTTATTTCATTCTTTTACATGTAACTGCTCAGTTTTCCCAGCACCACTTATTGAAGACACTGTCTTCTCTCCACTGTATATTTTCACCTCCTTTTTCATCAATTAGGTGACTGTAGGTGCATGAGTTTATTTCTGGGCTTTCTATCCTGTTCCATTGATCTATATTTCTGTTTTGGGCTAGCACCATACTGTTTTGATTACTGTAATTTTGTTGTATAGTCTGAGGTCAGGGAGTCTGATTTCCCCAGCTCCATTTCTTTCTCAAGATTGCTTTGGCTATTCAGGGCCTTTTGTGATTCCATATAAATTGTAAAATTTTTTGTCCTAGTTCTGTGAAAATTTTTATTGGTAATTTGATAGGGCTTGCACTGAAGCTAGATTTCTTTGGGTAGTACCATTATTTTCACAATGTTATTCTTCCAATCCAAGAACATACTGTATCTCTCTATCTGTTTGTGTCATCTTTTATTTCTTTCATCAGTATCTTACAGCTTTCTGAGGGCAGGTTTTTGTCTCTTTGATAGTTTTATTTCTTGGTATTTTATTCTTTTTAATGTGATCATGAGTAGGATTTTTCTCTGATTTCTATTTCTGATCTTTTGTTGTTAGGGTATAGCAATGCAGGAGAATTTTGTGTATTTTGTATTCTACATTACCAAACTCATTGAGCTCTAGTAGTTCTCTAGGAGCATCTTTACAATTTCTATGTATAGTATCATGTCATTTGAAAGCAGTGACAGTTTTACTTCTTTTCCTACTTGAATTTCTTTTATTTTTTTTCTCTGACTGCCAAAGCTAGGACTTCCAAAACTATGTTGAATAATACTGGCAAGAGCATATATCCTTGCCTTGTTCATTTCTTAGAGGAAATGCTTTCAGTTTTTCATCATTGAGAATGATGTTTGTTGTGGTTTTGTCCTATGACCTATATTACGTTAAAAGGCATGCTTGTTAAGTCACTTTGGTCATGTCTGACTCTTTGCAACCCTATGGCCATAGTCCATCAGGCCCTTCTGTCCATGGGATTCACCAGGCAAGAATACTGGAGTGGGTTGCCATGCTCTCCTCCAGCAGATCTTCCTGACACAGGGATTTGAACCCACATCTCTTATGTCTCCTGCATTGACAGCCAAGTTCTTTATCACTAGCACCACCTGGGAAGCCCCATTATATTGATATAGTTTCCCTGTATGCCCTCTGTCTGGAGAGTTCCATCCTCTTCAGTTTTGGGGAATAGTTTGAGGAGGATAGGCATTACCTTTCCTTTATATGTTTGACAGGATTCCCCTGTGAAGCTGTCTGTTTCTGAACTTTTTTTTTCTGTGAGCTTTTTATTAAGTTTTTTTTTTTTAACAAATTCTAATTCACTATTAGCTATTTATCTGTTCACATTGTCTATTTCTTTTTAATTCAGCATGGCAAGCTGTGTATGTTATAGAAACTTGTCCATTTCTCCTGCACTCTCCAGTGCTTTGGCATATAACTGTTACAGTATCTTCTTCTTCTTTTTATATCTCTGTAGTATTGTTTATTATTTATTTCTTTTCCTTTCTTAATTTGTTTTTTATCCCCTCTCTTTTCTTCCTGATAAGCCTAGCCAGAAAATTATCAATTTTGTTTATTCTTTCAAAGACTCAGCTAGACTCATTGCTATTGGTTTTATTGATATTTTCTATTGCATTTTTTTGACCAAGGGAGGGTACTCATACTTTGTTTATATCCTTTATGATCTTTATTATTTTCTTCTTTCTGACTGTTGACTTTGGACTTTCTTGTTATTTTTTATTCTTTTAGATGACAGATTAGGTTACTTATTTGAGATTATTTTTGTTTGTTTCTTGAGGTAGGCCTGTATTATCATAAATTTACCTCTTAGAACTGCTTTTGCTGCATCTCATATAATATGGAAAGTTGTGTTTTCATTTTAATGTGTCTTGAGGTATTTTCTAATTTCTTCTTTGATTTCTTTATTGAGCCATTGGTTTTTAGTAGCACATTGTTTATTCTCTATGTGTTTGTGCTTTCCTTGCATTTTCTCCTGTTATTTATTTCTTCTTTAATACTATTGTGATTTAAAAAAAAGAAGAAAAAGAACGTTTGATATAATTCCTATCCTCTTAAATTTTTTGAGACTTATTTTGTCTCCTACCATTGGAAGGAATGATGTTGAAGCTGAAACTCCAATATTTTGGCCATCTGATGCAAAGAGCTGACTCACTGGAAAAGATCCTGATGCTGGGAAAGATTGAGGGCAGGAGGAGAAGGGGACGACAGAGGGTGAGATGGTTGGATGGCATCACTGACTCAATGGACCTGGGTTTGGGTAGACTCTGGGAGTTGGTAATGGACAGGGAGGCCTGGCAGGCTGTGGTTCATGGGGTTGCAAAGAATTGGACACAACTGAGAGACTGGAATGAACTGAACTGAACTGAACTGATGTTATCCATCCTGGAGAATGCTCCATGTACACTTGAAAAAATGTATATTCTGATTAAAATTTTCCAACAAACAGAAGTCCAACACCAGATAGCTTCACAGGCAAACTCTTTCAAACATTTACAGAAGAGTAAGCATCTATATTTCTGAAATTCTTCCCAAAAATTGCAGAGGAAGGAATACTCCCAAGCTCATTCTACAGGGCCACCATCACCCTAGTACCAAAATCAGAAAAATATATCACAAAAAGAAGAAAATACAGGGTTTCCCTGGTGGCTAAGTGCTAAAGAATCCACCTACCAATGCAGGAGACACAGGTTTGATCCCTGATCTGGGAAGATCCCACATGCCATGAAGCAACTAAGCCTGTGGGCCACAACTACTGAGCCTGTGCACCAGAGGCTGGGAGTCACAGCTGCTAAGCCCATGTACAGGAACTACTGAAGTCTGTGTGCCTAGAGCCCATGATCCACAACAAGAGAAGCCACTGCAATGAAAAGCCTGTGCGTCACAATGAGAGAGTAGCCCCCTCCCCTGCTCTCCACAACTAGAGAAAAGTCCATGCAGCAACGAAGACCCAGCACAGTCAAAAATGTAAATAAATAAAATTATTTTTTAAAAGAAAATTACAGGCCAATATCATTGATGAACATTGACAAAAAAATCTTCAACAAAATACTAGCAAACCAAATCCAACTACATATCGAGAGGATCATACACCGTGAACAAATGAGATTTATCCTAGAGATTCAAAGATTTTTCAATATCTGCAAATCAGTCAGTATGATACAGCACATCAACAAGTTGTAGAATAAAAACCAAATGGTCCTCTCAATAGATGCAGAAAAAGCTTTTAACAAAATTCAGCACCCATTCATGATAAAAAGAAAAAAACTTCTCATCAAAATTACTATAGAGGAAACATACTTCAACATAATAATATCTATTTATGACAAACCATAGCTTACATCATACTCAAATATGAAAAGCTGAAAGCTTTTCCTCTAAAATCAGAAACAGATGGAAGAATTTCCAAGATGATAGAGGAATAAGACAGGGAGATAATCTTCCTCCCCACAAATACATGAAAAATTTATCTAGATATGGAACAGCTCATACAGAACACCTTTGGGGCATTGGCAGAAGATCCTGGACTTCCAAAAAGGCTAGCCAATTTCCTTAAAATGAGGTAGGGAAAAAGGTAAAGATAAAAAAAAAAAAGAAACAAAGAATTTCAGCAAGGGGACCTGCACCCTAGGGAGGGAGTCATGAAGGAGGAAAGGTTTCCATGCTCTCAGAAACTCCCTCATAGGTGAGGACAGAAGAGAGCTTAGGAACCTCAGGGGGAAGCACAATGGAAGGTGCTTGGAAGACAAAATGAAAATAATTTACCACAGAGATCATTGCTGAACAGCAAGCACATCCTAACCAAGGAACGAGAGGCACACTCGCTCCAGCAGTGGAGGCCAAGGTGCCAAGGTTCAGGCTCAAGCGTTGGACCTGAGGGAGAGGACTGGAGCTGGCTGCTATGAGAATACTCTGAAGTGGCTAGTACAACAGAGATGATGGAGTCCAGATAAAAGATTAGGTGTCCCAAAGAGGCAAGATATCATAGTCACTGGGACATTCTAATTCCACGCATGGCTGACAAACCCAGCAAAACTGGTAGGAGCACAGCAGCAGGATTAAATGCCACTGCAATTTACGATCCCAAAGGGGGAAATGCTGCCAAAACCAGCAAAACCGGTAGGAGCACCAGTGTTGGAATTAGACACAACTGTAGTTTATGATCCCAGAGAGGGAAATGTAAACCACTAGCCACTACCAAAGCCAGGGAAAGTGCCTGAGGCAGCAGACAAAACACTGAGGCAGCAAACAATCCCAAAGGTGGCAGCTGCCACCAGGCTGAGTGTAGGCACAGATTGCTACCTGCTTCTTGCTAGGAGTTTGGCCAGCTTGGCTTTTCCTAGGGACCCACTGCTGTTGCTGCTGCTGCTAAGTCACTTCAGTCGTGTCTGACTCTGTGTGACCCCATAGACGGCAGCCTGCCAGGCTCCCCCATCCCTGGGTTCTCCAGGCAAGAACACTGGAATGTGTTGTCATTTCCTTCTCCAATGCTTGAAAGTGAAAAGTGAAAGAGAAGTCTCTCAGTCGTGTCCAACTCTTAGCGACCCCATAGACTGCAGCCTACCAGGCTCCTCCATCCATGGGATTTGTCAGGCAAGAGTCCTGGAGTGGGTTGCCATTGCCTTCTCCGAGGGACCCACTACCTGGGGCCAAAACCTCTAGGAGAGTGCATGATGCACCTCAGACTGTAACGGCAAGTCTCTAACACCACAGGCATTCCCCAGTACATCCAAAGTGTGGCTGCCTTACCCCTCTCTCTCCTGAGCCCAAGTGAGCAAGTGAGCCATAATAAGCTTCGGCCTTCCCTTTGTGTGGGTGGGGAACAGAAACCAGAGGGACACCCAGAAGCAGAGCTGGGCCCGAAACCAAAGCAGAACACAAGGGTCTGAGTGAATGGAGAAAAGAAGGGGAATTAGCACCTAAAGCCACAGGTGCAGTGGATTAAATTCCCACAATTTAAGACTATGGACTTTAGGGGCAACTGTGGACTTTTGGAGCAAGTAAAAGCTAGAGCAAGGCCAGATCTGAGACTAAGCTGACCCCACACTACCCACAATAGGCCCAGAGACATTCCTAGAAATATTGGAGGACTTTGGTATGAGTTTCTTTGGGTATTCTGGGCTATTGAGTGTTGCTTTCACCAATAATCTTGGGGTTTTGTCTTCTGTGATGTGTGGCCTGTGAAGTCTTGGTGCTATAGTAAGGGACTGAGCCTGAACTCCTGAAGTAAGAGACCCAAGTCGAGGACTTTGAACCACCAGAGAACTCCCGACACCCTGGAAATTAATCAGTGAGAGCCATCCCCAAAGCAGCTACCTCAGCACCAAGACCAGGCCCAGCCCAAAGTCCAGCAAGCTCCAATGTGGAACACCCCTTGTCACTTCCTCAGAAAAATAGGAACACAGCCCTGCACATTAGCAGACAGGCTACCCAAAACCATATCAAACCCACAGACAACCCAAAACACACTACTGGACATGACACTGCTCTTCAGAGAGACAAGATCCAGCTCCATTCACCAGAACATAGGCATAAGTCCCCCAACCAGGAAATCTTCACAAGACACTAGTCCAATCCCATTCATGGGGGAAGACTCCACAGTTGAGTACTATAACCATCTAGCCTGAAGAAAGGAGACCATAAACACAGCAAGTTAAACCAAATGAAAAGACAGAGAAACATGCAGCAGATGAAGAAACATAGTTAACAACCCATAAGACCAAACAAATGAAGAGGAAATAGGCAGTCTATCTGAAAAATAATTCAGAGTAATGATAGCAAAAATGATTCAAAATCTTGAAAATAAAATGGAGGCATAGATAAATAGACTGGAGGCATAGATTGAGAAGATGCAAGAAATGTTTAACAAGTAACTGGAAAAATTAAAGAATAAACAATAAGCAATGAATAATACAATAACTGAGATTTAAAAAAAATATGTTACAGTGAACCAACAGCAGAATAACTGAGGCAGAAGAGCAGATATGTGAGGCTGGAAGACACAATGGTAGCAATAACTGAAACAAAGTAGAATAAAGAAAAAGCAATATAAAAGTGATGACAGTCTCAGAGACAGTCTCTGGGACAATATTAAGTGTAACAACATTTGAATCATAGGGATCACAGAAGAAGAAGACAAAAGGAAAGGGTATAAGAAAGTATTTGAAGAGATTATAAATAAAACTTCCCTAAAATGGGAAAGGAAATAGCCACCTAAGACCAGGAACCCAGAGAGTTCGTACGGGATAAACCCAAGGAGAAACACACCAAGACCCATATTAATCAAACTAGCAAAAGTTAAACACAAAGAACAAATACTAAAAGCAGCAAGGGAGAAGACTTCCCTGCGGTCCAGTGGCTAAGACTACTCCCAAAGCAGGGGTCTTGGGTTCAATCCCTGCTCAGGGAATTAGATCCCAGATGATGCAACTAAGAGTTTGCATGCCACAGTGAAGATTGAAGATGCTGTGTGCTGCAACTAAGACCTGGCACAAGTCAAATAAAGAAATAATTTTTTTTTTAATAGCAAGGAAAAAGCAGCAATAACATACAAGGGCATCCCCATAAGACTAACTGCTGCTCTTTCAACAGAAACTCTGCAGCCAGAAAAGAGTAGCAATATATACTTGAAGTAATGAAAGAGAAAAACATACCACCAAGATTACTCTATCCAGCAAAGATCTCATTCACATTCAAGGGAGAAACCAAAAATCTTTACAGACAAGAAAATGTTAAGACAATTTAGCACCACCAAACCAGCAAATTCTACAACAAATTCTATAGGACTTTCTCTAGATAAGAAACACAAGAGAAAGAAAAGGCTTATAAAAACAAACCCAAAATAATAAACCAAATGGTAATAGAATCATACATATCAATAATTGCCTTAAATGCAAATGGGCTAAATGTTCCAACAAAAAGACACAGATTGGCTGAATGGATTAAAAAAAAAAAAA
>SJXQ01010150.1:324654-491648 GCA_006408695.1 Aepyceros melampus | reverse complement strand
GTGCCAGCAAATTTGGAAAACCAGCACTGGCCACAGGACTGGAAAAGATCAATTTTCATTCTAATTCCAAAGAAAGGCAATGCCAAAGAATGCTCAAAGTACCGCTCAATTGCACTCATCTCACATGCTAGTAAAGTAATGCTCAAAATTCTCCAAGCTAGACTTCAGCAGTACATGAACCGTGAACTCCGTGATGTTCAAGCTGGTTTTAGAAAAGGCAGAGGAACCAGAGATCAAATTGCCAACATCCTTGCCTTTAGCTTCTCTTAAAAAAAAAAAAAAAAAAAAAAAACAGCTATTTGTAAGGCTTCCTCAGACCACCATTTTGGTTTTTTGCAAATATTTTTTCTTGGGGATGGTTGATCACTGCCTCCTGTACAATGTTTTGAACTTCCATCCATAGTTCTTCAGGCTCTCTCTCAGATCTAATTCCTTGAATCTATTTGTCACTTCAACTGTAGAGTCATAAGAGATTTGATTTAGGTCACAACTTAATGGTCTAGTAGTTTTTCCTACTTTTTTTAAGTCTGAATTTGGCAATACACCTTGCTTATTTAACTTATATGCAGAGTATATCATATGAAATGACAGACTGCATGAAGCACAGGCTGGAATCAAGGTTGCACAGAGAAATGTCAATAACCTCAGATACTCAGATGACACTGGTATGGCTTAAAGCAAAGAAAAACTAAAGAGCTTCTTGATTACAGTGTAAAAGGAGAGTGAAAAAAGTTGGCTCAAAGCTCAACATTCAAAAATCTAAGACCATGACATCAGCCCCATCATTTCATGGCAAATAGATGGGGAAACAATGGAACTAGCAACAGACTTTATTATCTTGGGCTCCAGAATCACTTTAGATGGTGACTTCAACCACAAAATTAAAAGACACTTGCTCCTTGAAAGAAAAGTTATGACCAAACTAGACAGCATATTAAAAGCAAACATTACTTTATCAACAAAGATGTGTATGGTCAAAGCTATGGCTTTTTCAGTAGTCATGTATGGATGTGAGATTTGGACTATAAAGAAAGCTGAATGCCAAGAATTGGTGCTTTTGAACTGTGGTGTTGGAGAAGACTCTTGAGAGTCCCTTGGACTGCAAGGAGATCAAGCCAGTCAACCCTAAAGGAAATCAACCCTAAATATTTATTGGAAAGACTGATTCTGAAGCTGAAGTTCCAGTATTTTGGCCACCTGCTGCAAAGAACCGGCTCATTTGAAAAAACCCTGATGCTGGGAAAGATTGAAGGTGGGAGGAGAAGCGGATGACCTAGGATGAGATGGTTGGAATGGTATCACTGACTCAATGGACATGTGTTTAAGCAAGCTCCAGGAGATGGTGAGGACAAGGAAGCCTGGTAACAGGCTGGTAACTACCTTGAGGACAAGGTAGTCCATTGGGTCACAAAAGCCAGACATGACTGAACTGAACTGAATTGATGTCTTTTTTGGAGAATGTCTGTTTAGGTCTTTAGACCACTTTTTGATTGGGTTGTTTGTTCTTCTGGTGTTGTATAAGCTGACTATATATTTTGGGAATGAACCCTTTGTTGGTTGTTTCATTTGTCATTATTTTCTCCCTTTCAGAGTTCTGTCTTTTCACAATGTTTATAGTTTCCTTTGCTGTGTAAAAGCTTTTAAGTTTAATTAGGTTTCACTTGTTTAGTTTTGGTTTTATTTCCATTATTCTAGGAGGTGGATCATAGAGGATTTTTCTAAGATTTATATGTTCTCTTCTATGTTCTGACTATGTTTTCTTCTAACTTTCATAGTTTCTGCTCTTACTTTTAGGTCTTTAATCCATTTGGAGTTTACCTTTGTGTGTGGTATTAGGAAGTGTTCTGATTTTATTCTTTTACACATAGTCGTGCAGTTCTCCCAGCACCACTTATTAAAGAGATTATCCCCGTTGTATCTGCTTGCCTCCTTTTTGAAAGATAGGGTGCCCACTGGTGTGTGTATTTATCTCTGGGCTTTCTATCTTGCTCCATTGGTCTATATTTCTGTTTTTGTGCAAGTTCTATATTGTCTGGAAGACTGTAGTTTTGCAGTATAGTATTTATCAGGTAAGTTGATTCTTCCAGCTGCAATCTTCTTTCTCAAGATTGCTTTGGCTATTTGGACTTTTTTGTGTTTCCATAGAAATTGTGAGGTTTTTTTTTTTCTAGTTCTGTGAAAAAAAAAATGCAGTGGTAATTTTATAGACATTGCATTGAATCTGTAGATTGCCTTTGGTAATATAGTACTTTTAACAATATTGATTCTGCCAACCCAGGAGCATGGAATATCTCTCCATCTGTTTATGTCATTTTTGATTTGTTTCATCAGTGTCTTATAGCTTTTTGTATACAGCAGTTTTGTCTTTTAGTTAGGTTTATTCCTAGTTTCTTTTTTTCTTTTTTTTTTTTAATGAAGGATATTTGTTTTACAGAATTTTGTTGTTTTCTGTCAAACCTCAGCATGAATCAGTCATAGGTATACATTTACCCCTTCCCTCTTGAACCTGCCTTCCATCTCCCTCCCCATCCCACCCCTCTAAGTTGATAAGAACCCCTGTTTGAGTTTCCTGGCTTTCTATTTTACATATGGTAATATAAGTTTCTATGTTACTTTCTTCATACATCTCACCGTTTCCTCCTCTCTCCCCATGTCCATATGTCTATACTCTATGTCTGCTTCTCCATTGCTGCCCTGCAAATACATTCTTCCATACCATCTTTCCAGATTCCATATATTTACATTAGTATTCCATATTTATCTTTCTCTTGCTGACTTACTTCACTCTGTATAAAAGGCTCTAGGTTCATCTTAGGTTCATATTCTGTTTTTTTCCTTTAATTTGCATTTCTGATTTCTCATTTTAGTATATTGGAATGAAAATGATTTCTGTGTCTTGATTTTGTATCCTGAAACTTTACTAAATTCACTGATTAGCTCTAGTAATTTTCTGATATATCTTTAGGGTTTTCAATGTATAGTATCATGTCATCTGTAACAGTGAGAGTTTCATTGCATCTTTTCCAATCTAGATTCCGTTTCTTTCTTTCTTTCTTTCTTTCTTTCTTTCTTTCTTTCTTTCTTTCTTTTCTCTCTCTGCCATAGCTAAAACTTCCAAAAGTATGTTGAATAATGGTGAGACTTGGCACACTTTTCTTGTTCCTGATTTAAGAGGGAATCCTTTCAAATTCTCACAACAGAATAATGTTTGCTGTGTGTTTGTTGTACATGGCCATTATTACGTTAAGGTAGGTTCCTTCTATGACCACTTTGTGAAGAGTTTTATCCTAAATGGGTATTGAATTTTGTCAAAAGATTTTTCTGCATCCATTGAGATGATCATATGGTTTTTATCTTTCAATTTGTTAATATGATGTATCAAACTGATTGATTTATGTATATTGAAGAAATCTTGCATTCCTGGGATACATTTGACTTGATCGTGGTGTATGATCTTTTCAATGTGCTGTTGAAATCAATTTACTGGAATTTTTAAAAGGATTTCACATCTATGTTAATCAGTTATATTAACCTGAAAATTTGTTGTTGTTGTTCTTGTTGCCTTTGTCTGGTTTTGGTGTCAGGGTGGTGGTGGCTCCCTAGAATGAGTTTGGAAGTGTTCCTTCTTCTGCCAATTTGTTTTGTAAATGTTTCAGAAGGATGGGCATTAGCTCTTCTCCAAATATTTGGTAGAATTCACTTGTGAAGCCATCTTGCCCTGGGTTTTTTTTTTTTTTTTTTTTTGAGAGAAGTTTTTTTTTTTTTTATCACATTTGTAATTTCATTTTTTGTAATTGGCTTGTTCATAATTTCTGTTTCTTTATGACTTATTCTTGGAAGGTTTAACTTTTCTAAAAATATACTCACTTCCTCTAGGTTGTCCTTTTTATTAACAGTTACTTGTAATAGTCTCTTATGATCTTTTATATTTCTGTGTTGTCTGCTGTAACCTCTCCTTTCTCATTCTTAATTTGCTGATTGATTTTTCTCCCCTTTTTTTCCTTTATGAGTTTGGCTAATGGTTTGTCATTTTGTTTATCTTCTCAAATAACCAGTTTTCAGTTTTATTAACCTTTTTATTGTTTCCTTCATTTCTTTTTCATTTATTTTGCTCTGGACTTTATGACTTCTTTCCTTCTACTAACTTTGGGGTTTTTTTTCCCTCTATTTCCAGCTGTTTTAGGTGTACAGTTAGGTTGTCTATTTGATTATTGATTCTTGAGGTAGAATTGTAATGCTGTAAACTTCCCTTATAGAACTGCTTCTCATAGGTTTTGATTGTCGTGTTTTTGTTGTTATTTGTCTCTAGGAAATTTTTGATTTCCCTTCTTATTTCTTCAGTAATCTTTTCATTACTTAGAAATGTATTGTTTAATCTCCATGTGATTGTGTATTTTACATTTTCTTCCTATATTGATATCTACTCTTATAGTGCTTTGGCCAGAAATGGTGCTTGATATGATTTCATTTTTCTTAACTTTACTGAAGCTTGATTTGTGACCCAAGACATGGTCTATCCTGGAGAATGTTCCATGTGCACTTGAGAAAAAAGTGTATTCTTCTGCATTCAGGTGGAAAGTGCTGAAGATATCAATCATGTCCATCTGATCTAATATGTAATTTAAGGTTTGTGTTTCCTTATTTTCTATTTTGATAATCTGTCCATTGGTGTAAATGTGGTGCTAAAGTGTCCTATCACTATTGCGTTAGTGTCAATTTCCCCTTTTATGTTTGTTAGTGCTTGTCTTTTGTATTGAAGTGTTCTTATGTTTGGTGCATAAATATTTATAATTATTATGTCTTCTTCTTGGATTGATCCCTTGATAGTAATGTACTGTCCTTATCATAATATTCTTTTTTAAAAAAAAGTCTATTTTGTCTGAAATGAGAATGGCCTTTCTGGTTTTCCTTTGATTTCCATTTACATGGAATATCTTTTTCAATCCTTTCACTTTCAGTTTGTATATGTCTCTTGTAGTGGTAGGTCTGAAGCCCCTCTCTCATTCTGATCTTTCTCAAATTCTTCTAGTTGGTGGTAGTTTTTTTTAGTTCTATATTCCTTACCAGGACTCCAGTTATAAGATAAATCATTCAAGTGGTTACTATCTTACCTGGCCAGAGAGGGGAGTTTGGTCAGTGGTACCCTTAAAAGAATGTCTTTCAACTGAGCAAAATCTTTCCAGTGTCTTTCAACTGAGGATACTCCAGGCAGCTCTTCTTGAATGTATGTTTCAAGGAAAATCACTCCTCAAGAGAGTAGTTTAACATAACCAAGTAAAATTTAGGATAATCAGCCAATAATGGGAGATCCAAGACCCAGAAGACACTCACCCAAATTTGTTTGAACTATCCAAGAAGGTGGACAGGCACAAGAGGCCTCTGCTGATACCAAAGGTCCAGTTCCTTGTAAAGTTCAGCTGAAGGAGAGATGTCTTCTCTGGATCTCTTTGTTGGCCACCAAAACAATCAACCAGGCAACAAAGTGCAATCTTAAAGTTGAGAGTTATGTTTATTCCTGGACCTTACTGATGACCATAGCCCAGCTTCTCAGATAGCTCTGAGGAATTTTTCCAAAGATGTAAGGGAGATATCAGGATATATAGGGGTTTACTGGAAAAAAAAAGTCAAACATGAAAATAATACTGCTAATCAAAAAAATAGACATCTCAACTTTATAATTTTAAAGATCCAAGAATCTGGGCTCATTTAAATTATTCCTTTGATATGTATCTTAACTAGGACTAATGGTAAAGAATTCACCTGTTAATGCAGGAGACAAGAGATGTGGGTTTGATCCCTGGGTCAGGAAGATTCCCTGGAGTAGGACTTGGCACTCTACTCCAGAATTCTTACCTGGAAATGTTCATGGATAGAGAAGTCTGGTGGGCTAGAGTTCATGGGGCCACAAAGAGCTGGACATAACTGGGCAACTGAGCACAATGCTCACAAATAGTCATTGGTCAAAGCATCTTAACAATCTAGGGCCAGTATCCTGTTTTTCTCCATCTTAAATCCCCCTCATTCCCCTAAGGGTACCATTGGAGTGGCTTCAGTGGCTGATGACTTGGTGGCTGGCAACATTTGCTATTTGTTTGTTGAAATGACAGGCAGAAACTTTTTGCCCATCTAACAAAGGAACATCTGTTCCTTTGTTCAGATATAGGGAAGGGGCTGCTGCTGCTAAGTCGCTTCAGTCGTGTCCGACTCTGTGCGACCCCATAGACGGCAGCCCACCAGGCTCCGCCGTCCCTGGGATTCTCCAGGCAAGAACACTGGAGTGGGCTGCCATTTCTTTCTCCGATGCATGAACGTGGAAAGTGAAAGTGAAGTCACTCAGTCGTGTCCAACTCTTTGCGACCCCATGGATGGCAGCCGACCAGGCTCCTCCGCCCATGGGATTTTCCAGGCAAGAGTACTGGAGTGAGGTGCCACTGCCTTCTCCTATAGGGAAGGAGATTACCTCTCAAATGAGAGTTTTAACACTTGTTTCAGGTGAAAGTCTGAAATTCCTTCCTACACATGCCATTTCTTAAATTCCTTCAGCCTGAAATATTCAGTATGCTAAGGTACTCTATTTGGGGGTAGCATATTCTGAATCCCATCAAAAGAGGTGGTTTTATTTCTGATGGTGGTACTGATACTTGGCTAAGACTGCAGGCCAGGTTAGGGTGAACAGACTGAAGTGATGAGCAGAGCTAAGGGGAGGCAACCATAGCCTACATCTTGCCCCTTAACTTTTGGTCAGCCTTGTAGCTTCTTTTCTCTTCCACAGGTACTTCATCAGGCCTGACTTCACTTTACCCAGCAAGTATGACTGATTATCCACACCATGACTTCTCTCCTTACTGAGATGAGATTAACAGCTCCTAGGAAAATCCACATTGCAGTCTGCAACCTGTTTGTGTGACTTTGCTGTTTTACTCTGAGTATATATTTTTTTAATATTCTTTTACTGTGAAGATATAAATATTCCTCATTGTCATGGTCTGTGCACATGTTGAAAAAGAATTTCCAGACATGAGGCAGAATGACAGGAGAATACAGTTTATTAGAGTAATAGATGCTGTTAGAACAGTGTACTGGCTCAAGGGAGAGCTGACCCACTTTCACTGGCTAGGAGCCAATTTTTATAGCTTCAAGAGAAAGAAAATTCCTACTGGAAGGATGGATTAGGTTTTTGTTAGGATGCTAATGTGGTGAGCATTTTACCTAATATGGGATCAGGGAAATAGCTTGTTTAGATCTGGAGGCTCATGGCAACAGTTGCTCTTGGGCTTGGTCAGTTCGAGAGATTTTTGCCCTGTGACCTTGGTATAGGGCACCATACTTATCAGTCTTGGAGGTACAGAGGACCGTTCTACTGTTAAGGTCAGCCACTTTCCCTACAATTAATTCTGTAATCCCTCTCTTTGAAAGTGTATTGTTATGATCTTTGAAGACCGGGACTGGGGGATGAGAGTTGATGAAGAGAAAGCAACGAAAAGAACGTGGGGGACCTAAGTCTCAAGTGAAACAAGGGTGCTTTATTTGAGGCACTGTGTGCTTATAATACTGTTATACAGGAAGCTTTAGGTAGAAAACAAAGTTGAGAAAAAACACTGAAACTAGACTCATAACTACAGTAACTAAGGAAATATTGTCATAGGGCCATAAAAACAGTAACTAGGGGAATAACAATGTCACAGGGCCAGAAGACAATCCATATCTTGAGAAATAGGAACATGACTAAGTAGTTTTACAGAAAAGTAAAAGGTTACTGAAGGGAATCCATGTCTGTGCTCTGTCTCATGAAATCAGTCCTGAGAACTGCGTGCAGCTCTGCTCATCCTGTTTTCGAGGAACTGATAAGGAACAGAGGGCCTTTGAGAAACAGAAAACAACGTATAAGATTTCTTAAAATTAAATGTTTCCTGAAAGTGTATCAAGGATTTTTTAAGATTCTCTTATGACTGACTTGGGGATCTTCTAATATGTAAGACACTACCCCAACTCCCAGCCCATCTAGGGGATTTATCTACAATTCATGAAACATTCTGACCTTTTACATTTTATTAGGATCTGGATAACCAAGTTTAATTCTTAGATTTCAAAACCACTAGGATAAAAATCAACTTTTTAATTACAACTGTGTTTTAACACTTGAATTCTCACTGCAGGAATGATTTTGAAAAGATATCTGGATCACTATGATTGATATTGGATGGAGCTTCTCAGCAAGCTACTTCCTTCAGATGGTAATAGAAGAACACCTCTCTGAGAATCAATGCCAATAGTTGAGATAATCAGATGTTGCAAAGATGTCAGCTATGAAAAAATGAACTCCTGAGTGCGGCAGGGGACAGCATGTGGCCTTTATATTTGTATTGTGTGATCATGTTCATCAAACCTCTCTCTTCTATTGTAAAACAGAAGAAACTTGACCTCAAAGCTATGAGATTAGATATAAACTACAAGGAAAATATTTTAAGAAATCCAAACATGTGACACCTAAACAATATGCTACTAAACAACCATTGGATCACTAAAGAAATCAAAGAGAAAAAAAAAATGTAGCTAAAGGCAAGTGAAAATGAAAGCACAATGGTCCAAAACTTATGGGATGCAGAAAAAGCAGTTCTAAGAGGGAAGTTTAGAACAACACAATCTTACCTCAAGAAACAAGAAAAATCTCAAATAAACCACCTTATCTTACACCTGAAACAACCAGAGAACAAACAAATCCTAAAGTCAGTTGAAGGAAAGAACTCATAAAGATGAGAGCAAAAATAAATGAACAAGAGACAAAGAAAACAATGACAAAGATCAAGGAAACTAAAAACTGGTTCTTTGGAAAGATAAAAAAAAGAAGATAAACCTTTAACCAGACTCATCAAGAAAAAAGGGAGAGGATTCAAATCAGTAAAATTAGAAATGAAAAAAGAGAAGTTACAATTGACCCCACCAAAATACCAAGAATCATAAGTGATTACAATGAACAACTGTATAACAATAAAACAGGCAATCTCAAAGTAATTCATAGAAAAGTACAGTCTCCCTAGACTGAAGTAGGAAGAAAAGAAAATATGTACAGATCAAATACAAACACTGAAATTGAAATCTTAATTAAAAATTTCCCAACAAACAAAAGTCCAGGACCTGATGACTTCAAAAGTGAATTTTATTGAACATTTAGAGAAAGAGTTAATGCCTATCCTTGTAAAACTGCTTCAAAATGTCACAAGGGAAGAAAACTTCCTAACGAATTTTATGGGGCCACCATCACCCTGACACCAAAACCAGTCAGATACCACACACACAAAAAGAAAATTACAGGCCAATATCACTAATGACATAGATGTGAAAATCTTCAACAAAATACCACTATTCCATATCCAGCAATACATTAGAAAGATCATACACTGTGATCAAGTGAGATTCATCCCAAGGATGCTTCAACATATACAAATCAAAGAATGTGATATACCATATCAACAAATTTAAGAATAAAAACTATATGATGATTTCAATAGATGCAGAAAAATCTTTTAACAAAATTCAGCACCCATTTATGGGAAAAAAAAAAAAAAGCTTTTCAGAAAGTGAGCAAAGAGGGTACATACCTAAATATAATAAAGAACATATATGACAAACCTACAATTAGCATCATGCTCATTGATGAAAAGCTGAAAGCATTTCCTGTAAGACCAAGAAGAGGATAAGATATCTACTCTCACCACTTTTATTTGACATAGTTTTGGAAGTCCTCGCTACAGCAATCAGAGAAGAAAAAGAAGTAAAGGGAATTCAAACTGGAGAAAAAGAAGCTAAGCTGTCATTGTTTTAAGATGACAAGATACCACACATGGAAGAACCTAAAGATGCCACCAGAGAACTCATCAAAGAATTTTGTAAAGGTACAGGTTTTAAAATGAATACGTAGAAATCTGTTGCATTTCTATACACTAACAACAAAAGATCAGAAAGAGAAATTCAAGAAGCAATTCCATTTACCATTGCATTGTAAAAAATAAAATACCTAGAAATTAACCTATCTAAGGAGACAAAGACCTGTACTTTGAAAACTATAAGATGTTAATGAAAGAAATTGAAGAAGATATAAACAGATAGAAATGTATACTATGTTTGTGGATCAAAAGAATCAATATTGTCAAAATGACTTTACTATTCAAGGCAATCTACAAATTGAATGCAATTCTTATCAAATTACCAATGGTATTTTTCACATAACAAGAACAACAACACAACAACAACAAATCTTAAAATTTCTATGGAGACACAAAAGACCTTGAACAGGTAAAGCAATCTTGAAAAAGAAAAACAGAACTGGAGGGATCAGGCTCCCTGACTTCAGACTATACTGCAAAGCTGCAGTCATCAAAACAGCATGGTACTCACACAGAAATATAGAAATGGAACAGAATAGAAAGCCCATAAATAAACTCATGCACCTACTGTCAAGTAATCTATGACTATGGAAGCAAGACTACACAATGTTGGAAAGACAATCTCTTCAACAAATGGTAACGGGAAAACTAGACAGCCACATATAAAAAACATGTAATTAGATTATTCCTTAACTCCATACACAAAAATAAGCTCAAAATAGATTCAAGACCTACAAGTGGGACTGGACAATATAAAACTCCTAGAGAAAAACATAGGCAGAACCCTCTCTGACATAAATCATACCAACATTTTTTTTTGATCCATCTCCAAGAATAATGGAAATTAAAGAAAAAATAAATAAATAAACCTACTCCAAGGACTTCCCCGGAGGTTCAGATGGTAAAGCGTCTGTCTACAATGAGGGAGATCTGGGTTCGATGCCTGGGTCAGGAAGATACCCTGGAGAAGGAAATGGCAACCCACTCCAGTACTATTGCCTGGAAAATCCCGTGGATAGAGGAGCCTGATAGACTACAGTCCATGTGGTTGCAAAGAGTCGGACACAACTGAACGACTTCACTCACTAACTCATTCCAACTCAAAGCTTTTGCATAGCAAAGGAAACAATAAACAAAACTAAAAGACAACCCAGAGATTGGGAGAAAATATTTGCAAATGATATGACCAATAAGGGATTAGTCTCCAAAATTTACAAACAGCTTGTGATGTTTAATAACATCAAAACAGACAGCTCACTTTAAAAATGGGCAGATGGCCAATAGGCACATAAAAATTGTTCAACATCACTAGTTATTAAAGAAATGCAAATCACACTACAATGAGATATCAACTCACACAAGTCGGAATGACTATCTTCAAAAATCCACAAACAACAAGTGCTGGAGAGGGTGTGGAAATAATGGAATCCTCTTGAACTGTTGGTTGGAATGTAGATTGGTACAGCAACTATGGAGAACAGTATATTGTTCAATTGGGAAATTGTCTCTGACTCTTTGGACCTCATGGGCTTTGATTTAGGGGTTTGATTTAGGTCATGCCTGAATGACCTAGTGGTTTTCCCTAATTTCTTCAATTTAAGTCTGAATTTTGCACTAAGGAGTTCATGATCTGAGCCACAGTCAGCTCCCAGTCTAGTTTATGCTGACTGTATAGAGCTTCTCCATCTCTGATGGCAAAGAATGTAATCACTCTGATTCTAGTATTGACCAACTGGTGATGTCCATATGTAGAATTATCTCTTGTGTTATTGGAACAGGGTGTTTGCTATGACAAGCTCATTCTCTTGGGGAAACTGTTACCCTTTGCCCTGCTTCATTTTGTATTCCAAGACCAAACTTGATGGAGAAAAATATTGGGGTTCCTTAAAAAGCTAAAACAGAGCCTCCATATAACCCTGCAATCCTACTCCTGTGCATATATCCAGAGAAAAATGTGGTCCAAAAAGATCCATGTACAATGTTCATCACAACATTGTTTATGGTAGCTAAGACATTAAAGCATCCCAAATGTCCATCAACAGAGGAATAGATAAAGGAGGTGTGGTACTTATATACAATAAGTATATATACTTATATACTTAGCCATTAAAAAGAATGAAATAATGCCATTTGCAGCAACATAGATGGATCCATTGAGTGTCATACTGAGTGAAGTAAGTCAGACAGAGAAGAAATTTATATAACATTCCTTATATGTGAAATCTGAAAAGAAATGATACAATTGATCTTACAAAGCAGAAAGATACTCACAGGCTTAGAAAACTTATCATTGCCAGGGGGAAGGGATAGTTAGGGACTTCAGGAAGAGGATGTATGTGCCATGCTTGCCAAGTTGCTTCAGCCATGTCCAACTCTTTGCGGCCCCATGGACTGTAACTCACAGGCTCCTCTGTCCATGGGATTCTCCAGGCAAGAATATTGGAGTGGATTGCTATGCCCTCCTCCAGGGGATTTTCCTGACACAGGGATTGAACCTGTTACATCCTGCAGCTCCTCCTTTGCAGGTGGATTCTTTATCAGCTGAGCCACCAGGGAAGCCCTCAGGTGATATACACATTGCTGTATTTAAAATGGATAGCCAACAAAGACCTATTGTGTAGCACATGGAACTCTGCTTAATGTTATGTGTCAGTCTGAATGGGAGGGCACCTTGGGGGAGATGGTTACATGTATATGTATGGCTGTGTACTTTCACTGTTCACCTGAAGCTACTACAATACTGTTAATCTGCTATACACCAATGCAAAATGTTTTTGGTGTTAGAAAAAATAAAATTAAAAAAATGAAAACAAAGAAGAAACTATCATCAGTAGATAAAGTTGGATTTAGTAGCAGGCCACTATGGGCTCAAAATTTTCTGCTTATTTTTCTAAAGATAATGAGAGAAATAAATACATCAAGCTGCTTTTATAGTTTTTTTTTTTTTTTTTTTACTATTTTGGAAAGCAGATCTCACAGAACTATCTAGTAAAATGGATTTATTATAGGGGAAACTAATACTAAAAATATCAACCCTAGAATCTTCACTCTTGCCTTAAATTGACCAATTCTTTCTCATTGTTTTCCTCATTTATTTCAGAGGTCTCACCATTAAGAGTTACAGGGATTTTTATCATAATGACATTTAATTGCCCTGTAAATTGTTAAATAATTGACTCATGGTAACGAAGATCATGGCATCTAGTCCCATCACTTCATGGGAAATAGATGGGGAAACAGTGGAAACAGTGTCAGACTTCATTTTTGGGGGCTCCAAAATCACTGTAGATGGTGACTGCAGCCGTGAAATTAAAAGACGCTTACTCCTTGGAAGAAAAGTTATGACCAACCTAGATAGCATATTCAAAAGCAGAGACATTACTTTGCCAACAAAGAACCGTCTAGTCAAGGCTATGGTTTTTCAGTGGTCATGTATGGATGTGAGAGTTGGACTGTGAAGAAGGCTGAGCATAGAAGAATTGATGCTTTTGAACTGTGGTGTTGGAGAAGACTCTTGAGAATCCCTTGGACTGCAAGGAGATCTAACCAGTCCATTCGGAAGGAGATCAGCCTTGAGATTTCTTTGGAAGGAATGATGCTAAAGCTGAAACTCCAGTACTTTGGCTACCTCATGTGAAGAGTTGACTCATTGGAAAAGACTCTGATGCTGGGAGGGATTGGGGGCAGGAGGAAAAGGGGACGACAGAGGATGAGATGGTTGTATGGCATCACCGATTCGATGGAGGTGAGTTTGAGTGAACTCCGGGAGTTGGTGATGGACAGGGAGGCCTAGCGTGCTGTGATTCATGGGGTCTCAAAGAGTGGGACACGACTGAGCGACTGAACTGAACTGAACTGAAGATGTTTTACAATGGTAGTAATTTGGAAGCAGACAAAAGCAAATAACCCTAACTTGTGGGATAGGTGACTTGAGAACTCTTTGTTTCTAAACAGCCTTTCTATGAAGTGGAAATAATAGCAGGAGTGACTATCCCCATTACAGAGAAGAAACCAATTCTTGCTCCATGTTGGAAACTGTTTCTTTGACTTGCTTTTCATTGCTTCTGTTATTATGAGTGAGTGAAGTCACTCAGTCGTGTTCGACTCTTTGCGACCCCATGGATGGCAGCCCACCAGTCTCCTCCATCCATGGGATTTTCCAGGCAAGAGAATTGGAATGGGTTGCCATTTCCTTCTCATACTTTACTAACTTGACTCAGAGGACCCTACCCCTCTGCCTGACTGTAAACTAAAGTGCTTTTGTTCAATGAGAGATATTGTGACCCTACCCACCTGTGAATACAAGAGATTAACACACACCTTCCCAAGGCTGGCATTCCCTTGGAGATGTTTTGCAAGATTGAAGATTCTTTTACTTTATTTCCCTCACTGCCTCTTACTCTCTATTCTGTCTTTTGACTTTAATTCCTCATTGCTTCTTTCCGCTCTACAAAAGAACTTGGAATCCAGACTGTGATGAGTTGGTTACTCTAAGACACCAGTCTGCATCTTCTCAGTCAGCTGACTTTGAATAAAGTCAAATTCCTGGCTTCAACACCTTGCCTCAGATTCATTAGCCTGTTGTGTGATAAGCAGTGGGAGCTGGGACTCAGTAACATCCTCTCTTTTCTGTTACAGTAAATGATTTTATACCATATAAATGTTATTCAGGCCCTAATTGTTCAAGGTTTCTTTAAGTTCTTTCACAGTTATTTCTAACTAAACTCTCCTTTTAAAACATTTGCATATTATTAGTAAGTATTCCCACACTTCTGGAGGATACAGTATATAAAGATATACTCATATCATAAATTCATTGAAATATTAATCATGAACATAATTACAATTACTATAGCAATCTCACATATAAAAAAATTGTGGCTCAGTCATACTAATTACTTATGTAGCATCAGCCATCTAGTATGTGGCTAGGATTCACATGCAGTTCTCTTGGACACAATAGGCTCTTAATTCACTGAACAAGCTTCCATTCTCTAGAAGTGTGTTAGTCTCTGTTATAGTGAGAGTTGTTTGATTTTTCTTAATTAATTTAAATTTGTTGTCCCTGTGATTACCTTTAAAATCTATGTGTTTAATAACCAACTCTAGATTTTTGCCTGCAATGGACATTGAGCTCCTTGAAAACAGCTGATTATTACTATGTTTTCTATCCTGGAGTTCATTTGCAAATGTGAATGTCCTGCACATTCTTGTTAGGATGTAGATTCTTTAGAGGAAAAGACATCAAAGTAGGTGTAGAAATCTCTTTCTTTGCTAGTGTTGTCTGATCTTTAGTTAGAGTTGATATCTAGGATTGTAGCACTCCCAGGTATCAGTAGAAACATTACAGGGATTGCTCCATAATTCTCCCGGTGACATTTGACTCAATCAATCTGCTTAAGTTTACATTTAAATTGAATATCAAAAGTAAACTAAACATAAAAGTAGCACTATCTGTCAACTGCAATTGGCATTTGCCATTGGCACTTGCCATCTAACTCTACAAGGGTTAAATCACATGCTGCTGCAGCTGCTGATTTTCAACAAACCCTGAAAGGAGTTCAGGATGGAGAGCAGAAATGAGGCACTTTGAGCTCTGGGGAAAATTGGCAGAACAGGTCTTCAGATAGATATTTTTATGAACTGATTTTATGAGTCCAATTTTTTTAATCTCTTCATATCTAGAAAAACAATAAAATCCTTCATAGTGATGATTATTCCTCATGAATAGCAGAATCTGGAAAAATTATATGTTTAATTGCATGTACTCCCCCTTCACCAAATTCACATATATGCTAACCTTTCCCTGTACCTCTTTGGAGCAGTTTCTTAGAATTATCTGAAATGCTGTCTCTTGGGCAATAGTCCTCATTCTGCCCTCAAATAAAGCTTAACTCTCAACTCTCACACTGTGCTTTTTTTTTTTAAGTTGGCAGTCAATAACAGGTATATAATAAGCTTATTTAAAAATAATCATGAGCCTGACTATCGTTCTTTTTCCACAGGAGCCCTTCCTGAATTAAGACAAGTACCTTTGTTTTCTGAGCATATTTTTGTTAACAAGGAATGAATGCAATATTCAGTGGAAGGCATTTATTTTTTTCCCTTCATGTTTGAAACACAAGTTGGAAAGGGCAGCTGTCACAAGAGGACTTTTATTCCCTGGACATTGTCTGTGCGTTCATCTCAGGAATGTGATGGATCACGTGAAACATTGCAGTTTATCTGTGGGATAAGGTCTAGTGGGAATCCACAAAGCAATTCATGCAGTAATGCTCTGGAAAACCTATTTAGGCCAAACTTGAATATATTCTATTTCTTTTGCCTTTGCCAGCTGCTCCTTTCTGAAGCCAGCCTTCTCTTTTCAAAGAGCTTATTATTAAAATGGAGCTAATTAGAGCCCGGTTTGCACCATCTGTTAGAAGAAGGATCACTGCTGATGTGTTTACAAACTACCTCATACATTCTTTATCACCAGTATATATTTTAGAATAATATAGATATATATTTTCTTGATTATTTTTATGAAATGTTTTGGGTAATAATATGGCATTTTTCTTGGTGTAAAGAAAAAATATTTAAGTTGTTCCTGGTGGCTGATACATAAGTAGTTTTACAATTTGTACACAATAGCCAAACTGAGTGTAATCACAGCACTTTAGCATTTATGTATCGTGTCTGGGTCTTAGGGATCTTTTTGAATCCACTCATATGATGCCCAGACATCAGTTTGATGAAGAGTCAACCATCAACATCTATATGTTTTCTTATTTTAACAAAAGCATATTAAGAATAGTCAATCTCTATTTTTCCAGAAATGTGTTTACAAAACAATAATCCAATCATATAAATAGTCTGCTTAATCAAAATTAACCATTTTATATTTAGATTATCAGTTTTGAAATCAATGTCCACTAAAATCCTGTGGAATATCACTTTAACACGTTTAGCAATCTGAAGACCTTTCCAAGGCTTTAGGATCATTCTAAAGATAAATTTAATCACACAGACTATTAGATAGAAATAAGAAAGCTTTGGGAGTTGGCTTGCATTTATTTATTTTAGGACATATTCTGAAAGTTTTCTATTTCCCTTAATGCATTTGTCAGATCAATTTTGGGACTTGATTATAAAAGCTAAGTTATATAAGAACAAAATCAGATATCTGAACTCTAGTTCAAGTAGATATATCAGTGTGAGAAAAATTCATTTATCTTAAGATATAGGTGATTTGGAAGCCCTAAAACAAAATATAAGAAACTGTATTCTTTGATGGTCACATGTGTCTATGAAAGAGAGCAAACATAAATTTTTCCAAAGACAGAAACCAATGAAAAGAATTGTTGCTGTTTTTTATATTAGCGATAAGGAAGAGAGAGGCATTATAACAGGAAATTCTTCTGCTTTCTCCCTGCGTGCCTCATACTAAAATCAACATTTTCAGGGAACTTATTCAGATATTCAGTTTAAATACAAGTTCTGTATAATGTATTCAAAAGCCTAATATGTCTTTTGAGTGACCATTCTTTGAATTATTCCTAGTCATTTTACTTCTAACAATGACAATACTTCATTTTACCTTCAGGAACATTTTCCCATCCTTGCTTTCATGAGGTTTTATAAGATAACTTGAGGTACTGTGGGATACAGTTATAATTCCCATGCACTGGTGAAAAATCAAAGATACAAATAAACAAAAAAAGAGTCTCTAAATTCAGCATAGACAAGAAAGAACTGTTTAAACATCCACCAGGTGAGAAAAAGACATGTTTTGGCTAGTCAGAGAGAAATAGTTATAGCATTACCATTCTAAGTGACCTAGAACAATGACATTGGGTATTAAAATGCGTTATACATGTCTTCTTCTTTAAGTTACATGTTAGGTTTTCTTTATGTTATTATTTTTCAACAACACTTTGATAATCATTATAGTTAATACTCTCCTTACCAAAATGGCCAATGCCTGTGCTGCTCTTCCAAGTGGGAGAGCCCTGCACTGGCAGATCATTTCACTCACAGCAAACAGCATGGGGACCACCTCTCCGCCATTGCATTGGAGTCCAAGTTCCCATTTAAATACTTTTTTTTTTTTTTGAGAGGCTTTGTTCTCCCTGTTGTAAATAAGAGTCTTCTCATTCTTCTATTTTATTAGAATATTTACTTTAGAAAACTTGTAAGTTCTTTCACTATTTGTCTAAAATGCATATAAATCGTTCTAGAAACTAAATAAGCCTCTTGCCAGCTTTATAACTTAGGGATGCTTTTCTTAAGGGTCTGGGAGATATCTTTTTGAAAAGTAAACATCAATTGAAATAGTACCCCTATTTTGCAGTTTCTGTGAGACAGTGAGAGCCTAACTTCAGGGGATATCTAGCTCCAAGTTGAAAAAAATACCTCTTGTCCAAAAGATATAAGAAATTTGTTTTTCCATTGTATAAATCAATTAAATAACATGGGTGGTCACTCCAATTACCAGGTAAATTTAGGGTAAGCATGTGTGTAATAAATGGTGCTATTGTATTCTCTTATTTGAGACTGCCACTGCTAAGTCGCTTCAGTCGTGTCCAACTCTGTGCAACCCCATGGAAAGCAGCCTACGAGGCTCCGCCATCCATAGGATTTTCCAGACAAGAGTACTGGAGTGGCTTGACATTCAGTTCATTTCAGTCGCTCAGTCGTGTCTGACTCTTTGCGACCCCATGAATTGCAACACAACAGGCCTTCCTGTCCATCACCATCTCCCGGAGTTCACTCAAACTCACCTCCATCAGGTCAGTGATACCATCCAGCCATCTCACCCTCTGTCGTCCCCTTCTCTTCCTGCCCCCAATCCCTCCCAGCATCAGAGTCTTTCCCAATGAGTCAACTCTTCGCATAAGGTGGCCAAAGTACTGGAGTTTTAGCTTCAGCGTCATTCCTTCCAAAGAAAACCCAGGACTGATCTCCTTTAGAATGGACTGGTTGGATCTCCTTGCAGTCCAAGGGACTCTCAAGAGCCTTCTCCAACACCACAGGGTGACAATATACAGCCTTAACATACTCCTTTTCCTATTTGGAACCAGTCTGTTGTTCCATGTCCAGTTTGAACTGTTGCTTCCTAACCTGCATACAGATTTCTCAAGAGGCAGGTCAGGTGGTCTGGTATTCCTATCTCTTTCAGAATTTTCCACAGTTCATTGTGATCCACATAGTCAAAGATTTTGGCATAGTCAATAAAGCCATTATCTTCTCCTATTTGAGGACTAACTACTGTTTTCCTCTATTTCTTTGCATTGATCACTGAGGAAGGCTTTCTTATCTCTTCTTGCTATTCTTTGGAACTCTGCATTCAGATGCTTGTATCTTTCCTTTTCTCCTTTGCTTTTTGCTTCTCTTCTTTCACAGCTATTTGTAAGGCCTCCTCAGACAGTCATTTCGCTTTTTCTGCATTTCTTTTCCAAGGGGATGGTCTTGATCCCTGTCTCCTGTACAATGTCACAAACCTCCATCTATAGTTCATCAGGCACTCTGTCTATCAGATCTAGTCCCTTAAATCTATTTGTCACTTCCACTGTAAAACATAAGGGATTTGATTTAGGCTATACCTGAATGGTCTAGTGGTTTTTTCTACTTTTTTCAATTTAAGCCTCAATTTGGCAATAAGGAGTTCATTATCTGAGCCACAGTCAGCTCCTGGTCTGGTTTTTGCTGACTGTATAGAGCTTCTCCATCTTTGGCTGCAAAGAATATAATCAATCTGATTTTGATGTGGACCATCTGGTGATGTCCATGTGTAGAGTCTCTCTTGTGTGGTTGGAAGAGGGTGTTTGCAATGATCAGTGCATTTTCTTAGCAAAACTCTATTAGTCTTTGCCCTGCTTCATTTCGTATTCCAAGGCCAAATTTGCCTGTTACTCCAGATGTTTCTTGACTTCCTACTTTTGCATTCCAGTCCCCTTTAATGAAAACGACATCATTTCTTTTGGTGTTAGTTAAAAAAGGTCTTGTAGGTCTTCATAGAACTGTTCAACTTCAGCTTCTTCAGCGTTACCTGTTGGGGCATAGACTTGGATTACTGTGATATTGAATGGTTTGCCATTGGAGACGAATGTTCATCTTGGAGACAAACAGATCATTCTGTCATTTTTGAGATTGCATCTAAGTACTGCATTTCGGATTCTTTTGTTGACCATGATGACTACTCCATTTCTTCTGAGAGATTCTTGCCTGCAGTAGTAGATATAATGGTCATCTGAGTTAAATTCACCCATTCCAGTCCATTTTAGTTAGCTGATCCCTAGAATGTTGACGTTCACTCTTGCCATCTCCTGTTTGGCCACTTCCAATTTGCCTTGATTAATAGACCTGTCATTGCAGGTTCCTATGCAATAAATATTGCTTTTTACAGAATGAGAAAGACTCTCATTTTACAGAATGAGAAAGACTAGAGATATCTTCAAGAAAATTAGAGACACCAAGGGAACATTTCATGCAAAGATGGGCTCGATAAAGGACAAAAATGGTATGGATCTAACAGAAGCAGAAGATATTAAGAAGAGGTGACAAGAAAACACAAAAGAACTATACAAAAAAAGATCTCATGACCAAGATAATCATGATGGTGTGATCACTCACCTAGAGCCAGACATCCTGGAATGTGAAGTCAAGTGGGCCTTAGAAAGCATTACTAAAAACAAAGCTAGTGGAAGTGATGGAATTCCAGTTGAGCTATGTCAAATCCTGAAAGACAATGCTGTGAAAGTGCTGCACTCAATATGCCAGCAAATTTGGACAACTCAGCAGTGGCCACAGGACTGGAAAAGATCAGTTTTCATTCCAATTCCAAAGAAAGGCAATGCCAAAGAATGCTCAGAATACCGCACAATTGCACTCATCTCACACGCTAGTAAAGTAATGCTCAAAAATCTCCAAGCCAGGCTTCAGCAATATGTGAACCGTGAACTTCCAGATGTTCAAGCTGGTTTTAGAAAAGGCAGAGGAACCAGAGATCAAATCACCAACATCCGGTGAATCGTGGAAAAAGCAAGAGAGTTCCAGAAAAAACATCTGTTTCTGCTTTATTGACTTTGCCAAAGCCTTTGACTGTGTGGATCACAATCAACTGTGGAAAATTCTGAAAGATATGGGAATACCAGACCACCTGACCTGCCTCTTGAGAAACTTATATGCAGGCCAGGAAGCAACAGTTAGAACTGGACATGGAACAACAGACTGGTTCCAAATAGGAAAAGGAGTTCGTCAAGGCTGTATATTGTCACCCTGCTTATTTAACTTCCAGGCAGAGTACATCATGAGAAACACTGGGCTGGAAGAAACACAAGCTGGAATAAAGATTGCTGGGAGAAATATCAATAACCTCAGCTATGCAGATGACACCACCTTTATGGCAGAAAGTGAAGAGGAACTAAAAAGCCTCTTGATGAAAGTGAAAGTAGAGAGTGAAAAAGTTGTCTTAAAACTCAACATTCAAAAAACGAAGATCATAGCATCTGATCCCATCACTTCATGAGAAGTAGATGGGGAAACAGTGGAAAGTGGCAGACTTTATTTTTTGGGGCTCCAAAATCACTGCAGATAATGACTGCAGCCTTGAAATTAAAGACGCTTACTCCTTGGAAGGAAAGTTATGACCAATCTAGATAGCATATTCAAAAGCAGAGACATTATTTTGCCAACAAAGGTCTGTCTAGTCAAGGCTATGGTTTTTCCTGTGGTCATGTATGGATATGAGAGTTGGACTGTGAAGAAAGCTGAGCGCCAAAGAATTGATGCTTTTGAACTGTGGTGTTGGAGAAGACTCTTGAGAATCCCTTGGACTGCAAAGAGATCCAATCAATCCATTCTGAAGGAGGTCAGCCCTGGGATTTCTTTGGAGGGAATGGTGCTGAAGCTAAAACTCCAGTACTCTGGCCACCTTATGCCAAGAGTTGACTCACTGGGAAAGACTCTGATGCTGGGAGGGATTGGGGGCAGGAGGAGAAGGGGACGACAGAGGATGAGATGGCTGGATGGCATCAGTCACTCACTGAACGCGAATCTGGGTGAACTCTGGGAGTTGGTGATTTTCAGGGAGGCCTGGCGTGCTGCGATTCATGGGGTCAAAAAGAGTCAGACACAACTGAGCGACTGAACTGAACTGAACTATTCTTTATTTAGAGAACATGTAGGTAGTGGGTATTATCTACCTGGTTATAAATGGATAAGACTTCTTTCTGTTTTGCAATCTCACAGAGCACTGCCTGTGATTTGCATGCCATTCTGGTTTAATGATTGTTCAATAAGCTATTTTCTTTCTCTGTAACTATTTTGGAGAGATTTCCTGGCTTGGCAGAAATTTTTATTTTTAATTAATAATTTTCTCACCTATTTAACATGTAACTTTGGGGCTCTGTGAGGAAACATCTTCATTATATGATGACATAAGGTAGTTAGAAACAATTCAGTTAGAGTAGGCACTTTTCTTACTCTGACCAGAACGGGACTCTTGGCTGACCAGGGAAAATTCTGGGTGGAGGCACTAATTCCCACCTAAGTGAAAATGGCAGTACTGACTAACAAGCTGTCCTCGATTTGATCCCTTCCATGGACATTTTCAAAATGTCCCTCATATGTGACATGGAGAGGCACTGGTGACCCACTCCAGTACTCTTGCCTGGAAATGCCCATGGATGGAGAATCCTTGTAGGCTGTAGTCCATGCGATCTCTGAGTCGGACGCGACTGAGCGACTTCACTTTCACTTTTCACTTTCATGCATTGGAGAAGGTAATGGCAACCCATTCCAGTGTTCTTACCTAGAGAATCCCAGGGATGGAGGAGCCTGTTGGGCTGCCGTCTATGGGGTCGCACAGAGTCGGACATGACTGACGTGACTTAGCAGCAGCAGTAGTATATGTGACATCCACTCTGTCTACTTGTCTAGGCACTTAACAGGCTGTAGACTTTATTCCAGGAGAACTCTCCTGAATTGGTTTCCAGACTTCTGGATCTTTTCACTCAAGACTAGCTCCTGTCTTTATTCCACAAGTGATGCCAAATGACTTCAAAAACAGTTAATAACCAATTAAAACAGAACTCAAACCCTTAGCATCATGATTTTTTGAGGCTTTTCTGTTCAAAATTCAATAGGAATGAAGATAGTAAGGTAGTGGTAGTGTGTTGGGAAGGTTGGGTGTTTCTCCAAGCACATATACATAATAAACAAAATTAAACAACATTGAAGTGTTTATATTTCAAAAATATTTTAATTTTCTAATACTTTTGCAAGTGAATTTAGTTTATTGCCTAACATTACCTGAATTTTCACCTGTCTTTTGGAGCCAATTTGTGCTTTTTAATTCACTTAGTCAAGATACGGTTTCTCCTCTGTAATAGTGCATCTTGAATTCAAGTCTTCTCACAGATTTGCACATTTGCTTGTCTTGATTTTCTATCTTGATGTGTTCCTCCTCTCCCCAAAGTGACAGAAACATTAAAAGTCTCTGAATTATTTAAGCCAACAAAGTGACATAAACATTAAAAGTCTCTGAATTATTTAAGCAATTTGGGTAATTTTTTTTTATTAAATGTTTTTCAGTGTGTGTGTGTGTTGTAATTAACACCTAATAGACAGGAGGTGTAACTTCTTGGCATCTACCTCCAGGCGCTTGACTTCTCAGTTTTGCTATGGCGTTTTCCCAACTGTAGAATGGCATATTCTTCTCAATGTTTTCAGGAGCTAGAACCGGAAGGGATGAGTGATAGTCTTCAATCACACCACTACTGAGTGTAGCTTGACCATTCTGTGTAATTCTTTTACCTTTTTCCCTACATGCTGTACATGCTATAATAATAACACTAATGTAATATGCCACTTTCTGGGCTCTAACATTATAGAAAGAATTTAAATAATTTTATATACATTATTTGACTCCTGAAACCATATGAAAAAAATTCCTATTTGCATCTTTATTTCCAGAAAAGAAAGAGGGTTAGTAAATTGAAAGAGCTTAGCCTTGATTACGTTGGCACCAGAGCTGGACCTTTTAGCCACGTTGCTATACTTCTATAGAGTTTCTATTTAGTTACCAACCTTATTTGCAAAGGATTCAAAATAGCACAGTTCCTCTTTTATGTACAGGAATCTGAGTCAGTACTGCATGTTAATTAGGAATATAACTTCATTGTCTGAAGGCCTGTGTTTTTTTCTATTACTGTTATGCTAGCATTAACAAATAAGAGAATTAAAAATACTCCCTAAGTTTGGTAAGCAAATATTTACAGTCCAGGATATGTGTGTTTAACATGACACATTCTTTCTTTGGACTGTTATCACAGAAGGGACCATTTTGTTCTTTACAGACATCCTAACCCACCAGGTCCATCCATGAACTTAAAATCAGTAATTTGAAGAACAAAATGAATTCACCTTCTCTGAAAAAGAGACCAGTTTGAAACCAAAATATGAAATGACTTCAAAACAATATCAATGGAGAAATAGACCTATGATTTTGCAACAGTGAAATTCAACTATTATGTCATTTTAGTTAACCCGTTTTTTGTCACCATAATTTTAGGTTGTCAGAACCTCTTCTAAGGATCTTGCCACTTCTGAATAATAACTTCAAAGAATAAAATGTTTAAATTCCCAGATATTGAATAATACTGAGTAATAATCCTTAGTAAGTATTATTGGAATCTGACAGAGAAGGGATATCAGTCAAAATGAAAAGAAAAAAGGAAATCAGTAAAGTTCATGAAAGCAAGAAATTGACAGACACTCAGGGCCTTTATCTATTAGCTCTAAGAAAAATAACCCATCTGTTCTGTCTGCCTAATACAATGGCTACCCCTTAGCAAAATGCTAAAATTCTGGGTTTGAACTGCAAGATCTCTTTAATGCCATATAGAGTTTTTGCTATACTCCATTTATAAACATAAAACAACAAGCATACTGGCCTGGAGAAAAGTTCATTTTTTGCAAAACTGCTTTTTAATTCAGGTATAACACAAAGCTCCAAGACTTAACTTTTCCTGGTAGATATTTTCAGATCTATTTAACATGGTCATAGTATGAAGCAGTTTCTGATTTATGTGGTGAGCTTCCGACTTTTGGTATTTTCTTTCTCAACCTCAATCCATCAGGAAGCAGGTCTGAATCACATTTAACACTAATACGGCACTGTCAATAATGCCTAGTACCCAGTATGCATAACAAGAAAGCCTCTGGAAGATGTAGAGGGTTCAGGATGTGAGCTGGAAGTCTAAGCAGCCTAACCTGATTTTTCAAGTTTATGGTGGTTTTATGTATTTGGAGCAAAATAATGCAAGCTGTTGAATTAGGAAAAAAAAAAAAAGAGAGAGAGAGATTTCATGGATAAATGGAGAATTACAGCAAAACTCCACGGTTTGGTACCGTTTGAGCAAAAGGCTTTTAGGATATTTTGGTGACACAGAAGGGCTTCCTCAGAGGTCTGTATCAATCAGACCATTAACCTCAATATCATCATATTCCCATTATCTGGCACAGGTCCTGCATATTCAGTTCAGTTCAGTCGCTCAGTCGTGTCTGACTCTTTGCGACTCGATGAATCTCAGCACGCGAGGCCTCCCTGTCCATCACCATCTCCCAGAGTTCACTCAGACTCACGTCCATCGAGTCTGTGATGACATCCAGCCATCTCATCCTCGGTCGTCCCCTTCTCCTCCTCCCCCAATCCATCCCAGCATCAGGGTCTTTTCCAATGAGTCAACTCTTCGCATGAGGTGGCCAAAGTACTGGAGTTTCAGCTTCAGCATCATTCCTTCCAAAGAAATCCCAGCGTTGATCTCCTTCAGAATGGACTGGTTGGATTTCTTTGCAGTCCAAGGGACTCTCAAGAGTCTTCTCCAACACCACAGTTCAAAAGCATCAGTTCTTCAGCGCTCAGCCTTCTTAACAGTCCAACTCTTACATCCATACATGACCACAGGAAAAACCATAGCCTTGACTAGATGGACCTTAGTCGGCAAAGTAATGTCTCTGGTTTGAATATGCTATCTAGATTGGTCATAACTTTTCTTCCAAGGAGTAAGTGTCTTTTAATTTCATGGCTGCAGTCACCATCTGCAGTGATTTTGGAGTCCCCCAAAATAAAGTCTGACACTGTTTCTACTGTTTCCCCATCTATTTCCCATGAAGTGATGGGACAAGATGCCATGATCTTCGTTTTCTGAAAAGTTGAGCTTTAAGCCAACTTTTTTACTCTCCTCTTTCACTTTCATCAAGAGGCTTTTTAGTTCCTCTTCACTTTCTGCCATAAGGGTGGTGTCATCTGTATACCTGAGGTTATTGATATTTCTCCCGGCAATAAGATACTGATAAAAACAGATTGGATATAACTCAAAATCAAGTCCGTTTATAGTTGCTATAACCCCTAGATCCCTACTAGTACTATACCATTATTTCACAGACACACTTTACTTAAGGTGTCAAACTACTTTCTTATCTGGTTTCCCATTTTGAGTAGTAGAGGGATTGTGTTATGCCCAGACTCTAGCTAAGGTTATTTTGGCTGAAGAAAGCACAAAACAAGTTATATATTTGTGTTTGTGTGTTCAGTTGCTTCCACCTTGTCTGACTCTTTGACCCTGTGGACTGTAACCCGCCAGGCTCCTCTGTCCATGGGATTCTCCAGGCAAGAATACTGCAGTGCGTTGCCAGTTCCTCCTCCAGGGGATCTTCCCGACCTGGGATCAAACCTGTATCTCCTGCATTGCAGGAAGATTCTTTAGAATTGAGTTACTGGGGAAGCCCATATTTGTAACTGAGTATAAACATATTTCCTGAAGCCTAGACAAATGCTGATGACACTGCACTGTATCTCTGCACATTCTAGAAACTACATGCTCAGTAAACTTGGTGACAGGTTTAGAGAAGTGTAATGAAAAAATAAGTAGGGCTGTCATGTAGCTGCTAGAGGGTTTATAACAAACACTGTCCAAAAATCATTTGTTTACTTAACAATGTTTACTGAAGACATACTATATATCAGGCACTAGACTGAAATCTAGTCTCGACACTGGGAGCTCAGGGTATTTATTGCAGTAACATCCAGATTAATAAGTAATTATGACCCAGAATGGTGAAGTTACGCTAAAACATCACAGAAGACATAAGACAGAGCAAGCAAATGACATGGGAATTTGGAAAGAGTTGTTTAATATGTCAGTCATGGCTTACACTTTGCAACCCCATGGATGGTAGCCTACCAGGCTCCTCTGTCCATGGGATTTCCCAGGCAAGAATACTGGAGCGAGTTTCCTTCTCCAGAGGATCTTTCCAACCCAGGGACTGAACTTACATCTCCTGCATTAGCAGACAGATTCTTTGCAGCTGAGCCACCAAGGAAGTCTGATGGAAACATTAGACAAACTCAAATAATGCACATTGCAAAATAAACTGATCTGTACTTTTGAAAAATGTCGATGTCATGAAATTCTAAGTCAGACTAAGGTACTGTTCCCTACCAAAGAGAGATGACAACTGAATGTAAAGGTGACAACTGGAGTAAGTCCCAACACCATATTTTCTGTTGCTGAAAAAAAAAAACACTGGGACAATTGGCAAAATCTGAATTATTTGATAACTGGAGTGTGGTAATAAAAAAAAAAAGGAAGAGAGAATGACTGTTTTTAAAGAGAGACTATAAAGGGAAATAGAAAGGAAAGACTATAAAAGAGTGAAAGGAAGAGAGGGATAAAGTGAGGAAAAGGAGAGGAAGGGAGAAAGATTTTTTTTTAAAGAAGGAAGAGAAGGGAAAAACCTCCAAATAGAGCCAATCCTCCCCACAAAGCATTTAGCCAGGGACCTGGAGCCGGCGCTTCCCGGCGTCTCAGAGAACCGCGGCGAGGGCGGCAGCAGCGAGGCGCTGCCGGCGACGGGCAGGCGCGCGACCCTAGCCTCCATTTTGCTTAACGGCGGGAAATAGGCGCCGCAGACCGCGTGGCCTGGACTCGGGTGACGCTCTCGCGGGAAGGGGCGGCGGAAGCGCGCGGCGCGGCCCCGCGGCAGGGAGGCGGGGCAGGCCTGCTTCCGGGTCGGGTCGCAGCGGGGCGGGGCCGCGGCGGCGAGCGGCAGGGCGGCCGCCATCTTGGAGAAGAGAGAGGAAGGGCAGTCGCGGCCTCAGGAGTGTGTGGCGCCATGGCCCGAGAGCTGCGTATTGCTGGGTATCACTCTGCAAACTCCAAGGGGAAACTCCTGAAATCTGATTTATTCGTTTACAGTGCGAGTCCTTGCACAGGTGGAGACCGCAACAGTCCAAAAGAACAAACGCAAAGAGACCTCAAAGTTATCTCTGGGCAAATTTAGAAGGTAACAGTAGTCTTTGGTTTCTGCCAACCTCGTCTTTTTTTTTTTTTTTTTTTTTTTGACGATGGCAACTCTTTGGTTTCCTGGTGGAACCCCTATGGAGTGACTTTTCCCTCCACTGGATCAAGTCTTCCTCTATTTGAGTGGCATCTGCTGGAAAGGGAGAAAGAGAGGGGAAAATGGAGTTTGATAGCCAAGAATAAAGTAAATACAGTAAAAGATTAATATTTGAAAGTATTTGAGTGAAGGATATTTTGTACTAGAAAATCTAGCCTTGCTCAAAGAGAGAAACTGTTTTGCTTTCAGCCTTGTGGGGAGGCACACTGACTGAAAACCTTCACGCTGGCCAGGCACCATAGTAACCATTTGCATGAGTTGTTTTAGGACAGGAGGTCCTGGTAAGGAACAGGGAACAAATGAGCCACCCCAACTGGAAGAGTTCAGGAAAGGTCAAAAGGAGACACCACATGTCTGACCACCTCTCAGAATCCTTTTCACTGGCATCCATCTTGGTTGAACAAAGTGTGAACCACCAGGAAGGACTCTGAGTCAGAATGATTGGATAAAGACAAGCCAGAAACTAATCCCAGCACTGTAAACTGCAGCCACGTGGCAGAGCAGTTCTCCTGGGTTCTCTTACCCTACTGTTCTCTGCAGGGGTGCCATTTCCCAATAAAATCTTTTGCTTTCTCAGCATATGTGTCTCCTTGGATAATTTATTTTGGAGTCTTAGACAAGAGCCCAGTTTTGGGCCCTGGAAGGGGGTCCTTCTTCCTGCAACAAATGGCTACTCTGGCAGGTCTCTGCTGCAACTGACATCCTGACTACTCTGGGTGCTCAGGGACCAGCTTGCCTGCCGATAGACCAGACCCAGCAGCCACAACTGGTACCCTTTTGTCCCTGGTCTCCTCCTGACACAGACAACTGGCCAGAGTGCCCCGACTGGTAAGGAACAAGAGACTTTATTGACCTCTCACCTCTTCGCTCTTTCTTTCCTCTCCTTAACCCTTCCTATCCTACCCCTTTTTTCCTAGCACCCTAGTCCGGGACACAGGAATCTGGTTGAAGGGCCTCAGCCTGAGCTGAAGATTGGAGACTGAGCACCTCCTCTTGGCAAAGAACTCAAATTTTGGTTCTGGTCTGGTCTGGTCTTATTTCTGGTAGGGCTGAGTTCAAGTCCTCCCTTCTCTGGAGGCCAAGGTTAAAGTCCTGTAATGCCTGAGTATCTGCAGGTGGCAGGAGATGTCTGTAAGTCTAAGCCCTTTGCCCCCCCTCCCACCTCATCATTCAACCTGGCTTCCTTTCTTCTCTTTGAAATCTTTGAAGACCTGAGATATTTTCATTTACTCTGTTAGTACTTGGATATGAAGTTCTGTGTCTCTATAGGAAGTTTTCTGAGAGAATGTAATCTTGTATTTAAGGAATGTTTGATGAGGACTGCCAGTCTAGTGTGTATTTTATTCTCTGTGTTCTGTGTAGAGATTTTGATGGCCATTTTGCTTTGTCTGGCCACCATTTGGTTTAGACCTGCCATCATTTTGACAGAACTTGATTTTATTTCCCTATACCTTGAGACCAGGACTCTCAGGAATACTTATCTAGACTGTCTCTAACTCCAATGGCTGAGAAAAAAACAGGAAATTTTAATTTAATTTTTTAAAATTTAAATGAAAAAAATTCATTTAAAATTTTATTTATTGCAACTGTTATTTATAAACTAGTGAATTTTATATTCTTATATCTAATTCATGACTAAGCTTTGAAAATGAAGCTAGATCTTGTGTTGTGTCTGTCTGAATATGTCTCTGTATGTCTTTGCCTCGGATAATATTTTTGAGATTAATTTGTAAATGAGCTCTATTTAATTGGCTTAAAAAAAAGTACGAACTTACAAATGAAATCATTCTAAATTGAATAATGAATTCCAGGTTCATGTGAACTGGGAAATATTCAGTATTAAATACCTGATATTAATGTTTGTTTGTTGAACTAACTAGTAATATAGACATGTCTTAGAATAATTAACATTAAGTAGAATATTCTCATTGTACCTAGGTTTAATATGTTAAATGTTATTATATCTGTTACAAGTTTGTCAACAAGGAAATTATCTCGAGTGAAGAAATTTCTAAAAATTGTAAATGAGATATCTTCTTGATAAGCTCTATTAAGAATAATTATGCTTTAGGAATGTCTGTCTAAAATAGTCTCTCCATATTGGAGTGACTTAAATCTCTAAGGGTTGTGCTAAACTAAGTGTTGAAAGTCTATTGAATAGCTAGGTCATTTCCAAATAAAATACAATTTTGAAACATTTACCACTAAACACTAATTTCCCTTTACAAAGAAACTAAAGAGATTTGGGACTATAAATGAATAACGTTTAGTGCCATCCTAAAATATTCTAAGAAAACAAAGTTTTGAGAAAAAAATCGCTGATATTTATGCTCACCAATCTATAAAATGCTAAATAAAAATTAGTTCTTGGCTGCTTAAGGAAAGTAGAAAGAGTGTTTTCAGTAAAAGGACGTAATGAAAAAGATACTAAAAAGAGTTACACATGATCAGGATTTTCTAAAATTAGATTACAATTAGTATATAAATGGATTTTGTTAGGATTGACACAGCCATAGGAAAACTGGTTAGAGCCAGCTAGGTCCAAGATGGCAGAGTTGACTTTCACTAGACCTTGAGCCTCAATGTATAGGACCATTGTGATGTATCAACAAGCTAAATGATACAAGAATCAGCATTGACCAAATCTGACCAAATGTTCTCAACCCTTTTATTTATTATTATTATTTTTAATATCAGATAAAATAGATTTTTAAAAAATATTTATTTTAATTGGAGACTAATTACTTTACAATATTATAGTGATTTTTGCCATACATTCACATGAATCAGCCATGGGTGTACATGTGTTCCTTATCCTGAAACCCCCTCCCACCTCTCTCCCCACCCCATCCCTCAGGGCCACACCAGTGCATCAGCCCTGAGCACTCTGTCTTATACATTGAACCTGGATTGGTGATCTATTTCACATATGATATTATACATGTTTCAATGCTACTCTCTCAAATCATCCCACCCTCACCTTCTCCCACAGAGTCCAAAAGTCTATTCTTTACATCTATGTCTCTTTTGCTGTCTCAAATATAGTCATCCTTACCATCTTTCTAAATTTCATATATATGCATTAATATACTGTATTGGTATTCTCCTTTCTGACTACTTCATTCTATATAATAGGCTCCAGTTTCATTCACATCATTAGAAATTATTCAAATGCATTCTTTTTAATAGCTGAGTAATATTCCATTGTGTATGTGTACCACAGCTTTCTTATCCATCTGTCTGCCAATGGACATCTAGGTTGCTTCCATGTCCTGGCTATTGTAAACAATGCTACAATGAATATCGGGGTACACATGTCTCTTTCGATTCTGTTTTCCTCTTCTAAACCCTTTGAATTGACTTTTTTTTTTTTTTNATCCATCTGTCTGCCAATGGACATCTAGGTTGCTTCCATGTCCTGGCTATTGTAAACAATGCTACAATGAATATCGGGGTACACATGTCTCTTTCGATTCTGTTTTCCTCTTCTAAACCCTTTGAATTGACTTTTTTTTTTTTTTGCAAAACTTCCTAAATCAAATTCTGTTGAAGTTCCTTTGACCTCTAGCTAACTTTGAGGTGCTTCAGAGGGCCTCTAAAACATTTGAAACAGAGATATTAAACTAATTAGTTTTTTTTTTTTTTTTTGGTTGATTCAGTTCAGTTCAGTTGCTCAGTCGTGTCTGACTCTTTGCGACCCCATGAATCGCAGCACGCCAGGCCTCCCTGTCCATCACCATCTCCCGGAGTTCACTCAGACTCACGTCCATCGAGTCAGTGATGCCATCCAGCCATCTCATCCTCTGTAGTCCCCTTCTCCTCCTGCCCCCAATCCCTCCCAGCATCAGAGACTTTTCCAATGAGTCAACTCTTTGCATGAGGTGAGCAAAGTACTGGAGTTTCAGCTTTAGCATCTTTCCTTCCAAAGAAATCCCAGGGCTGATCTTCAGAATGGACTGGTTTGATCTCCTTGCAGTCCAAGGGACTCTCACGAGTCTTCTCCAACACCACAGTTCAAAAGCATCAATTCCTCGGTGTTCAGCCTTCTTCACAGTCCAACTCTCACATCCATACATGCCTACTGGAAAAACCATAGCCTTGACTAGACGGACCTTAGTTGGCAAAGTAATGTCTCTGCTTTTGAATATACTATCTAGGTTGGTCATAATTACGTTAAAAATATTATCAAATGAGTAATAAATTCTCTCATAATGTCTGGTAAATATTACCAATATAGGCATCCTAGAAATTCTATGGAATTCTTAACATTCTTTTATGTCCTGGCATTCTAATGGAAAACCTGATGACTTCACAAAAGTTATAAAAAGGACTGAATGAACCAGCGAATATGCTTATAACTTTTATGGTTTCTATCTGAAAAATTACAGGTTTGAATCTTGTGTTTTCTGGGAGTCAGAAAAACCTTCCTCTCAAACTAATTATGGTAGTAATTTGGTAAAATTATACATTATAAACAAAACAATTACATTTTCTCTCTATCGACTCCCCCAGGGATTGGAAACTCTTAGGTTTCCAGTAACTTTATCAGATGAGTTAGGAAGGTTATCTCACAAACAGGTGCAAAAATCTTAAGGAAGTTCTGAGACCTTGGAAAGGTAAGATTCACCTCGATTTGTTAGGCTAAATCTGTGATAAGCCTTTGGTGAATTTCCTAGCCCTTTTTTATTTTAAAATTTCAGTCTGAGACTCTATAAATGTTTCAGCAAAGCAAAAAGTCTATGATCAATTATGTTTATATAAATCATCAGGCCAAAATTACTGAGAATAGACCTATTTTGCAAGCATCTAGCCTTAATTTGGTTATATTTGATTAAAATGAGGGTAATTTTAGGGAAGAAAAAGTGTTTCATTAAATGTTAAATCCCAGCTTGTTAATGGAAGTCTGCTTCTAGTAAGACTCATTACTTCGATAGTTATTTGCTGTTATGTGATATTAATGTAAATTTAATTGAATTCTTAAAGAACACTTTAAGTTTGTTTTTGAAGCACATCTCAGTCATCTATCTTTGGATAAAGATCAGATGCCTCATGAGCTGCAACCAGGAGTAGAAAAAGACATAATTTAAGGGACTATCTCCAACCTGGATGGAAGGATCTGTTTATCAGGTATTCTTAACTGGCTCATGCACTGTGAAACTGAAGGGAAACCGACTCTTAGATTCCCACTTCCAAAGGCCCCTACACTGGACTGATCTATAGAGAGGACAGCGGATCTCATCTCACTTTAAAATGATGCTCAGAGAAGAAACTACACTGCACCAGGACGAGAAGAAGATGACATCAGAGGTAACCAGCTTGCCCAAGATGCTGGACATGATTCATATGATCATTTAAATGTTTTCTTGACTTCATAGACCTTTACATATAAATCAAATGCCTGATCATAGGCCTTATCCTATGCTAGTTTTAGAAATCAATCCAATTGTTGGGTTTGTGGCCAGTTAACCTGTGTCTAGTTCTGGGTTACCTTGGTGAATTTCTCTACTCTGAGACTAACTGGTTGGCCCTGAGAAATTTTACTTAAATAGATATAGATATAGATAGTCATATTCAAATCACTATTGATATTACTAGATGGGATCCCCTCACCCAGCCAATTAACAATGCCTGCTCTGACTCTGGCCATAAATTTGAGTTTTCTTCTATTACTAAAGCTCAATCAGAGCAACAAGCAAAGTTTTAGCAAAGGAAAAAAAAATTTCCCCACAATTATGGGATGGATTTATATATATAACACTAGGGTATGGTAATTTAGGTTTAAAGTCTCCTTTATGTTGGAAACAATAAAATCAGACAAAGGATAATCAATCTAGTAATACTAGAAAACTGGGCTGTGTGCCTTATCAGTTCAGTTCAGTCGCTCAGTCCTGTCTGACTCTTTGCGACCCCATGAATCGCAGTATGCCAGGCCTCCCTGTCCATCACCAACTCCCGGAGTTCACTCAGACTCACATCCATCGAGTACGTGATGCCATCCAGCCATCTCATCCTCTGTCGTCCCCTTCTCCTCCTGCCCACAATCCCTCCCAGCATCAGCGTCTTTTCCAATGAGTCAACTCTTCGCATGAGGTGGCCAAAGTACTGGAGCTTCACCTTTAGCATCATTCCTGACAAAGAAGTCCCAGGGTTGATCTCCTTCAGAATGGACTGGTTGGATGTCCTTGCAGTCCAAGGGACTCTCAAGAGTCTTCTCCAACACCACGGTTCAAAAGCATCAATTCTTTGGTGCTCTGCTTTCTTCACAGTCCAACTCTTACATCCATACATGACCACAGGAAAAACCATAGCCTTGACTAGACGGACCTTAGTTGGCAAAGTAATGTCTCTGTTTTTCAACATACTATCTAGGTTGGTCATAACTTTTCTTCCAAGGAGTAAGCGCCTTTTAATTTCATGGCTGCAATCACCATCTGCAGTGATTTTGGAGCCCCCCCAAAATAAAGTCTGACACTATTTCTACTGTTTCCCCATCTATTTCCCATGAAGTGATGGGACCAGATGCCATGATCTTCGTTTTCTGAATGTTGAGCTTTAAGCCAACTTTTTCACTCTCTACTTTCACCTTCATCAAGAGGCTTTTTAGCTCCTCTTCACTTTTTGTCATAAGGGTGGTGTCATCTGTATATCTGAGGTTATTGATATTTCTTCCAGCAATCTTGATTCCAGCTTGTGTTTCTTCCAGCCCAGCGTTTCTCATGATGTACTCTACATAGAAGTTAAATAAACAGGGTGACAATATACAGCCTTGACGTACTCCTTTTCCTATTTGGAACCAGTCTATTGTTCCATGTCCAGTTCTAACTGTTGCTTCCTGACCTTATAGACTGTGCCAATATATAATTTCCCTGGAAGATAAAGATTCATACAGAGTAGACTAAGTTAGATGACTTGGGATACTGGGCTACATCTAATGGAAGCTCTTAACTTAAGTCTTACTTATAATTTTACTGATACTGCTGACTGTGTTATTTTATTTCACTTGTTTACAAACTTGCTCTTTCTTATACTACCAAATGTGTGACTGAGGGTTATGATAAAATAATATATAATTCCATATGAGATTGATGATGGTAACAGTGCAACTCTAAATATGGGAAGAAGCAACAAGAGGGAATGTTTTCCTGGACCAAGAGGCTAGTAAGACAAGTGGTCTAGAGAATTCTGTATGCTGTTTTATGTCCTAGTCCTGTTACAGCACATTGAGTGTCCTGTCAACAAAATCTTTGCCAGAACCTGAGAATGGACATTCTCAGCAGCAGGGGATAAAATGATCATAAAATCATGGTCAAGTTTGTGACCAAGAAGTGGCTCTGCCAACTCAAAAGTGACACTTGCCATCTACCTCTACAAAGATTAAATCATGGCCACTGCAGCTGCTAATCTTCAACGCCCCTGAAGAGGGTTTAGGATGCAAGTCAGGAATGAGGCACTCTGTGCTCTGGGCAAAACCGGCAGAACAGGCCTTCAGGTAGTTAGATCTTTTCAGGAAAAGATTTTATGAGTCCCAATTCTTGCATCTTCTCCTACCTAGAGAAACGCTGACATTGTTAATGGTGACATCTGCTTTGGCTATTATGGAGAATTTTACAATTAAAAGTCAAACTAGAATAGCTATGGTCCAGATATCCAGGAAAATAACGAGGGGATACTATGGGTGTAATTTCAGGCTAGATCTTGTATTTCTAAACACTTGAGTTGTCTGAGTTGTGTCAGGCTTGGATGCCATGAGACATTCTCAAAACAATGTCTGCTGGCAGCTAGCAACTACAACTTTACTTTTTATAAAACTAGAAAACTGGCTACCTGGCTACAAGTCTCCCCAAAGTGCCAGGTCCAGACTGGGTTTCAGACCCATTCTTCTAAAAAATAAATGAGATTTATTTTGTCTATTAAAATTTCAGTGGTCAGTCATCCAACTACTTCTAATTGAGTCTGTTACACTAAAATGGCAGACCAAGGCATTGAAATTTTAATCATACAAGACTCAGATCTAGACTTGGAACTCAGAAATACTTGAAATTCAGTGTCTATTCTCCAAACTGCGCAGTCCTATGCCCCATTTTGACAGGAAGTTATCAAAGTCATAGTTGTGCAGTTCCTTAAATTAAAACTGAGCAGCACTCCATGGGGTCCTGGCATGCAGATCTCTTCTGTGTTCTCTGTTTCTTGTTCTTAGGATAAAAACATTCATTCAGCCTCCTTGACCTTCACTGAGTCCTAAAGTGAAGTGAAGTGAAAGTCACTTAGTCGTGTCCAACTCTTTGCGACCCCATGGACTATACATGGAATTTTCAAGGCCGGAATGCTGGAATGGGTAGCCATTCCCTTCTCCAGGGGATCTTCCCAACCCAGGGGTTGAACCCAGGTCTCCTGCATTGCAGGCGGATTCTTTACCAGCTGAGCCACAAGGGAAGCCCCAATTGTCTCAAAGAGCAGATTCAAACAGTTGCTAATCAGGGAAGGGAGGGGATACAGAAACAGAGGAACAATCAAATGGTGGTACAGTCTTGAGACAGGGTTCTGGTTCCTACTCAAAAACAAAAAAAAAAAAAGGCATAGTAATGTCTTTGAGTTCTTCTACAGAACTGGGACCCACACCCAGGTGCAGGATGGTAACTTCAGGCTGAACATAAAATTACTGGAATACTGCTCTGTTGCCTCACCACCAATCAATCAGAACTAAGTCACACACCCTGCAGCCCTCACCCCAAATGTCGCCTTCTGTTTCTGGGGGCATGGTGATGACCATCTGTTTAGGCCTCCTGTTTGGCCCTATTTCATCTCTGACAGAGGCCAACAGTTTCAAGCTAAATTGCTGTTATTACAAGGGTGAATGCTGGTTTCAGGCAAAGAATACCTCAACTTAGATCAGCTAGAGAGAGACTTCTGCTCTGCTAGGCAGGCCTAGGCCCATGCACAGCAGGAAGAAGTTACAGAAGAAAGAGACCTCTGTCCTAATTCCCAAAAGGTAGCTTGAGTATGACGTCTCTCAGAGGGGAGTTGTTACAGGAAGTAACTGACTGAAGCCACCTACCTCGGCCAGGCACCATAGTAACCATTTGCATGAATTGTTTTACAACAGGAGGTCCTGGTAAGAAACATGGAGCTAGTAAGCCTCCACCAACCAGAAGAGTTCAGGAAAGGTCAAAAGGAGACACTACATGTCCTACCACCTCTCAGAATCTTTCTCATTGGCATCCATCTTGGCTGAATGAGGTGTGCACCACCAGGAAGAACTCTGAGTCAGATGATTGGCTAAAGACAACCTGGAGACTAATCCCATCACCATAAAACCAGAGACTTCGAGCCACAAGGCAGAACAGTTTTCCTGGGTTCCTTTACCCTACTGCTCTCTGCCCGGGTGTCGTTTTCTAATAAAATCTCTTGCTTTATCAGCACATGTGTCTCTTTGGACAATTCATTTCAGAGTGATAGACAAGAACCCAGTTTTGGGCCCCGGAAGGGGTCCCCCTTCCTGCAACAATACTGACATGTGCTTTATAGCTCAGTTGTGTCTGACTCTTTGTGACCTCGTGAACTGTAGCGTGCCAGGCTCCTCTGTCCATGGGGATTCTAGAGTCAAGAATATTGGAGTGGGTTACCATGCCCTCCTCCAGCAGATCTTCCAAACCCAGGGATGATAGGAATGTTTCTGTTTAGGACAGGAGCTGGCTGTGCTAAAAAAGATCTACCAGGTAATTTAGGATGGGACTTCAGGTCATACAGTATTATCAATCCATCTGCAACAATCATATGGACAATCTACTGATCATGTCTGCGTATCAAAGATACAACACAAATTCTGGACACTAAAGCTCTAGTGAGCTTCTCAGATTGGAAATACTCTGCATATTGATGCCAGGAGAGTAATGCAACCTGAGAATAATAAAAACTCTCTTCCTTTGGATAGTTAGAATCTGTATACTTTCTCTATAATAAAATATAATTGGGAATATAATTGGCTTCTTTGAATTCTACAAACAAATTTTTGAATCTGAATACATCTAGGCAACCCTCCCCATTCAATCTCTGAACCTCAATTGCTCTCAGAAGTGAGAGTGATCTTGTATGGGCTCTTTCCTCTAACTTTGTAGCTGTACCATAACTCCTTGAAGTTGCGGTTAGAGGTCTTGGGTTGAAGGATAGTGCTCTCAACCTTGCAGCAAAACAAGTTGCATGGAATTGTTAATTTTATTATAAATTTCTTTGTGTGTAATATAATACACTTAAAATTGTATCACATAATGGTTTAACACAAATTGAACATTCAAGGTAAACCAATGCTTCTCAAGCTGTGTGGACTCTTTTTATGTCATCCGTTTAAAAATTAAAATTAAAGTAAAATACTAAAAAGGAATAGCAAAAATGCAGATTTATAAAATGGTATGAGGACCACTAAAAATGGATTATTGAATAGTAAGGAAAAAAAAATCTCCATCTGTTTTTTAAAATTGTATTTATGGTTTACCCTTGAACAATTAAGGGGGCTAAGGGCACTAATACCTGTACAGTCAAAAATCCCAATATAACTTCATAGTCAGTCCCCCACACCCAAAGTTCTGCATGCATGGATTCAACCAAATTTGAATGGTGTTCAGTTCAGTTTAGTTCAGTTCAGTCGCTCAGTCGTGTCCGACTATTTGCTACTCCATGAATCGTAGCACTCCAGGCCTCCCTGTCCATCACCAACTCCCAGAGTTCGCTCAGACTCACGTCCATTGAGTCCGTGATGCCATCCAGCCATCTCATCCTCGGTCGTCCCTTTCTCCTCCTGCCCCCAATCCCTCCCAGCATCAGGGGCTTTTCAAATGAGTCAGTTTTTCACATTCAGTGGCAAAAGTAATGGAGTTTCAGCTTCAGCATCAGTCCTTCCAATGACTATTCAAGACTGATTTCCTTTAGGATGGACTGGGTAGATCTCCTTACAGTCCAAGGGACTCTCAAGAGTCTTCTCCAACACCATAGTTCAAAAGCATCAGTTCTTCGGTGCTCAGCCTTCTTCACAGTCCAACTCTCACATCCATACATGACCACAGGAAAGTACTGTAATATTTCATTTTTGAAAAAAAAATAAGTGTAAGTGGATTCATGCAGTTCAAATCCATTCTTCAAGCATCAACTGAATTTATTCTTAGATAGGAATGAATTAATAATTTGGGGTTTTTTGTTGCTTTTAATTTTTTTATTGATGTATGATTTACATGTGTTAGTTTTAGGTATATGATATTGATTTAATATGCTTATATATTATGAAATGATCACCAAAATGAGTCTAGGTAACATCTGTTACCATACATAATTCTTTTTTTTTTTTTTTGTGATTACAAGTTTTAAGATCTACTCTCAGTAATTTTCAAATATGTAATATGGAATTAACTATAGCCACCACAGCATCCCCATGGCTATTTATTTTATAACTGGAAGTTTGCCTCTTTTGATCCCTTCAAAAATAATAAACATTATCTGGTCAAATAAAGATTCTGAAAGTTTATTCTCAATTTCTCTACTTGTCTCACTTGGATTCAAGCACTAATGTTGGCAATTAGAGTTCAAGTACTGAAAAAAAAAAATCATAGGACCCCAAATCACAATGCTTGCAAATGTACATTCTGTTAGAGAAAAGAATACAAGGATATACTATGACAACAGCATCAAAGTAAAGCTCTCTCCCAGCAAGGCATCCAGAGAGGTCAGATATAGGCTCCAGTTGTTTTATCAGTGCAGAGCCTTATTGGATATACTTTCTCTTTTGAACCATCAATACATACATAGATTATTAGATAGCATTACCAACTCAAAAAACATGAGTTTGAGCAAACTCCAGGAGACAGTGAACAACAGGGAAGTCCAGCATACTGCAGTCCATATAATCACAAAGATTTGGACATGACTTAATGATTGAGCAACAACAAATTTTGAATCAGAGAGGCCAAGTGGAGTTTCATCTGATGCTTCTTATACTGGCTAGTTGTGTAGCTATATTCTTGCTATAAAATCTTCCCCATTGGCAGAGCATTCCAGGTATCAAACTAAGATCAGGTACAAATCATCAATCTCAATATTATAAAAAAAATAAGACTGCAAGATGGTATAAACTACCTCTAAATTCCTCTAACCCATGTTGACAAAGCATTATTGTTTTTTTAATTCCTTTTTTATAGAGTATAGATGCTTTACAATGTAGTGTTAATGTCGGCTGTGTCTTTGGCCTGGTGCCTCAGATGGTAAAGAATCTGCCTGCAATGTGGGAGACCTGGGTTTTATTCCTGGGTTGGGAAGATCCCCTCGAGATGGAAATGTCAGCCCACTCCAGTATTCTTGCCTGGAGAATCTCTTAGACAGAGGAGCCTGGCAGACTATAGTCCATGGGGTCACAAAGAGTTGGACACGACTGAGTGACTAAGCACAGCACAGCTGTACAATGATGGGAATTAGCCATAAGTATACATATATCCTTTTCCAAAAACACAAGAGAAGACTCTACACATGGACATAACCAGATAGTCAACACGAAAATCAGATTGACTATATTCTTTGCAGCCAAAGATGGAGAAGCTCTATACAGTCAACAAAAACAAGACCAGAAGCTGACTGTGGCTCAGATCATGAATTCCTTATAACCAAATTCAGACTTAAATTGAAGAAAGTAGGGAAAACCACTAGACCATTCAGGTATGACCTAAATCAAATCCCTTATGATTATATAGTGAAAGTGAGAAATAGATTTAAGGGCCTAGATCTGATAGACAGAGTGCCTGATGAACCATGGAATGAGGTTCGTGACATTGTACAGGAGACAGGGATCAAGACCATCCCCATGGAAAAGAAATGCAAAAAAGCAAAGTGGCTGTCTGGGGAGGCCTTACAAATAGCTGTGAAAAGAAGAGAGGCGACAAGCAAAGGAGAAAAGAAAAGATACAAGCATCTGAATGCAGAGTTCCAAAGAATAGGAAGAAGAGATAAGAAAGCTTTCTTCAGAGATCAATGCAAAGAAAGAGGAAAACGACAGAATGGGAAAGACTGGAGATTTCTTTAAGACAATTAGAGATACCAAGGGAACATTTCATGCAAAGATGAGCTTGATAAAGGACAGAAATGGTCTGGACCTAACAGAAGCAGAAGATAGTAAGAAGAGGTGGCAAGAATACACAGAAGAACTGTACAAAAATGATCTTCACGACCCAGATAATCATGATGGTGTGATCACTCATCTAGAGCCAGACATCCTGGAATGTGAAGTCAAGTGGGCCTTAGAAAGCATCACTATGAACAAAGCTAGTGAAGGTGATGGAATTCCAGTTGAGCTGTTTCAAATCTTGAAAGATGATGGTGGAAAAGTGCTGCACTCACTATGCCAGCAAATGTGGAAAACTCAGCANGAAAAAGTTCGCTTAAAGCTCAACATTCAGAAAATGAAGATCATGGCATCCGGTCCCATCACTTCATGGGAAATAGATGGATAAACAGTGGAAACAATGTCAGACTTTATTTTTCTGGGCTCCAAAATCACTGCAGATGGTGACTGCAGCCATGAAATTAAAAGACGCTTACTCCTTGGAAGGAAAGTTATGACCAACCTAGATAGCATATTCAAAAGCAGAGACATTACTTTGCCCATTATGGTCCATCTAGTCAAGGCTACGGTTTTTCCAGTAGTCATGTATCGATGTGAAAGTTGGACTGTGAAGAAAGCTGAGCGCCAAAGAGTTGATGCTTTTGAACTGTTGTGTTGAAGAAGACTCTTGAGAGTTCCTTGGAGTGCAAGAAGATCCAACCAGTCCATTCTGAAGGAGATCAGCCCTGGGATTTCTTTGGAGGGAATTATGCTAAAGCTGAAACTCCAGTACTTTGCCCACTTCATGCAATGAGTTGCCCCATTGAAAAAGATTGTGATGCTCGTAGGCATGGGGGGAGTAGGAGAAGGGGACGACAGGAGATGAGATGGCTGGATGGCATCATTGACTCAATGGACGTTGAGTCTGAGTGAACTCTGGGAGTTGGTGATGGACAGGGAGGCCTGGCGTGCTGCGATTCATGGGGTTGCAAAGAGTCGGACACGACTGAGTGACTGAACTGAACCGAACTGATACATGTATCCCTTCCCTCTTGAACGTCTCTACCACGCTGCCCCCATTCCATCCCTTAAGGTCATCATATAGCACCAGATTGAGCTCCCTGTGTTATACAGCAACTTTCCACTTGCTATATATTTTATATGTGGTAATGTGTAGTTTTCAATGATACTCTCTTAATTTGTCCTATCCTCTCCTTCCACTGCTGTGTCCACATGCGTGCTGCGATTCATGGGGTTGCAAAGAGTCGGACACGACTGAGTGACTGAACTGAACCGAACTGATACATGTATCCCTTCCCTCTTGAACGTCTCTACCACGCTGCCCCCATTCCATCCCTTAAGGTCATCATATAGCACCAGATTGAGCTCCCTGTGTTATACAGCAACTTTCCACTTGCTATATATTTTATATGTGGTAATGTGTAGTTTTCAATGATACTCTCTTAATTTGTCCTATCCTCTCCTTCCACTGCTGTGTCCACAAGTTCGTTCTCTACTTCTGTGTCTTTAGTTCTGCCCTGCATATTGGTTCATCAGTATCATTTTTCTAGATTCTATATTTTTGCATTAATATACAGAATTTTTTTTCTCTTTGTGATTTCACTGTTTAACAGGCTCTAGGTTCATCCATTTCAGCTCAGTTTACTCAAATTGGTTCCATTTTGTGGTTGAGTAATATTCCATTGTATATATGTACCACAACTTCTTTACCATTTCATCTGTCTGTGACCCTCTAGATTGCTTCTATGACCTCTGCTGTAAATAGTACTGCAATGAACATTGGAGTTGTTGTTGTTCAGTCACTTAATCATGTCTGATTCTTTGCAACCCCATGGACTAAAGCATGCCAGTCTTCTTTGTCCTTTACTATCTCCCAGATTCATGTCCATGAGTCTATGATGCCCCAGATTCATGTCCATTGAGTCAATGATGCTATCTAACCATCTCATCCTCTGGTGCCCTTTTCTTTTGCCATTCATTTCCCCCCACATCAGGGTCTTTTCCAAGGAGTTGGCTCTTCATATCATGTGACCAAAGTATTGGAGCTTCAGCATTAGTCCTCCAATGAATATTCAGGGTTGATTTCCTTTAGAATCAACTGATTTGATCTCTTTGTAGTCCAGGGAGTGACTAAGGAGTACCAGGAGTCAATAGTGCTGCAATAAACATTGGGGTACATGTATCTTCTTGAATTATGTTTTTTGCATTTCTTTGCCATGGGGATGGTCTTGCTCCCTATCTCCTGTGCAATGTCACAAATCACCATCCATAGCTCATCAGGCACTCTATCAGATCTAGTCCCTTAAATCTAATTCTCACTTCCACTGTGTAATCTTTAGGGATTTGATTTAGGTCATACCTGAATGGTCTAGTGGTTTTCCCTACTTTCTTCAATTTTAGTCTGAATTCATACTCATAAGGTGGACATAAAATGCAACACCTGATTTACACTTAAGAGCCCTAGGGTATAAAAAAATTCTATACCTCCCATTCTTGGAAACTGTGTATAGCTAATTTTGTGCATAGAGTTAATTTCGTGTGAAAAAGGATTCATTTCATGTGGAATCCATAAAATCCATGAAAACAAAGAGAATTATTAGTGTTAAGCCCTAAATTAGTCCTTTTATTGAATCATAAATGTAAATTAGTGTATCTTTGCCTAGGAAAATAGTATAAATAGAATTTTCCCAAATTCTAGCAAGCAAAAACAATGAAATTAAAAAGTTATCAAATGATATTTTTATCTTAAATAACTATTCATGTTTGAAGAAAAATATTTTAATCAAAGGAGTAAGGGAAGGTAGATAGGAATTTTGAGAGGGACATTTTCCTACAGTTTTCTCCCTTGTACAACTTGACTTTAATAAATAATGATTTTTCCAAATTGACAATTTTAAGAAGATCATAAAATGTCAATATACTTTAAGCAGAAATTAAGAAAATTTCCAAATAAGGGGGAAAATAACCATAAACAAAGGGTACTCTACAAAATAAAAATATATATTATTAATGATTAATGAAATATATACTATTCCAGAACATTGGTTTTAAAAAACAGCTAAATTATTAAAATCCTTAATGATACAACAACAAAGTGAAATTACAAGATACTGATGTATTGTTCAATTCATTTCTGTTCAGTCGCTCAGTCGTGTCCAACTCTTTGCGACCCCATGAATCGCAGCATGCCAGGCCTCCCTGTCCATCACCAACTCCCAGAGTTCACTCAGACCCATGTCCATTGAGTCAGTGATGCCATCCAGCCATCTCATCCTCTGTCATCTCCTTCTCCTCCTGCCCCCAATCCCTCTCAGCATCAGTCTTTTCCAATGAGTCAACTCTTCACATGAGGTGGCCAAAGTACTGGAGTTTCAGCTTCAGCATCATTCCCTCCAAAGAAATTCCAGGGCTGATTTCCTTCAGAATGGACTGGTTACTTATCTATTCAATATCCATTCTACCTTCTTTTTCCTAATAGAATTCCAGTTTCTAAAGAGTAGAAGGCAATGGCACCCCACTCCAGTACTCTTGCCTGGAAAGTCCCATGGACGGAGGAGCCTGGTGGGCTGCAGTCCATGGGGTCGCTAAGAGTCGGACATGACTGAGCAACTTCACTTTCGCTTTTCACTTTCATGCCTTGGAGAAGGCAATGGCAACCCACTCCAGTGTTCTTGCCTGGAGAATCCCAGGGACGGGGGAGCCTAGTGGGCTGCCGTCTATGGGGTCGCACAGAGTTGGACACGATTGAAGTGACTTAGCAGCAGCAGCAGCAACCATATATAGTCAAAATAAATTCAGAGTCCTGGAGAATAGGAAGATCTCCTGGAGAAGGGAACAGGCTACACACTCCAGTATTCTGGCCTGGAGAATTCCATGGACTATATTGTCAACGGGGTCACAAGGAGTCAGACACAACTGAGCAACTTTCACTTACACTTACTTTTAGACTGCTGTGAAGCCAGAGCTGGACATGTGACACATTTCTGGTCGTTGAGATATACAAGCAGAAGTCAATAGGCGGATTTTACAGGGAAGCGCATTTAAAGAGGGACAGAATCTGTAAATACTCGGCCCTTGGCCTTTCCCTTTCTTCCTACCTAGTACTCCAGTGTCATGCTACACATGGAGCAGCCATCTTGAATCCATGAGATATTGTCTGAGAATAAAACGCTCCTTGGGAAGGATAGTGGACTATAAAGAGAAAGATCCTGGAAACCTAATCCTAGCTACCCTGGACTTCTTTTATATGTGGGGGAAAATTACTATGTTTAAAACACTTTTTCTCAGGCTTTGCTTACTTCATTCTGAATGCATTCGACAACTGACATAACAAATTATATGAAATTGATCACACAGGCACATGTGCCCCTCCCCAAACACACAGAAATTCAGGCAGTCCTTGCTTCATACAATCTTGACATAAATATATTTTAGTAACCATAAGTTAGTTAAATGACACAAGTTCCCCAAAACTACAGTTCAAATTTCAGTCACTACAGAACATTAGCAGTGGATTATTACATTAAGTTAAACACTCCACTATCTGTTCATTTTAGAAATGACTACACACACACACACAAAACACTCATTGTAATCAATAACCAATCATACCACTTCTTCAAAAGTCTGTTGGTGATTAGTCAATGCATATCTGCTTTTCATTCCACACAGGCAACAAAGCATATGGTTGCATTGTCTTCCAGTGATAAATTCATGTGCATTTTTCAAAAATGAATATGGAAAGACCAAACTGGTCAATAAAGATGAAAATGCAGCACACACAGAAATGAAGAGAGAAATGCTGAAAGTAAAACTACAGTCAAATGTGATGAAGTTATACAAAAAAATAACAGAGCACGGGAGTGTTAACATTGGTCACGTGAGACAGCCTAGATATGTAGCCATAGGAACTTAGTAAAAAGAAACTTAATAACATATATGAGGAAAGTGGTTGTAAGGAAAAGGATCAAGAGGGCCCAGAGGAAATGATGATGACAACCACTGGCCTCTCCTTCCCTCCAAAACCTTCACATTAAGTGAATGCTCAGAAATACTTCACAGTACAGAGAGTGGATAAATTCCTGGGCAACCTGTTCAGACTTAGAATGGAGAATGAATGACAATTTACTAAGGCATAGAAAAGATGATTACTCTATACAGGAGTTATATGGATAAGAAGAAGGCAAATGATACTCAAACTAGTCTTGACATTGCTTTTGAATATACCACTTTATTGAAGCATATTTAAAATATCATATCATATCATGTAATTTGTTCATTTCAAGTGTATAATTCAGTCATTTTTTAAAAAGTAAATTTACTAATTTTGGAAACATCACCATTTTGAATTTTAAGAACATTTTCCTTCATCCCTAAAAGTCCTTCATCTTCATTTACTATAATCCTGTTACCCTCAATCTCTACCCTAGACAACCAATAATTATCTGTCTCCATAGATTTGCCTTTTCTGGATATTTTTTATAAATCAGTCAGTCAGTTCAGTCACTCAGTCATGTCCGACTCTTTGCGACCCCATGAATCGCAGCACGCCAGGTCTCCCTGTCCATCACCAACTCCCAGAGTCTACTCAAACTCATGTCCATAGAGTCGGTGATGTCATCCATCCATCTCATCCTCTGTCATCTCCTTCTCCTCCTGGCCCCAATCCTTCCCAGCATCAGGGTCTTTTCCAATGAGTCAACTCTTCCCATGAGGTGGCCAAAGTACTGGAGTTTCAGCTTTAGCATCAGTCCTTCCAATGAACACTCAGGACTGATCTCCTTTAGAATGGACTGGTTTGTCCGACTCTTTGCGACCCCATGAATCGCAGCACGCCAGGTCTCCCTGTCCATCACCAACTCCCAGAGTCTACTCAAACTCATGTCCATAGAGTCGGTGATGTCATCCATCCATCTCATCCTCTGTCATCTCCTTCTCCTCCTGGCCCCAATCCTTCCCAGCATCAGGGTCTTTTCCAATGAGTCAACTCTTCCCATGAGGTGGCCAAAGTACTGGAGTTTCAGCTTTAGCATCAGTCCTTCCAATGAACACTCAGGACTGATCTCCTTTAGAATGGACTGGTTGGACCTTCTTGCAGTCCAAGGGACTCTCAACAGTCTTCTCCAACACCACAGTTCAAAAGCATCAGTTCTTCGGCACTCAGCCTTCATCACAGCCCAACTGTCAAATCCATACATGACCACTGGAAAAACCATAGCCTTGACTAGATGGACCTTAGTCGGCAAAGTAATGTCTCTGCTTTTGAATATGCTACCTAGGTTGGTCATAACTTTCCTTCCAAGGAGTAAGTGTCTTTTAATTTCATGGCTGCAGTCACCATCTGCAGTGATTTGGGAGCCCAAAAAATAAAGTCTGCCACTGTTTCCCCATCTATTTCCCACGAAGTGATGAGACCAGATGCCATGATCTTTGTTTTCTGAATGTTGAGCTTGAAGCCAACTTTTTCACTCTCCTCTTATTCACTTTCATCAAGAGGCTTTTTAGTTCCTCTTCACTTTCTCCCATAAGGGTGGTGTCATCTGCATATCTGAGGTTATTGATATTTCTCCTGGCAATCTTGATTCCAGCTTGTGCTTCTTCTAGCCCAGTGTTTCTCATGGTGTACTCTGCATATAAGTTAAATAAGCAGGGTAACAACATGCAGCCTTGACGTACTCCTTTTCCTATTTGGAACCAGTCTGTTGTTCCATGTCCAGTTCTAACTGTTGCTTCCTGATCTGCATACAAGTTTCTCAAGAGGCAGGTCAGGTGGTCTGGTATTTCCATCTGTTTCAGAATTTTCCACAGTTTATTGTGATCTACACAGTCAAAGGCTTTGGCATAGTCAAATAAAGGAGAAATAGATGTTTTTCTGGAACTCTCTTGGTTTTTTGATGATCCAGCAGATGTTGGCAATTTGATCTCTGGTCCTCTGCTTTTTCTAAAACCAGCTTGTGATTTATTGTCTTTGCTTTCTTTGACTTAGCATGATGGTTTTGAGGTTTATCCATATTATAGCATGTATCAGTAATTCATTCTTTGCATCCCTAAATAATATTCCATTGTGTGGATATACCACATTATCTATATACCCACCAGTTGACGGACATTTATGTTGCTTCAGTTTTTGGCTCTTTTTAAATAACACCACCATGAACATTCGTGTTTAATTCTCAATATTTCTAAAAGTTTTATATTATAGTTTATTAAACACATACATATATATGGGTTTCCCTGGTGGGTTAGCAGTAAGAATCCACCTGCAATGCAGGAGACATAGGTTTGATCCCTGGGTTAGGAAGATCCCTTGGTGAAGTAAATAGCAACCTATTCCAGTGTTTTGCCTGGGAAATCCCATGGACAAAGGAGTCTGGCAGGCTACAGTCCATGGGGTCACAAAAGTCAGGCACAACTTAACAACTAAACAAACAGAACACATATATAGTTCATCTTTTAATTTCTTCATTTATTTTTAATTAATAACAGGAGATTTTATAATAGTTTGATAAAAATTTTATAGACTGTGGAACATTTGTAAAATTTCCCATTGATCATTAAGATTGTTTTGCATGATTTAGCTTGAATGGCCTTTTCTATGGTCCCTCACTACCATGAAAAGTGAGATCTGTCTGTATACATACACACACACACACAGACACACACACACACAATTAACAGAGTCACTCAAAAGTATATTAGTTGCCTAGGATGATGGGCTTTTAGATCATATTTCTGATCCTCTTAATATTTTATTCCTTTTACAATTAAAACTTAAAATGTAAAAATAAATCCAAGGGAAATATTCTTAAAATTTCAATATATCTCAATATAGGGGTAATATTCATCATACTTTTATTCATAGCGGCATAACTGAAATTATGCTTGTCTTTTAAAAAAAGTAAAGGCAGGATAAGAGAGAGAGGGAGGCTGATTTATTGACTTACGATCAGTACAAAAAAATTATTTCAGAAGAAAGGAAGGTGGATATTAGAGAGACAGTAAGAATGCCATGAGGATGTCCTAGAGCAGAATAAAGCTGTGTGTGGAGTAAAGGGTCTCTTGAGGTGGTGCAGTTGAGAGTGATCCTGAGTCCTCACCCTTAGAACCTACACTGGTTTCTAAACTGGTGGAACATTATAATTCCTTTCAAAAGGCAAGGCCAAACTAATGAAACCTTAGCAACAATTGCAACCTACTGCTGTTACTGTAATTTTGATTAAATCCAAAAATTCAGGCTACATGCCTGATAACAGTTAGGCATCCTCAATATGACCATGTCTCCAAAGAATCTTCAAGATCAGTGCTTAAGATGAAATGAATAATTTCCTTTGAGGAGGCAATAGTATTAGCCTAAGCTCTGTAGTGACAATACAATGTACACCGTGTGTTTGCCATTAAGAGCATGCAACGTGTGTTACATCTAAGTGACAAGGCAGGAACATTACAATATACACTAGGGATATCCTGGCTGGTTCCTGAAGCAATAATATATTTTAAGGAACAAAAAAATTAATCTCTTTGAAATTATATACATATTCCTTGACATATCTCTATCAACAATAGTGTCTATGAAAATACTTAATTTTTAAATTTAATCTGACATTATCCATATCAATATAGTATAATTAAGTTAGCCATGATAAAATTTGAGACTTTCTTAATCATTTGTTTTTACTGCAGTCTACCCTGGCTGTGAAGATAATTGAGAGTACAAAATTATTGTCCTTTATAATATTTGTTGAAACATGGCTATGGTCTAAAATTCAAGTTTTGCTTGAAATGAGACTTTTATAACCAAAATCAAGGATAATTTGAATAAAAAACACAGGAGTTGATTATAAATTATTCTTTCATATTTAAAAATATGATTAAAGTTGTGACAAAAAGAAACTAAACCTTTGGAAGACTATTATCAATTTATATTATTTTAGGATTCATACAGGAATTATAGGATTAATCACCAAAGAGAGCTGGTATTCATGGTGATAAAAACCACTCTCTGAATGTAGAGAGATGTGAAATTTGTACAATTCTAGACATGTTTGTCCTAACTGCAAAAGTCCCAGAAGAATGGTTTTTCTCATGTCTCCATGGGGTGTTTCTTAAATCTATTACTTTATGAAATTAAATATTGGCATATGAAAACCTCAGCAGCTCACTTATTACCTAAATTACAATGTGTTATAATTTGAATTTTGTTCATTTAAAATTGAGTGAAGATTAACAGCATAAAAGAGGTTTGGTATGGAAGGTAAGAATATAAAAAGATAAGGAATTGGCAGGATATGGAGATTTTGTAAATGGTTCAGTGATTTACTCTTTTTGTCCCTTTTGTATAACAGTGAATTGTAAACAGCAAATGATACCTAACTATTTTTTAGAGTTCAGTTCAGTTCAGTTCAGTTGCTCAGTCGTGTCCGACTCTTTGCGACTCCATGAATCGCAGCACACCAGGCCTCCCTGTCCATCACCAACTCCTGGAGTTCACTCAGACTCATGTCCATTGAGTCCGTGATGCCATCCAGCCTTTTTAGAGTTAGTTCTCCATAAAATTAGGTGTGAAAGCCCACCTCCTTTACATCATAGGTACCACCTCAGAAACAGCTTAGTTTCAAAACGTTACTGTTTCAAGGTTAAAAAAAAAAAAAAAATTCAGTGATTTACTCTTTTTGTCCCTTTTGTATAACAGTGAATTGTAAACAGCAAATGATACCTAACTATTTTTTAGAGTTCAGTTCAGTTCAGTTCAGTTGCTCAGTCGTGTCCGACTCTTTGCGACTCCATGAATCGCAGCACACCAGGCCTCCCTGTCCATCACCAACTCCTGGAGTTCACTCAGACTCATGTCCATTGAGTCCGTGATGCCATCCAGCCTTTTTAGAGTTAGTTCTCCATAAAATTAGGTGTGAAAGCCCACCTCCTTTACATCATAGGTACCACCTCAGAAACAGCTTAGTTTCAAAACGTTACTGTTTCAAGGTTAAAAAAAAAAAAAAAAACTAAGAAAATTTAACTTCTGATATCCTATAAATGCCAGAAAACATGTTCCAAGTTTTAGAGGAAAAAATCAACAGTTTTGTCTCTGTGGGAGATATTATTTCATAAAACCACTTTCTACCACCTACATCTCTCTACCAAATCGTGGAGAGATTCAGGGCAACCTGAGGCTTGGAACATTCTATAGGGCCAGGCAGGAAAGGAGTAGAGGTGGTCTCTTGTTGCTGGAGTGCCCAAGGCCTGGAAATCAGGTGCTGGAATAATTCAGCTACAACAGAATATCAGCTGCTACCATTTCCTAAAAACACAGCAGGGGGTGAGAATCTTGTACAAGTGAAAAATGTTAGCAATGATGTCTCTGACAACAATGTGGTGCCTTGTGTCTTTAAAATTTTTCATTTTATCCTCATGACAACTTGAGAGCATTAATTCCATTTATGAATAATAATAACAACTTTATTATGTGCTATTTTGTCTGCGTATATGGCTGTTCACATTTTCTCCTGTGCCAGTATGATATAGATAAGCAAATGAGGCTAAATGATTTTCCAAAATCACACTGATAACTGGTGGAGCCTGAGGATAAAGCATGGTATGTTATGATCATCTCCTGCCCCTTATTTGAGAGGCTGTGAAATCAGATCTCAAGTCCATGGATTACAAAGCAAGCACTTTTGAGGGGGTGGTATATCAAGTGGTTCAGTGTAACTAAAACTTAAAACTCATGGGTAAAAATTTCAGAAAGTGTTAGTCACCTAGTCATGTCTAACTCTTTGCAATCCCATGGGCTGTGGCCTGCCAGGCTCCGTTGTCCATGGAATTCTCCAGGCAGGAATATTGGAGTGGGTTGCCATTCTCTTCTTCAGGGGATCTTTCCAAACCATTGATGGAACCCCAGTTCTTCTAAGTTGTGGGCAGATACTTTACCATCAGAACCACCACAGAAGCCCTATGAAAGGTCCACGCATTATATTTTAACCTCTGGATCAGTGATTCCTAAACCTTAATCAGTAATGGGATTTTGACTGATCTATGACAAAAGACAAAAAGAATAAAAAATTATACTATATTCAATACAAGCCATTCAGATTCCCAACTCATTTTCCCCCTTGCAAGTGCATGCAGTTCTCTGCAGGAAACTGGCATTGACAGGAACCCCCCAGCCCTTTCTTGTCAATTTAGCAAAGCGATGTTGTAAATAACTTTAAATCAGGTGCCCCCTCTACTCATAACCATTTGTAGCACACCCATCAAATCTTTTGATCACATAATACCTTGCCAAATCTGTATGCAGGTCAAGAAGCAACAGTTAGAACTGGACATGGAACAACAGACTGGTTCCAAATAGGAAGAGGAGTATGTCAAGCCTGTATATTGTCACTCTGCTTGTTTAACTTCTATGCAGAGTATATCATGATAAATGCTGGACTGGGTGAAGCACAAGCTGGAATCAAGATTCTGGGAGAAAGATCAATAACCTCAGATATGCAGATGACACCACCTTTATGGCAGAAAGCAAAGAACTAAGGAGCCTCTTGATGAAAGTGAAAGAGGAGAGTGAAAAAGGGCTTAAAACTCAACATTCAGAAAACGAAGATCATGGCATTTGGTCCCATCATTTCATGGCAAATAGTTGGGGAAACAATGGAAACAGTGATAGACTTTATTTTCTTGGGCTCCAAAATCACTACAGATGGTGACTGCAGCCATGAAATTAAAAGATATTTAGTCCTTGGAAGAAAAGTTATGACCAACCTAGACAACATATTAAAAAGCAGAGACATTACTTTTCCAACAAAGGTCCATCTAGTCAAAGCTCTGGTTTATCCAGTAGTCATGTATGGATGTGAGAGTTTGGCTATAAAGAAAGCTGAGTGCTAAAGAATTGATGCTTTTGAACTGTGGTGTTGGAGAAGACTCTTGAGAGTCCCTTGACCGCAAGGAGATCCAACCAGTCCATCCTAAAAGAAATCAGTCCTAAATGTTCACTGGAAGGACTGATGCTGCAGCTGAAACTCCAATACTTTAGCCACCTGATGTGAAGAACTGACTCATTGGAAAAGCCCATGATGCTGGGAAAGATTGAAGACAGGAGGAGAAGGGGACAACAGAGGATGAGATGGTTGGATGGTATCACCGACTCAATGGACATGAGTTTGAGTAAGCTCTGGGAGTTGTTGATGGACAGGGAAGCCTGGCGTGCTGCAGTCCATTGGGTCACAAAGAGTCAGACATGGCTGACTAACTGAACAGACTAATCTACTGGTGAAATGGAAATCTGAGTTCTTGTTCACAGAGCTGAAGAATGAACTTCACAAACATGCAAACCCTCATGGTAGCAAGTGAATAAGGAAACTACAAAGTTCTCAGCATAGACAGTGAGAGGGGTTAAAGAGTCCCCAGAGGCAAGACTCTCAGCAGTTTATATCCTCACCAGTACTAATCTGAACGTTTTTGGTTGGCTCCTGTCCTTAAAATCATCATTCCTAACCAATCAGTTTAAAGGTCAAAATGTTTAACTTCACATCTTTATGGCTTCTCTTGATCCTTGGATTAAGTCTCCACCCTTTTTCATGCCCCCTGAACATTTTACCCTGGACCAGATGTATGGGTTCAAGATTAATGATCACTAGTTCTTTCTCCCTCAGGCATATGGAACTGAAGTTAATTACTCCCCTTCCTTGGATCTGAGTGCTGATAATTTATCAGACCAAGGACACGTTGCAGGAATTCAGGACAAAGTGTAGAGCTTTAGGTTAATAGAATGAGATGTTTATTGAAAACCACCAAGGTCTTAGAGTCCAACACTGACTGTCTAGCAATTTCTGCCTCACTGGTTCTTTTTGTAGCTCAAAGAGGTAGAAATGAAGAATAAGTAATTAACAGATGATTAGATATCTTCCTATCTTATCTTTCAGTAATCTCCAGAACAACCTGTGTGAAGGAGATGGCATCTAAAGAAAGACCACCAGGAGTGGCTAAGCCTATACAGAATGGTATATGGCAACAACTCTGACCCCCATCTCAGAGATTAATTCGGAGTACTTCCCTTTAAACATTTTCATGGCTAAGCAGAATCTTCTTTGGAGTCAATTTTTTTTTTTTTTTCCATTCACTTAATCCACCGTCTCCCCAGATTACCAGTATTCTGATTAAAAGCAACTTTCTTTTAACAACTGTCTCTTAGTATTTCTTTTTAAGTAGCAAGCAGCTGGACCTGAGTTAGGTGATGAAAGGACTCTCCCTTCATTTGCAATGATGTCCTTTCTAAATTTTAAAAATATATTTATTTTGTAAAATAAAGTAGAGAACAGAGAGTTGTAGATTTTTTTCTTCTTCTAAACTACTATTTGCCAAAATAATATATATATATATGTATACATGTATATAGATATATGTACCCATATATATGTATGTAAAAATGTTTATTTCTATTAATATACACTCGTACATACATATATTGGAGAAGGAAAAAATGTCTGCCATTTCTTCCTTCTCCATATATGTATGTGCAAGTGTGGATAGAAATAAACATTTTTTACTGTCTTATGAAATCTAAAAATCTAGGAGGCTCAACGCAGACCTGAAACTCTGGAAGCTAACATATTTTTATTTTTTAATCAAGCTTAATTCATTATTATATCATGACTATTTAAATATACAGATATTTATGTTTAAAATCATAGAGTAATAATAACTCACAATTTTTAGTTTTCTTTCATTTGTTATTCAGTTTATATGGTCATATCCCTGCTTACTCATGACTATTCGCAGATTATTTGGGAACAAATAAAGAAGAGAAAAAAAATCCTAAGCATCATTTTTAGCTCTTCTAAGCATCTTTGGTTATACCAACCATGATACTGAGTGTCTATTCTGTTCTGTGAACGTATATAATAATTGCTCAGTTATTGATCAAATAAATGATTGAATGACTTCTTAAGGAGAGATTTGTTATAGTTATACTTTTATAAAATCATTGTTATCCAAAGCTTTGAAAATGACTAGACAGCTTTCATCATACACAATAGGAGGAAATAATATTACTGCTCTAAAAATGCCTTAAGAAATCATTCCAAACTGAAGTAAATAAAACGAATTGTAGTAACAAGCTTTTATTTTAGTACTCAGTTTTAATCTATGAAATTCAGTGATGGGCAGTAATTTAGAGAAATTGCTTGTAGCGTAAAGCATGCTTTTTCCATCTTCAGTTGAAAAAATAATACAATTTAGATTGTATTCTACAATAGCTCCCTGTAACTTGCTTCCACTAATTAAGGCTTTTATAATTTGAGTTTAATTCTGCCTTCAACCTATTTTCCATCATTTTTTAAAAATCTATAAGCTTTCAAAAGTAACAGCTCTACTTTCATTTTTCCTTGTATAAAAGTCAGAAACTACTCCCAAGATCTCACCACAATTAAATACATGACTGGAAAAGCAGGTATTATAATGGGAAGCAAATTAGTTTTTTGCCTCAGTGACAACAAGTACTTGAGATTCTATGAAGATTCTTCAAATACAAAACAACCATGGAGGGCACTTCAATTGCTGCATAAACAAATACTACACGCAGATATTCTAATCAAGAGCATTGCCAAATGCTACCTTTAGCATTTGGTTTGCATTTCTAATTTAAATTATTCAGCATGGAGTAATTTCTTAGAATTTTAAGGGAGTGCTAGCCATCACATTGATAAAACTATTTGTATGTAATTTACTATCATTTGTACTGATGGCATATCCTTTATATCCAAATGTGACGTCTGCTGTTCAGTTTCTACTCTTTAAAGGACAGCAAGTTCAAAATGGCAAGTATGAAAAAGAAAAAACACGGATTTGAGATTGAGTCATCCAGATTTTTAAAGTACATACTTCAGATGAAGTACCTTTACAGTTTTAAGGTCAACAAAGAAACTACAGAATTATCATAGTTATAAATACAGTGTGTGGCACATTTTAATATGAAATTCAAGGAATTTTATACTATGTTAATGCATTGGTTCTAAAACCAATCATATAATCTTTGATGATCTGGTCCTGGAATCATGAATATGCTTATCTCATGTGTAGTGATATTACATTAATCATACTTGCTGATCAACTGTGTGACATGAAGGTAAATACTTATAAATTTAACCCACTGGAAACACAGTTCATAAAATTTAATAGCATTAAGTGCAAAGTGGTACTGATATAGAGAAATAAAAACACGGTAATGAAAGAATGTCCAGAAGTGAACAAGTGAAACTGATACACAAAACCAAGTAATCCCCTCTTCCCACCCTGCAAAATTCTGACTGCTGAAGCCTCTTCTCATGGCTATAGTGAAAAAGGCCAAAATGAACTCAGCCTTGAATTATCAACCGTGACTGGCTAGTTATTTGCAATGCACAAACCTCCCTTAATTCCCATAACACTGTATAAAAGGTAAACTCCCTTATTATTTTTCCTCATTTTAAAAATTAGGAAATAAAGGCACAGAGAATTTAAATCAGTTGCTTAATGACACAGAACTAGGGGGAGGACATAGCATTTAAACCAACCAGTTTGTGTCAGAGCCTGCAATCTCAAGTCACCATATTCTGTAAAACACATTTCAAAATGGGAAATAAACAAAAAATGCTATCTTTGATTTTTTAATATCATGCTAGACCATTTGCTAATAAATCTTTTTCACTCTCATCTAACTATCTTGTAGGGTATAGTTCTGTTTTACTAACAAAAGCCCAAATGTTTATGTGCCTAAACAGAGGTTATCTTGCAGAGGAAAAGGAAAAAAAAAAAAAAAGCTTATGAGGTATGATTTCAGGGGTGGAGGACTAGTAGGAAAGATAACTTCAAAAGTTATCATTTTATTACCTAGCAGGGAAATAACCAATTTTGTCTTCAAGAATCTCAAGTTGATATTTCTTTCCTTACTGACCAAACACAAGTGTGCTTTTCAAATACTCTTGGAATCAGCTCTCTTGTCTTTCTGTTGGTTACCTAATTAATTAATGAAATTTTGACATGTGGCCACTATCTATCTTTATATTTTTAGTTTTTTTTTTATTTAACTTTCTCTTTGCAGATTAGAGGATAGAAAGTTTGAAACATAGAGGCATCATAGTGAAGTGTCCAGCTTATTAGAGTTAGATGAACCTGGGAACAAGTACAGATACAGGCAACTATGTAACTCCTCTGAGCCTCAGTATGCTGCTGCTGCTAAATTGCTTCAGTCCTGTCTGACTCTGCGTGACCCCACAGACAGCAGCTCACCAGGCTCCCCCGCCCTGGGATTCTCCAGGCAAGAACACTGGAGTGGGCTGCCATTTCCTTCTCCAATGCATGAAAGTGAAAAGTGAAAGTGAAGTCACTCAGTTGTGCCTGACTCTTAGCGACGCCATGGACTGTAGCCCACCAGGCTCCTCCGCCCATGGGATTTACCAGGCAAGAGTACTGGAGTGGGTGCCATTGCCTTCTCCAAGCCTCAGTATCACTATCTATAAAATGATAATAATTTTTAGCACATAAGAATTATTGAAATGATTACAAAAAACATTCCTGAGGTAACTAAACTGGGCTGACACATCATCCTCTCAAATTCTTGACTCCTTTTCCTCTCATTTTTTTAAGCTGAGACAAATGAATGTTCTTAATTTTCTGCCACCCCACAACAGATCTTTGAACACCACACTTAAGTAAGCGTATGCTGTAAGGGGTGGTGGTGGGGGAATTTGAGACTAATAAAAACAACAGAAAGGTAACCAAAATGAACACAAATGTCAAAACTAAACAGTACGAGGAAATATTAAAGACATTTTTCTTTTCTTTCTTTTTGAAAACAAGATTCTGTCTTTAAACACATGAAGAAAGCTTAGACCAAGGAAATGAATCCTGTGTGTTCTCTAGTTAAGGAAATACTTGAATGAATGAGTTCATGGTACAGAATTCTCTTTCAATGTACTCCCTAAAGAACTGGCTTCAAACCACTATGTATCAAACACTGTTTTAGATTTTGATGAAAGCAACTGTTTTCTTCCTACTGAGAATATAAATGCTGGTCATGTACCCTGGGTTAAGAATCCCTATTTTAAAAGAACTATGAAAAATGAGGCAATAATCATGGCTAAAGTCAGAAATGCTTTAGATGTCACCTATTTTATAATTAAAATGAATATGATATTTGCATTTGTCATTTGACTTTAAAGTATATCCATTCCTTTATATATCTACTTAGATTTTTTTCCAATAAATTATCAAAGACTTGCAATGGGCCATTGAAAACTAAAAGTCTAGCAAACACTTCAGTGTTATCAGATTCCATGGGGATGCTGTGTCTTTCATTGTTTTGGAGCTATTTCACAACTCTGTTATGAAAAGTCCTGAGATTAAAAAAAAATTGATTAAAAATTGCTTTTTAAAAATCAAGATATATATATAATTCAGTTCAGTTCAGTCGCTCAGTCGTGTCCAACTCTTTGTGACCCCATGAATCGCAGCACGCCAGGCCTCCCTGTCCATCACCATCTCCCGGAGTTCACCCAGACCCACGCCCATGGAGTCAGTGACGCCATCCAGCCATCTCATCCTCGGTCATCCCCTTTCCTCCTGCCCCCAATAATTAAATTTTTACAAAGTAACATTTGGCAAGATAACTGTGACTCAACTCCACTCATATACAGATAAATTTTAATAGGTTTGGTATAAAAATGACTAAATTCCCCAGAAGAATGAGAATCCTTGAGCCTCTGGAGGTCTGAAGAAGGCATAGTTCCACTAATATAGCTCTTGGAGGACCAGAGTACCCAGAGGGATAAGACAAAAAATCGCACGTTGTCACCATTCAGTGAATTTCATTTGCCATCTTTGATCCATGTCACCTTAAAACAAATAGAGCTACTTAAGCTTTGGTTACCTTTTCTAAGTTTCTGCCAAAGTTCTCACAAGTAAGAAATTCTCATCCTGTGTTTGCTCACAGAGTGTAAAGATGATGATGATTTCTAGAGCGGTTAAATATATTTATTTTTCTAAACGAATGACACTAATCTAAATATAAATTATCCTGATTATGGAAGTTAAATTTGGAATTATAGTATGTACTGTTTAAGTGTTCTTGCCTGGAGAATCCCAGGGACGGGGGAGCCTGGTGGGCTGCCATCTATGGGGTCGCACAGAGTTGGTCATGACTGAAGCGACTTAGCAGCAGCAGCAGCAACTGTTTAAGTAGAACATAATATTGAAAGTGACAAATTATTCTCTAGCTGTTGGATGTAAGTTATGTTATAATAGTGCTCTGTTCTTGGGCCACCAGCCAAGCAAGCTATCTCTTTGCTTATCTCTTTTTCATATTTCACATAGACAAAGGAGAATGTGCTTTTGCTTTTATTGTGATGTTTTATTGTATTATTTTGACTGTTGCAGAGTTTTTAAGTGTAGGCTGGATAGGCCCTATTTAACCCATATTTCTCCTTTTCAGTGGAACATAAGTACATATATGCAGCAGTGAGGTGTGAAGTGACATGGCATATTGGCTCATCTTCATAGAACATAATTTTGCCCAAAGATTTGGGAAGATTTTTATAAATATACAAATTCATAAATATTTATGGAGATAGATCAACTGACGGTAAACATGATTTTCCAAAAAGAGTAAAACCATGATTCTGATAAAAGGCATATATGCCAAATATTTTGTTCAACTCATTAATTAAAAGGGGAATCAGTAAGATGTTACTAATCAAAGAAGAACTCACAGTATCATATATTGATAGATTAAAAAATGCTTAAATTAATTTATACATAGGTACACAACTTGTCAGTATTCAGGAGACAATGCCAGATTCCACTGAATACAACTTGGACTTCTATGGGGAAAATATTATCTTTATTACTATCCCTATCTAAAACTGACAGAGTTGGATGAACCAAGAAAGTCTTGCTGTCAAGTCTGCTTTGCAGTTCTCACTGCATTTCCATTTCTGGGAACTACCTCAGCAACAGGAGCATGAGTCACTAGACTGGGAAGTCAGTGCATGGCCTCTGCAACTGAGCTGCACGGGATCACATGCCAGCTCTGCTGCTTTTTAGCTCTTGTGTCCTGTTCACATTAGCTAATATATCTACAATTCTTCAAAACTATGCTAATAACACCTAGGTCACAGGGATATTTGTAAAGATAAAATGAATTAAAGCATATATAGCACTTAGAGCCCTGCTTAGTACATAGTGAATGGTGTGTTAATTATTATTTTTGATCACAGTGACATGAACAAATATACTGTTTTCCTTAGGATAGTTTGAATAGGTTCCTGTAACAAGCAATATAGCCATGATTATTAAAGGCAGGTCATGGTTCCTCCTCTCGTATGACATGGATGTTAATTCCCACTACCTCTCTGGAAAGTTACCAGTTTCTAAGTAGGAATGCAATGTAGTGATTATTTGAGATTTCAGAAAAGCTATGGTGTTGGCAGCTCTTATCACTGACTCAAGCATGAAATATTCTTTTTAAAAATTCCCAGACAACCTCATATTAACTTATCCCACATAACTTATAAACAGAAGGTAAAATTATTTGTTTTAGAGATCTGCCCAAATATATAACAAATCATAATTGGTCTTTATTTTTTTATGGAAATATGAATGAATAGTGACTGTGTAAAAAACATATATTTTAAGTAAAATAATCATTAGTATTATACATTAATTTGAATGAAAAGAAACTAAAAACATATTAAAACCAATAAACTAGAAGATACCAGCAAAGAAAAATGAAGGATTAAAATGTGTTTTAAAAATATCAGTAAGCTTCATACCAGCTTTAATTATGCCAATTATTCATTTTTTGGTTGGAAAAAAATTCAGAGGGTCAGAGAGAAAAGGCTGCCATCATACATATTTCACTTCTCATTATTTGCCATTTTACCCAATTATATGCATCAGAACATTTTGTGTGTGAGGATTCCTGCTGAGGAGTATTTCTGAACTGGAAATAATTGAACTGGACATGAAATCAAACCCACTATGGAACAAGAGTCTGTACTCCAGAGGAAAATCATCTTGATAAAAAAGTCCAGGCTAAAGGTCAAATCAATGATCCCAGCTCGTCTCTTGGAGTAGCAGCTAGAGAAAAGGTGAAAAACAGGAGACTCAAACGAGACTTTAAAAACTTCTAATTTGGGTTGAAAATGCACAGGTACGGAACATCCACCATTCTGACCGGCCTGATGAGGCATTCATATGCCTACCACTAGCCGGTTTCTGTAACATGGGACGACCATGCTCTTTTTGGGCCAGAGTCACATGATCCACCTCAGAAGCTATCTACTATCCTCAGGTGAACTGAAAAAGGAGGGTATTGCTTGCTATAAGGAGTCAAGTATACATCAAGGCAAATAGGTACATAATGACCAAAATCTCTACAGGTCCACCACCATTACAAATAGTCAGTACTCTCTCTGATTCTATGAAAGCAGTAGCATTTTGAAACAGCTTTAAAGTACAGAACAAAAAAATCCTTTGAGCAGAGCAAGTACAGAGTAAAGGGAGAGCAAAGTTATTTCATGAGGGTCTCCATAAAATATTTCATCTTTGAACGTTTTGGCTAACTTTTAAATTTTTATGTATTGAGTTACTATTTTTAAATTAAAAATGAATTAAGAGTCATATGATTATTTTTCTTCTATGTTTAAAAAAATAAAAAGTGATATATTATCTAAATTATATTATTAGTCCTGTGGCAAAGATCTGTAGCTGGTATGGTTTTGTTACTTTTCTTCTGTGAATCCTGAAGAGAAAATGCTTTTACTTTAAGTAACAAAGGAAACAATGTTTCCTACAGAAATATTTCAATTAAAAACATTTAATTATTCCATCTAGTAGCCATTTATTTGTATATAATGGTATTGAATTCAAATTTAAAGGAACCATGTTTTGAATTATTCGTTTTCCTTAGATATTACTCCTGATGATTCATGTATATTTTGATGTTTTCATTGTTAACATAAAAGATGCCATTTGAGAATTTCTGTTTAATTGGTAATATTTTGATATTGTTAATTATTTTTAACACTTATGTCAGCAATTTGGTTGATGCTACAGAGCTGAATATTCAAAACAGTCCTTCTTCAAAGCATTCATTTTGCATTTTAAAAATACCTGACACTGAATATCTTTTTTTAATACAAGTGAAATACAAAACTTTTCAATGAGAAGATCATATTTTGAAAATAATGATTATAACATTTTCTGTCTCCTCTTAGGAACTGTTTATCAGCACCAGTTTATAAAATATGCATAATCACAATGCTCCTTAAATAATACATAGAATTTGAAGCTTGTGGCTATATTGGACAATATATTTATGGAAAGTGCACAATGAACAATCTTGAACTTGGCAGTTGATTTGAGTTCTAGCTCTCTCACTTACTAGGTGTGTATCCTTAAACTGACTATAGCTGCAAAGGACCTTCTGCTTATACATGAGATGAAGATCCCTTGAAGAAGGAAACGGCAACCCACTCCTTTTGCCTAGAGAATTCCATAGACAGAGGAGCCTGGAGGGCTACACAGTCCATGGGATTGCAAAGATTCAGACATGACTGTGTGACTATATTCAGTTCAGAGATGGAAAGAATGATATTCGGCGATGCAATTCTGTGCTTTTGAAGTTTTTCATAAATATAGTGAGCCGTCTCTGTGAAAGCATACTATATATTCCTAAGGGCTACATAAATTAAAGACAATATTGTTTCAGGGGTCTATGTATGACCCCTAAAGCTATGTTTGTCCTGGGATTGCAAAATGCCCAAGAGGATCAGGGTTTTTTAAAGCCTGAACTGAGTCAGAGGAGTTTCATGTAGTAGAGAAGTAATATGAAGAGGGATTTGACTGCATTGCTATGGAACCTTCTGACAGCTTTGGAAGCTTTGCTAGGGCATAGGTGCTTGTGACAGCTTTATAGCAGCACAGATACAAAAAGCTGAGAAACTAACTGTTGAGGAGAATATATTTTCCTGGAGAATTTCTGTATTAACTGGTAGAAACTTGAAGTGTTAGAATTTTCAGAGAAGACAGAAAACAGAGTCAGAGGAATATGTTTAATTATTGCTCCTTTATTACATCTTTATCACCAGACTCAGTTCAGTTCAGTCACTCCGTCGTGTCCGACTATTTGCGACCCCATGAACTGCAGCACGCTAGGCCTCCCTGTCCATCACCAGCTCCTGGAGTTCACCCAAACCCATGTCCATTGAGTCAGTGATGCCATCCAACCATCTCATCCTCTGTCGTCCCCTTCTCCTCCTGCCCTCAATCTTTCCCAGTATCAGAGTCTTTTCAAATGAATCAGCTCTTTGCATGAGGTGGCCAAAATATTGGAGTTTCAGCTTCAGCATCAGTCCTTCCAGTGAATATTCAGGACTGATTTCCTTTAGGATGGACTGGTTGGATATCCTTGCAGTCCAAGGGACTCTGAAGAGTCTTCTCCAACACCACAGTTCAGAAACATCAATTCTTCAGCTCTCAGCTTTCTTTGTAGTCCAACTCTTACATCCATACATGACCACTGGAAAAACTATAGCCTTCACTAGATGGATCTTTATTGACAAAGTACTGTCTCTGCTTTTCAATATGCTGTCTAGGTTGCTCATAACTTTTCTTCCAAGGAGTAAAAGTCTTTTAATTTCATGGCTGCAATCACCATCTGCAGTGATTTGGAGCCCCCCAAAATAAAGTCTGACACTGTTTCCACTGTTTCCCCATCTGTTTGCCATGAAGTGTTTGGCCACCTGATGCAAAGAGTGGACTCATTGGAAAAGACTCTGATGCTGGGAGGGATTAGGGGCAGGAGGAGAAGGAGACAACAGAAGATGAGATGGCTGGATGGCATTACTGACTTGATGGACGTGAATCTGAGTGAACTCCTGGAGTTGGTGATGGACAGGGAAGCTTGGCGTGCTGCGATTCATGGGGTCTCAAAGAGTCGGACACAACTGAGTGAACTGAACTGAACTGAACTGAACTGATGGGACCAGATGCCATGATCTTCATTTTCTGAATGTTGAACTTTAAGCCGACTTTTTCACTCTCCTCTTTCACTTTCATCAAGAGACTGTTTAGTTCTTCACTTTCTGCCATAAGGGTGATGTCATCTGCATATCTGAGGTTATTGATATTTCTCCCGGCAATCTTGATTCCAGCCTGTGCTTCATCCAGTCCACCATTTCTCATAATGTACTCTGCATATAAGTTAAGTAAGCAGGGTGACAATATACAGCCTTGATGTACTCCTTTTCCTATTTGGAACCAGTCTGTTGTTCCATCTCCAGTTCTAACTGTTGCTTCCTGACCTGCATACAGGTTTCTCAAGCGGCAGGTCAGGTGGTGCCATGTAATTAGTAGTAACTTCTACTAAAGATTGGTATCAAAGGTGAACATACTCTGCAAGATCCTCTGCTCAAAGTCAGACATGTAAATTCCTGAAATAACTTAAATTAGCATGTTTTTTTTATTTCTTCTATTAATAGAATACATGTTCTATTGATCATTTATTTTTCAAATAATTTTTATTGGGGGATATAAGAAAAATATGTAGAAAAATTTTAAAGAAAGACAGCATAAAGAATAATATAAAAATCACTAAAAAGTCCCAACATTCAAAGACTTAGACATGAATATGGTTAGCAGGTTGAATATGGTCAGCCCCTCTCTCCAGCTATCTGTACTTGCACATGCTTTTATCTGATGCTTATTATTTTGCATAGTTGCAAATATACTTTACATGTGGTTTTAGGAATTGCATTATACATTATATAATCATCATTTTCCCACATAACAGACTCATTTACTAACTAGAATAGTTGCTATTACCATCTATTAGAGATTTCTTAACTTCTTGAAACAAATTTAAAAAACTTCATTATTGTCTCATATATCATAGTTGGGGGTCATTCATGTCTTCAATTATAAATGGGAATCCTCTGCAAGTATCTTAAGATAACACTTCATAATTTAGGACAAATGTCTCTGAAGACACATTCTCACTCAAGAAGATGCTTATTTATTACCTCATATTCAACAAATGCAGATTATTGAAGTATTCACACACAATTCATGCATTTTTTTAAGATGTGGAAAAAGAAAGTGGAAGAAGCTGTGGGCATAGGTAAGAAAGCTATAAGGGACCACTGACTTTACTTTGTTTGTACGTTCTTTGTGTTCATTTTTTTTATTGCCAGGTAACAAATTATTGTTAAAATTTCAGCTTAAAGCAGCATGCATTTTATTATCTCACAGATTCTATAGGTCAGAAGTCTGGACAGGAATTAACAGGAATTAACTGCTTCAAGGTCTCAGCTGGCTATAATCAGTGTCAGTCACGACTGCATTCTCATCAGAGGTTTCAACTGGGGAAAAGATTTACTTCCAAGATCCTTCAGTTTATTGGCTAAATTCATTCACTTGAAACTGAAGAACTGAAGGTTTTAGTTTTTTGCTGGCAGCCACCATCCCTTTTGAGACTGCCTGTAATTTCTTGCCATATGGGCTTCTCTAATACAACCACTAATATCATGGAGGCTTTCTTTTTCAAAGCAAGCAAAGAGAGAATAGCAGGATAGAGTTTTACATAATGTAACATAGTCATGGGAATGACATCTTTGACTTTTGCCACATTCTGTTGATTAGAAGCAAATCACAGGCCCTACCCTCACTCAAGAGTTTGAACACTAGAAGATAGAGATTATTGGGGCCATTTTAGAGCTGTCCCCATGAGTGATTTTCAAACTTTTAAGTGATTTTCAAAATTCTACAATAAATATGTATTATGTTTGCAACATGAAAAAGAATAAAAATTAAAAAGCAAAAAAAAGAGCCCACATACAAAAATAAAGTGACATATCTTTAACACAACAATGAAATAATTTAGAAGATGATAATGATATTAAAGAGTACCATTTACAAATAGCTTAAGAAATATCAAACACATAGGAATAAATCTAACAAATATGATAGCTACATTGAAAAATAAAAAATATTACTCAGAGCAATTTTAAAAGACCTCAGTAACTAAAGATGTTTTATGTAACAGAATTGAAAAATTCAACATTTATATGTATAAATTCTCTCTAAAGTGACACATAGTTTTAAAGCATATCAATTAAAATTCCAGAAGCAGTATGCATGTATATGTGTATGCATCTGTAAGTTAAAAAACTGATTCTATAAATTTAAATGCAACTATAAATAAATTGGTATAGCCAAGACAATCTTGAAGAAGAAGAACTAGATTGAGGAAGTTCACTAGATTCTAATATTTACTATAAAGATACAACAATGAAGATAATGTGGTATTGGTGTGCAGACAAACAGGCCAAAGGAATGAAATCATGAGTCCAGAAATAGCTTTGTATATGGAAGATAACTTGATTTGTATAAATGCACCACAACACTTCATTGAATGTTGGGGGGTGGGAGTGGTCTTAAGCAAATAGATACTCACATGGAAAAAAAAAAAAATCTTGACCTCTACCTTATACCATACACAAAAAATAATTCAAATTGAATCATATATCTAAAAGTGATGCTAATAAAGCTTTTAGAAGAAAACATTAGAATACACATCATAATATTGAGGAAGATGGGACAGAACATTAAAGTAAGAATTTACAGATTAGAAGTCATTAAAATAAAGCAGTTCTGATGAGCAAAAGACATTATTAGGAAAGCAAATACACAAAGCACAAATAGGGAGATGAGAGATGGAAATGTGACAAATGACTAAATAAATTTCAAAACCTAATGTAAAATGATAGGCAGCAGGCTTGAACTGACATCACACAAAATAAGATCTTCATACAGCTAATCAACATTGACAAGGTGGTCAACATCGTTAGTCACCAGGGGATTGCAAATAAAAGCATAATTAGAGCAGTATACATCCACTTGAATGGCTAACATTAAAAATACTGAAAGACATAAATAATGGCAAGTTACTAAGTAATTAGAACTCTCATACATTGATGCTGCTAAGTCGCCTCAGTCGTATCCAACTCTGTGCGACCCCATAGATGGCAGCCCACCAGGCTCCCCCATCCCTGGGATTTTCCAGGCAAGAATACTGGAAGTGGGTTGCCATTTTCTTCTCCAATACATGAAAGTGAAAAGTCAAAGTGAAGTCGCTCAGTCATGTCTGACTCTTAGTGACCCCATAGACTGCAGCCTACCAGGCTCCTCCATTCATGGGATTTTCCACGCAAGAGTACTGGAGTGGGGTGCCATTGCCTTCTCCCATACATTGATAGTGGAAATGTAAATTAGTTCAATCACTTTGAAGAGCTCTTTGGTTGACTCTATTTAAGCTAAAATAAACCATCAAATGTATCAAAATTTCTACTCCTATCTGAGATAAATGTGCCTATGTTTACCAAAATTCATGCATAAAAATATTCCTCACAGTGTTATTAAAAAATCTTTAAAAAGCAGTCACAAAATGCAAACAACTCAAATGCACACCAATAAGAGAATGGATAAACAAGTTGCAGAATACTTATACAGTGGAAATTCAACTCGGCAAGAAAAACATACACACCACTATTATACACAGCAATGTGGAGAAAGCTTAGAAAAATTGTTAAGGGAAAAAGACCAAACACAGAAGGATACACACTGTGTTATTCCATTTATATGAAATTTAAGAACACAGACAATCTATATGATAGAACTAATAATAGTTGTTAATTCTGGAGAGGGTGTCATTGACTGCTAAGGAGCATGAGGCAAACTTTTGAGGTGAAATCTTGGTTGAGTAATGCTTAACTGAGTGAGTGGAAATAGTCAAAAATCAACCAAGATGCACACTTGAAATCTGTATACTTTATTGTATGTAAATGAACCACTTCAAAATTGTCCATTCATGTTGGTCTCCAGACATCACTGCATTATAAGTACCAGGGCCATTCCTGAGTCTTCACATTAGTTTGTAATCTTATCTGACCTTCACCAGTCCTAATTCTTTTTTGAAAAATCATAGTTTGCAATATTTTGCTAATTTCTGAACTTTATCTTCTCTGAGTTTATAAGACAATACTATGATATGTTTTTCATCCTGGTGAAGAAAAACTGCACTGTATTTTCATCCTGGCTGTGCCCTACTGCTCAAATCCTTCCCAGCTTCTGAAATTAGTAATCATCTCCATTCTTTCTATTCAGGTCTAAAAGCTTACACAATCAGTGCAGACTTATAAGACTGAAATAAATTACAGGCAGGAAATAGGTATAGAATCCTGGTTAATTGAACTTTTGTGACTGATGTGAAACAAATCACACTTATTGAATGAATGGCAAGGCAGATGTATTTTAGAAATGTATTATTTACATTTTGAATATTTTTTTAAATGTCAAGAATATATATTAGCATCCATTACTTTTAGGTCAATTATAAATCAGAAGTGGGACTTCCCTGGTGACTCGATGGTAAAGAATCTGCCTGCCAATGTGGAAGACATGGGTTTGATCCTTAGGTCAGGAAGATCCCCTGGAGAAGGAAATGGCAACCGACTCCAATATTTTTGCCTGGGAAATTCCGTGGACAGAGGAGCCTGGTGTGCTGCAGTCCATGAGGTTGCAAAAGAGTGTGACACGATTGAGCAACTAAACAACAATACAACTAAGTACTCTCAAAATGTTTACAGAACACCTAGCTCATTTTTTCAACAGGAAGGTCCTGAGATAATACAACTCTGCCTGTAAAGTCTGGAGTAGAAGAAAAGAGAGCAGCAGAAGTACAAGAAAAGCAGAAGGGCTTCTACTATAATTTTAGGAGATATCGTTTTGGAGAGATGAAGCCTGGCATTTAGAAATTAAAATGAATTATTCATTTATCACCAGTAAACTATATTAATGTCAATCAAAGAGTATGTTCAATACTAATTTTCCATGTTTCTAATTCAAATGGATCTATCTGAACAATACAAATAAATTATGTTTATGCAATTTAATTTCTTTATCTCAAAACACTTTCCCTACTGACATATATCAATTGTTAAATTACTCATTTAATAATTGATTGTGTACCTATCATGTGTCTTTCATAAATTTATAGAAAGAAGCTGCTATAAATAGAAATCTAAGATGCCTACAAATGACTTCCATTCTTGTCAGCTAATGTAGTATCAGCAATGACAATTAAAAAGAGTTCTTTTGTGTTCCCTTGTTTCAAGGAGGGAATCTGGACAGTTAATCAGTGAAGATTGGTGGTAAGTGGTGCGTTTCATCAAGGGTTAGATTACCGTTACTTCTGTAATATGTCCCATAGGAAACTAACAGGTGGCATTGTGTATCAAGTTAAAAATAAATGGAGGTGCCTTATGTTAAACATATTCTAGCTATTACCCACGTTGCTGATGTCCTGTTCAAATCTAAAAAGTTTCCATTATCAACACACAAAAAAAGCTAGAATCTTGTATGAAAGTGAAAGTCGCTCAGTTGTGTCTGACTTTTTTTGATCATATGGACTGTATAGTCCATGGAAATCTCCAGACCAGAACACTTGAGTGGGTAGCCTTTCCCTTCTCCAGGGGATCTTCCCAACCCAGAAGTCAAACTCAGGTCTTCCACATTACAGGAGGATTTTTTTACCAGCTGAGTGACAAGGGAAGCCCAGAATCTAGTATAATACCTCTGAAATTATACTCTGAGGAACTTGGACCTGAGGGAAAATCCATATCAGTGGGTCTCAAACTTAGCTATCCATTGTCATTATTTGGGCATTATTAAATTATAATAATTCTTTGTATATAAACCATTAATTATTTCAATTTAATTTGGTCTTGGATGAGGATCACACACGATCTCTATTTTTATAATATTCCCATGCCAGGCCTGAGAATCATTTTTCCATGTGAAGAAAATGAAGTTAAAAGATTATTTAAATGGTTTGACTCAGGATGTCATATCAAGTAAGAAACCAAAAGTAACAAGGGCAGAAGAAACAAAGAAGTACAACTCCAATCATGTCCAAATCACCCTTTCTTTCTGGAAATCAGCAAAAGCAATATAAGAAATTGCTGGAAGCCAGCGTGAGGAATCCCACCTGTGACAAGGTCATGCGGCAGAGATTTGATGGGCAAAGTCGAGTCAGATCTCAGGTTTTCCCCCTGGTACTTCCTGAGCATGTACCCCCAAAATAAGAATCTGCCTGCTTTTCCACTCTTCTGACATTCTCTGGAAAAAGTCAACTCAGGGCTTTAGTCTTCTGCATTTGAAAGAGTGTTTCAATCAAAAAACCCTATGATGGCTTTCTAGCCTGCCTGCAGGACTCTTACAGCTGCACATATGATTGTGGCTTCCCGACTGCGGGAGGCACAGGAAGCTTAAAACATCCTAGGAATGTAGGGGCTTCTCATTAGAATAGGACTGATTAAAGGTTTCATTTGTTGAGCCAATACTTGCTGCCAAATTTTCATATCTTTTATTTAGATATAGTTGGTATATAGAAAAACAGGTAGTAGACCTGGTATTAGCAATATTAGATCTTTGAATTAAGCACTTTCTTTATTATAACCCACTGCACCTTTGCTCTACAGGAATGTAACTTTAATTAGTATTTTGAGGGTAATGCAGAGTAAAGAAAAAACACTTCTAGGGAAAAGGAGTTTTCTGGTTGATAGACAATTATCCAGGAAGAGAGCCATAAAAATGTTAACAGGCCTCTTGGCCAGAAGATAATGTAAACCACCTGAGATCTTTTGTATACGGGAGGGTATGCAAATAGAAAGCCTGGTTTTGGGGCTGCTAACGCTGCATAATTCTGTATTACCCACTGATCTCTATGTACAATCAAAAAGGTATAAAAGGCCTTTCTAGACAAAGAGGAAGGGCTAGTCATTGGAAGGACTGGTTTCCCCCGTGTCTCCTCTTTACTCTGATTTCAGGCTGAATTCCCATCTGGGAATTACTTGTCCCGGCTTCTAAGATCTGTGAGAGAGCGAGCCCAGGGCGGGGTACTCTCCAATATTTAAACGGACACTGGTGGCCTAACGTAGATGGTGCAAACTTCTTGTCCTGAAGTTTTATTAGTTCTCCAAGTAAACCAAGTTATTCAGCCTCTTTTCTCCATCTAAATTTTCCTACTATACTATTATTTCCTAATCTAATCATATTAATAAATAAATTTTTCCTTGCCGACGCCGTCCTCGCTTTGAATTCCCTGGATCCACCAGGGCTGGACCCCGGCAAGAAATTAAGTAACAGATAAGCTGGTGAGTTTTTATTTTAAAAACATCAAATATAGAGTAAAGCAATAAATAAAAAATAAAAAAGAGCACTGGTTTAAAGAAATATATAGTCAGAAACACTCTAGTAATTTTTTACAGTGCTATAATCACCATAATCTAATAATACTAGAAAGGTCACTCAGTAGTGTCCAACTCTTTGTGACCCCATGAACTACATGGAATTCTCCAGGCCAGAATACTGGAGTGGGTAGCTGTTCACTTCTCCAGGGGATATTCCCAACCCAGGGATTGAACCCAGGGCTCCCACCTTGCAGGCAGACTCTTTACCAGCTGAGCCACTGGGGAAGCCTGAGAATACTGGAGTGGATAGCCTATCCCTTCTCCAGAAGATCTGCTCGACCCAGAAATTGAACCTGGGTCTCCTGCATTGCAGGTGGATTCTTTACCAGCTGAACTACTAGGGAAGCTCACAATACTATAAAGACTTAATTACAATAATATTCCCATAATAACACAATCTCCTCTAATGGGTATCTGTCAATCTAAAAAGGGAAGCAAGTCAAGCTAATTAAGGTTTTGACTAGAGCCTTCAAGAAGTACCATGGAAAGTTAAATTTAAATCCCTGAGGTGATCTTTTGACCTTTGGTTTTCAGATTTTTATCAGTATAATTGGAAGCAGGGATTTGTGGATGGCAGATAATAAGGAAGGATCCCCCAAATGCTATATTACTAAGGACCACAGTCTTCACTTAACAAGGAGACATAAGTGAAAATATGTCCTAACTGGCCTAACTATAAGCATATTGTAGAGCAGGGCTTCTTACATTTTAACATGCATCAGAATCACCTGGTAGGTTTGCTAAAATGCAGATTGCTAACTGCAGAGTTTCTGACTTAGTAGGCACTGGTTAGACCCCACAATCTGCATTTCTGAAACATTCATGTGTGACACTATAGCTGCTTATTGGGAGATCACTCTGACAGAGAGCGTTTACAAAGGCTTTATGCTGATCTCTGGTACTTGAGAACTAGAGCAACTTAATCCACTTTCTGTTTATGCTGAATCATGGAAATTCTAAGGAGCTTCCACTATTCTAATTCCACAATTCTAAGGAACTTGTGGCAAGATAATGTCTCCCATGGATGATTCCCCCTACAGACCCTCTGCTTATCCAGAAGATTATCCAGAAGAGCTCTAATTCATGATTAGCTCTACTGATCTGTACTCATATTTGCCTAGAGGATGAAAAGTGAGGAGTGTTCACTAGCATTGTATTCCATCAGTTGTTTCTATTTCTTGTGTAAGCAGCGTAAAGTTAAACATTTGGGAGAGAAAAAATTTCGGAAGGTCATTTTAATTCTACGAAGGAAATGTAACCAATGGCACCCAGATTCTTTAACGAGGGTGATGATCTTGGGTTAACTTTTCTCACAGTGATTTCCTTTTCTCTGGGAATGGCCCCACATTAAAGACGAATGGATCCCAAACAGCCATACTTATACCTGATCCTCCCCCTAGCTACATCTGATTAGTGCTGCCCTGAGCAGTTATATATCTATCAGTAGATATTTTCTAGATTTTTAAATGAAATTGTGAATCAATCTTTCTTTGAAGGAAAATGATGAAAGCTGTAAAACTCAGATGCTGAGTGAAGGAGGCTGTGTTTCCCAGCATGTGATCATGATGAACAGAATAGATGCCATATTCCCCAGCATGTGGTGGAAGATGGTTCACACTGATAAAAAACTGAACTGACAATACTGGGAAGGAAAAATATCCAGATGGGGAGGGAGAGGAAATGAGAGAGGAGGAGATCCAGCAGACTTCAGTGATCTATTTACAGTAGTTCATGATGTTCAATTACATAATTTCCCAGACTATCAGCTGATGATTTAACCCTTTTCTGAGCATCAGATTTTATTAGTTTTTTTTCTTGTTGTTGTTATTGTTTTTGAGTTGGTTGTTATTACTTGCAACTTAATTCAAGAGATCCTTCATGTTATTAAGCTTAAGTCAAGAGGGCTTCCCCAAGCTTCCCTTGTGGCTCAGATGGTAAAGATCCCACCTGCAATGCAGGAGACCTGGGTTTGATCCCTGGGTTGGGAAGATCCCCTGGAGGAGGGCATGGCAACCCACTTCAGCATTTTTGCCTGGAGAATCCTCATGGAAAGAGGAGCCTGGTGGGCTACAGTCCATGGGGTCACAAAGAGTCGGACATGACTGAGCGACTAAGCACACAAGAGGTTGCTGCTTAAACAAAGAAAGCCATTTAAGTTAAAGTTCTTAGAGTCAGTGGGGAAAGAAGAAAGGAAACAGAAAGAGGAAAATGGAGTAGTAGATCTGTGTTTGCTACATCTAGAAAAAAATCCTATAGGTGAGTGTGAGACAAATGAGGGAAAAACTCAAGAGCAGAAGGCCCTTTCTTGTTCCATAATTGATATTTTATAGAAGATTCTTTTTTTAATAATTATTTTTATTTTTTAGTTTGTTTTGCTTTACAATACTGTATTCTTTGTAGTGCATTGTGTGAAGGCACTTGTTATGTGTGAAACAAGCTAAGGAGCAAACAGCATGGCCAGGGATAGAAGGACTTTAGTTAGCCCTTCTGAACTTGATTTAGTTCTAGTGGGATATGGATATTTAGTTGAAAGCCAGCAGACTTACCATAGACCTATGGCAATGAGAAAGACATGACCCTTCCTAGATACTGGAGTTCCAGTCACACAGTCTGGATGGAAATAGGGAGAGATTCAGGTTATTAGACTATGAAGAGTGAGCAGTCTCAAAAAGAGAATCATGACTATTGCTTCCCTGAGCATTGTTTTAGCCAAAAGTACAGACTGCAAAGTAACCAGGCAAAGCCTATGGCATCAAAGACCAGTAGAGCAGCCACAGGCAATCGAGGAAGACATGGTTGTTCAGTGGGGAACAGAGGAGCAAGCATGATAAGTTGTTCCTCTCCCTCTGCTGCTGCTGCTGCTAAGTCAATTCAGTCGTGTCTGACTCTGTGTGACCCATAGACAGCAGCCCACCAAGCTCCCCCATCCCTGGGATTCTCCAGGCAAGAACACTGAAGTGGGTTGCCATTTCCTTCTCCAATGCATGAAAGTGAAAAGTGAAAGTGAAGTCACTCAGTCGTGCCCAACTCTTAGTGACCCCATGGACTGCAGCCTACCAGGCTCCTCTGTCCATGGGATTTTCCAGGCAAAAGTACTGGAGTGGGGTGCCACTGCCTTCTAGAACAGACATATTCTTGAAAAGAAGCTAAGAAGGGCACTGGAGTATTAGGAAATGAGAGTACTAGGGAGAGACTGCTTACGTGATCAGAGCAGGATATGTTTTAACAAATACATCTAAAATTAAATTGCCCCCTCCTCTGTCTACCTCTCTTCCCAATAACCAAGAGAAAGGAACTTGGGATAAAGTTTACATCACTTATATCATTCTACTTTGCATATGGAAATGTGGTGTGACCAACCAAAAATCAAGTTGTTTTGTCTCTAACTAATTTGATGTTTGTGACTGACTACCCTGCATGCTCTTATAGCAGCATTTAATTTAAAACTGTTATGAGACTTTGGTGGTGATTGCTAGCTGACAACATTTGACTTGACTTCCTACAGCCCTTTCTGACTTACCTGCCACCTTCTTGCCACACTTTTACATCCTATCTTTTCCTTTTTTTCTTTTCAGTCTCACCTGGGTCTCGGGAAGGGCTACTTTTCTTTACCCCCATTGTATATATGTCTACTCTATAACAACACACCTCATGACTTTCCTGCCATAGGCATAAAGAATATCTTCTTTAGCATGATAGACCTCTTCAAGCTGGTTCTTTGGCCTTGGACATTGATATATTAAAGTCAGAGCCAAAATATATTTTAAATTCTTTTTAACAGTTCCATTTTTGAATGTCAGAAGCTGAATTTCTAAAAAGTCTTTCTTTGACATTCTTTAAAATTTGTAGTTTCCTTTATAGCTAGATGAATGCTAGGGGCCAAATAGTAAAAAAAAAAAAAAAATAATATTAGAAAAGATAAAAGTAAAAGGCATATTCATGATTTGAAATATGATATTTATTATATTATTGTGGTGGCACTCCAAGGATGTCTTTGTTCCAATCCCTAGAACTTGTGAATAAGTAAAGTTACATGGCAAAGAGAATCAAGGTCTCAAGTGGAATCAAGGTTGATAGTCAGATGACCTGAAAACAGAGAGACTATCCTGGATTATTTGGGTTATCCCAGTGTAAGAGTTCTTGAAAGTGGAAGGGGAAAGCAGAAGCTGAGGTCAAAGTGAGGCTATGTGAGTAAGACTCAACCTACTACTGCTGGCTTTAAAGACAGAGAAAAGGGCTGTGAGCCAAGGAATATGAGCTGTCTTTCAAGGCTGGAAAAGACAAAGAAATGGACTCTTCCCTAAGGCCACCAGTAAGGCATGCAGCCCTGCTAATACTTTGATTTTATCCCAATGAGATTCATGTAGGACTTCTGAACTCTAGAGCTGAACAGTAATAAGTTCTTGTTGAAGCCACAAAGTTCAAGATAATTTGTTACAGAAAAAATAGAAAAGCAATATTGTTACTTAAACTGGAAACTGGACTGATAAGCCTAAAGTAGCTCTTATCTCACCTCTCAGTTACTTTTTAATCCCTGGTTGCTTCTATTCTGGCCATTTCTTTAATAATTAATTATAACTGCTAAATTTAAAGCCTATAGTAGTGAGGAGGAATACAAAGACTAAATATTCGTTTTCTTGTTTGAAAGTAACTCCAAACAATAACACAGGGAAGAAAATATTTTAAACTAATAGTACACTTGAGTATTTTAAAATTACATTCTCAACTAAATGAGCCATGCCCATCTTTGTCTTCCATTACTAGGAACAACTGAGAGCTGACTATTTAAAATAAACCATGTTCTCAGGCTTCTGAGCTATTGCTGACTATATTATGACTGGTGTACTGCTCCTGCTGGGTCAGTGGACAGCTGCTATTTTATTATTTGCAGACTCCTGGGCTACATTTTAAGCATGAAAAACATTGTGCAGGGCTGATGTTTCCTCTGCTCTATGATCTGTTCACTGTGTAAATTCTTAGACAATGAGATTGTATTTCTTTGGCAGAAAGTAAACATTCACAATAACTCATGTCAAGGAAAAATTCTGTACAAAGCTTGAATAGTAAAATGGTGACAAATGAAAATGTGAGTCTTTCCTGCCAAATACAACACCAGTGTTAACGTGGATATAGAAGACAGCATTGCCACTGACTAAGTGGGCTGTATAATGTAAGACAGATTGATCTAGGTATTTGTTATAAAAGCAGAGATTATTGTGGTTGCCTCTTATGCTCTTTGAATGCTGCAATAAAGTAGAGACTAGTGCTTAAAGATTCTTTATAATGGCAATGATGAAAATGACAGGTGGCAGCAAATTGGATTAGTAGCTATTTTAGATCAAGATGGATAGCTTTTTACACTTATGTGGGAATGGATGTATAGATTAGTGGTTTGACCAGATTTTAATGATTATAGATTATTTTACAGTTGTTGTGATAATGAAAGAAGATAGGTAGGCAGGAAACATTTTACAAATTTGAGAATTGTTTCAATGTGAAATGAGCAAAGATGTAACACACCAAATAAACTGAATAGTAGAAAAGGCTTCAGAAAACCAAATAAACTCAGGCAATCATCCTTCAAATTTTATATAAGTAACTGTCAAAGGCATAGAATTGCTTCAAAATGGATTTATTTACTCAACAATATGAATTGCACACTTGTCCTGTGCCTATCCCCCTGCTAACCACTGGGGATACTAAGATCAATTCTGACACGGTCCTTCCCCATGAGAACACTGGGGAGGGATCAGACATATACATAAATACTTTTTGGTATGGATATTGGGATATGCATTTATGCAAAGACAGTTGCATCAAGCAAGTTGAGGTGACTGTGGTGCATAGGGCACCTAATAAGTCACAACAGATGAAAAATTAAAACTAGGCTATAAACTAGGGAGTAATATAAATCTGGTGGTCTTTTTGATCAAAATTCCAAGAACATAGCTAAAAATGGGAAAGATAATATTACTAAATGCACATTCAATCATCAGTAATTATAGGAGTTGGGTGAATTTTTGGCCTCAGAAGGTAAAATTCTAACTTAGAAATTGAATTAAATGGCTCAATGAAGACTGTATAAACCTTTGACACAAAGTATTTAAATGCATAATATTGAGCCTCCCTCCGATATTTCACAAAACAATACTGAATGCAGGCTGATAGCTGTCTAACTGTGCAGGCTGATAGCCGTCTAACTCCAGAGTTGACAAGATTTTTGACAAATACAGCTACTACCTATTGTGTGTGAAAGTACAGCCTGCAATCCTTTCAGTACAGAGAAAAATATATGTAGTGAGGCAGGCCTGGCACAAGGTGTTGGGGAATGGGAGAGCAGGAGAGAAAAGCCTGTTAATATAATATTAAAAATCAGACAGAAAGACTCATTTTCTGATCAAAACAAGATAAACTATCCTGTTTAGTAAGGAAAAAGAAGTCAACTTTTAAATGTCAGCTTTATGGAAATCTCAATATTTTAAAAATTTAAATGGTTCATTTAAATCTTACAGTACTATTATTCTCCTATCACTGTTTAACTTGAAATCATAAACCATGATTAATATCAAAAGCTATCTACAGACTCAAAGCAATCTCTATCAAAATTCACAAAAAATAGAAAAAAATCTGAAAAATGTCATGGAACCACAAAAGACCCCAAATAGCTAATTCTCAGAAAGGAGAACAAAACTGGAGGCATCAAAATTTCTGCTTTCAAACCATATTATAAAGCTATAGAACTAAAAACAGGAATAGTATTGGCATAAAAGCAGACAAACAGATCAATGGAGTAGAACAGACAGCTTAGAAATAATCCTATGCATATAAAGTTAATTAACTTTTGACAAAGGAGCCAAGAATATACAATTGGGAATGGACAATATCTTCAGTAAACGGTATTGGGAAAATTGGACAAGCACATGCAAAAGACTGAAACTGCACTACTGTCTCACACCATACACAAAATCCGACCCAAAATAGATTCCAGTCTTGACTCTAAGACCTGAAGCTATAAAACTCCTTGAAGAAAACCTATGGAGTAAGTGCTATGCCATTAGTTTTGGCAATTACATTTTGGATTTGACACCAAAAGCAAAAATAAGCAAGAGAGACCACAAACTAAAAGGCTTCTGCTCAACACAATGAAAAGGTAGCCCATGGGATGGGAGAAGATATTTGCAAACCACATATTAGGTTGATTAAAAAGTAATTGCAATTTTGGACTGTGACTTTTAAATCACTATCAGTTCGGTTCAGTTCAGTGCACTCAGTCGTGTCCGACCCTTTGCTACCCCGTGAATCGAAGCACTCCAGGCCTCCCTGTCCATCAACAACTCCTGGAGGTCACTCAGACTCACAGCCATTGAGTCCGTGATGCCATCCAGCCATCTCATCCTCTGTCGTCCCTTTCTCCTCCTGCCCCCAATCCCTCCCAGCATCAGAGTCTTTTCCAATGAGTCAACTCTTCACATGAGGTGGCCAAAGTACTGGAGTTTCAGCTTTAGCATCATTCCTTCCAAAGAAATCTCAGGGCTGATCTCCTTCAGAATGGACTGGTTGGATCTCTTTGCAGTCCAAGGGACTCTCAAGAGTCTTCTCCAACACCACAGTTCAAAAGCATCAATTTTTTGGTGCTCAGCCTTCTTCACAGTCCAACTCTCACATCCAAACATGGCCACTGGAAAAACCTAGCCTTGACTAGACAGACCTTTGTTGGCAGAGTAATGTCTCTGCTTTTGAATATACTATCTAGGTTGGTCATAACTTTTCTTCCAAGGAGTAAACGTCTTTTAATTTCATGGCTGCAATCACCATCTGCAGTGATTTTGGAGCCCCCAAAAAAGTCTGACACTGTTTCCACTGTTTCCCCATCTATTTCCCATGAAGTGATGGGACCAGATGCCATGATCTTCGTTTTCTGAATGTTGAGCTTTAAGCCAACTTTTTCACTTTCCAGTTTCACTTTCATCAAGAGGCTTTTTAGTTCCTCTTTACTTTTAAATCACTATAACCAGGCTCAAACACATCTTTATTAATCAAAATAGGAACCATTACAATCAACACATTTTTGCCAACAAGAAATAAGTTTGCTTATTCCTGTAGCAAAAAATCCATGTTTTGAGTTTCAATGAGCTCTCAGTAAGCATTTTCTGCTTCCTGCTGATGTGGAAGCGTTTTCCCTGCAAAAAGTTGTCAAGATGCTTAAAGAAGTGGTAGTCCATTAGCAAGAGGTCAGGAGAAATGGTGGCTGAAGCAAAACTTTGTAGCCCAATTGATTCAACTTTTGAAGCAACAGTTGTGTGATATGTGATCAGGCATTTTCGTGGAGAAGAATTAGGCCCATTCTGTTGACCAATACCAGCTGCAGGTATAGCAGTTTTTGGTGTGTCTCATTGATTTACTGAACATACTTCTCAGATGTAGTGGTTTCACTGGGATTCAGAAAGCTATAGTGGATCTGACAAGCAGCAGACCACCAAACAGGGACCATGACATTTTTTTGGTGCAAGTTTGACTTTAGGAAGTGCTTTGGAGCTTCTAGGTCCAACCACGGAGCTTGATGTTGCCGGTTGCTGTGTGCACTTTTCTTTGCATGTCACAACCCGAACAAGAAATTGTTCATTGCTGCATAAAATAAGAGAAAATGCCACTTCAAAATGATGATTTTGGGGGGGGGGTGGTCAGCTCATGAGACACCACTTAATGAGTCTTTCATATGTCGAATGATCACAGAATGGCCAGGGCTGAGTTCTTGGGCAACTTCTCATGTAGTTCTTAGAGAAGCAGTTTTGATGGTCCTCTTAATTGGTCATTGTCAACTTCTGATGGCTAGCCACCGCACTCCTCATCTTCAAGGTTCTCATCTCCTTAGCAAAACTTTTTGAACCACTGCTGCACTGTACATTTGTTACCAACTCCTGTACCAAATGCATTGTTGATGTTGTGAGTTGTCTCTGTTGCTTCACAACCCATTTTGAACTTGAATAAAAAAATCACTCGAATTTGCTTTTTTGTCTAACATCATTTCTATAGTCTAGATAAACAGCAAGTAATGTCATTAGCAAAAAAGCATAAAGTGAGAAATATGTACTAAAATGATGTATAATATAACCAACTTTATTTAAGAATGTGTTCCAATATCAAACTGCAAATTTCAACAGTGCAAAACTGCAATTACTTTTGCATGAATCTAATATCTGATGAGGGGTTAATATCTCAAATATACAATGAACTCATACAATTCAATAACAGAAAACCCAATGGCCTAATTTAAAAATGGGCAAAGGATTTGAGTGGACATTTTTCCAAAGAAAACATACAAGTGGCCAACTGGTTTATGGAAAAGTATTCTATATCACTATTCATCAGGGAAATGCAAATCAAAACCACAATGAGATATCACTCACAACTGTTGGATGGCTACTGTCAAAAAGACAAGAGATAACAAATACTAATGAGAATGTAGAGAAAAGGGAACTTTACCTTTTGTACCTTGTAAAGGGAACTTTTTACAAGGTACAAAGTGTAACTTGTACACAGTTGGCAGGAATGTAAACTGGTTCAGCCATTACAAAAAAGTATTATGGAGGTTTCTCAAGAAATTAAAAATAGAACTACCCTATGATCTAGAAATTTCACTTCTAGGTATACACCCAAAGGAAATAAAACCATTATCCTAAAGAGGTATCAGTACTCTCATGTTCATTGCTGCAATGGTCACAACAGTCAAAATCAGAAACAATTTGTGTCCATCAATAGATGAAAAGATCAAGAAAATGTGGTGTGTGTGTGCTGCTGCTGCTAAGTCGCGTCAGTCATGTCTGACTCTGTGTGACCCCATAGGTGGCAGCCCACCAGGCTCCCCCCGTCCCTGGGATTCTCCAGACAAGAACATTGGAGTGGGTTGCCATTTCCTTCTCCAGGTGTGTGTGTACATTCAGCCTTTAAAATATAAGGAAATCCTATCATTTTTGACAACATGAATGAAACTTGAAGGGCATTATCCTTAGTGAAATAAGCCAAACAGAGAAAGACATATATTCCATGATACCACTTCATGTGGAAATTTTTTTAAAAAAGTAAATAGAAACAGAGGAGAGGAAGGTGGTTGTTAGGAGCTCTAAGTTGGAACAAATATGGAAATTAGTAAAAGAATACAAACTTGCAGTTATAAAATGAATAAGGTCAGAGGATATAATGTATGACATGGTGACCACAGTTGACAGCACTATATTGTATAATTAAAAATTGCTAAGCATGTAAGCAAACAAAAGAGGTAAATATGAGGTGATGGATGTGTAAATTAACTCGGTGAGGGGAATTCTTTCACAATACATACATATATCAAGTCATCACATCACATAATTTAAATGTGACAACTTTATTTGTTATTTATACCTCAATTCCCTGGTGGTTCAGGGTAAAAAAATCTACCTGCCAATGCAGGAGATGCAAACTTGATACCTGAGTCAGGAAGATCTCCTGAAGGAGGAAATGGAAACCCACTCCAGTATTCTTGCCTGGGAAATCCCATGGATGGAGGATCCTGGCGGGTTACAGTCCAAGGGGTCACAAAGAGTCAGACACAACTTAGCAACTGAGCATGCACACACACAGACTGGAAGAAAAGAGACACAGAGCTGGATGCTGAGAGACAGAGCTGGGAGTGTATGAGCTGGCTAGAGTGAATTGGAGGGAAGCTTATGTTCTGTTATTTGGCATCTGCAAAAGAGGATTCTAGTGGCAGAAACATGTGGGAACCTCTTCTTCAACTCTGGTCCTTAACTTGCTTGTAATGACAGAGGAAGAAGAGGGTGTACACAAGCATAATCAGTCAAAAATAGTTAGCATATATAAATATTTGTGACTGAAGTCACTATTTTGAAGACATTTTTTTCAATATAAAAATATAATAGTAAAGAAGATGAAAACATATTTGGTATCTATCTATACAAATAAAAGGTTTTCCAGGTGGCAGAGTGGTAAAAGAATCCAGATGCCAGTGCAGAAGATGCAAGAGACACAGGTTCAGAACCTGGGTCAGAAAGATCCCCTGGAAAAGGAAATGGCAACCCATTCTAGTGTTCTTGTTTGGGAAATCCCATGGACAGAGGAGAATGGCAGGCTACAGTCCATGGGGTCATACACATGGGGCACAGCTGAGCAACTGAGCACACCTGGATACAAATAAAACTGCTGCATGTCCTTGGTTTGAAGCCTAGCCAGAAAAAGCAAAGCCTCAAAAAGGACACATTATGTCAGCACCACAGGGTACTAATAGCTTGGAGGAATATTAACTACACTCAAGAAAAATAATAAAAATGCTGGATGAACCCCATTGTGTCAAATTCTCTACTTTCCTTACCCAAATGCTTGTTATATAACACTCGGACAAAAAAAAAAAGAATGACATCAGTATCCACCAAAAAATAAGCATAAAACTCCCAAACATTTAAAAAATACCTTTGAAGCAAGATGCCCAATATATTGGCTGACCTCTGCAGTACAGACTCTTTAATTAATGTCCAAACTTTGTGTAATGTTGTTTTCAGGGCATCTGTCTTTGCTTAGTCTGAACCTGCTGAGTCTTACCATGCCCTTGTCATGCACTGGTTTGGCCATGACTCTTCCTAAATCACTCAGAAGAATCTCAACCTCGCCTCCTATTGCTAAGCAATGTCCTGATACCCCAAGGTTAGACATAGCCTGTCATTTCCCACTGTGACAAATGCAGAATATTACGTTGCTTCAAAGGGCAAAACTTTATTCAAAACATGATGTTCCCAGGAGACATTCTACTCAACATGAGGATTGACCTTCTATGAAAGAGAGTCATCTGACAGTTGAAAGAAATGCTTTGCAAAAGCATGAACTCCTTGAAACTGGAACTATATAAAGGGAAGCTGGGTTGCCATCTGTCCATGATATAATATGAATTCCAACCCTGGGAGGGAGTTTGACTCAAAGACATCTGAGTGCAGCTTTCTCCTTTAATAATTTTATCACTCTAATTCAATCACTTTAATTGCCATGTCTTTATGAAATCTGGATCATCTCTTATTTTTAATGATTATCTACTTTGGAGCTGCACTTGCTAGTTAAAAGACAGTATAATCTCTTCACGCTGGGAGAGGACTTATTAGTAATGTTCATATTGAAACTGGAATAATTTCTTTGGAAGAATTTATAGTTTTTAATTTCTACATTTGGAAAAGCATCTCTCAGTAGAAATGATGAATGGGCAAGATTTCATTAGATATACTCGGTTGAGGCAACTCTGAGCAATAAGCCAAAAACATTCCAGGGAGAACACTGGCAGAATACATCACTACAGAGAAGGTGTTTGTAGTAAACTAATTTTAACTTTGCAGTTACTTTTTCCTTTCAAACATTAAAAACCATTTAATATAGGTTTATTTTTGCTTATACAGCATTTATACCCTAACCACCACTCTGGAGTTATTATTACTGGCATTGCAAGAAAATAGGATCTGTGCTTCTTAGCAGCTCATTCTTCTTTCATTTCCACCCCTTCATTTTCTCTGAAATGGTAGGAATGCCACCTATATATTTTTTTTTTCTTTCAGCAGCAAAGAAATTCAGCTGCTGAACACCCTTGGGGCCCAAAGCCTTGTTTTTATTCACCAATGAAGAATAAGAAAGAAAATATGATGATTCAGCACAACTGTATCTATGGACACTTTGTTTTGAGTATTAGAAAACATTTCATTTATGTATGTGTGCTATAGACTTCTGGTTACCTCTCTTCAGAAAAGAGAGGAACTGATTTTTCTAGTTGTTCATTGTTGTATATGCATATGTATGTGTGTAGAGCAATGTTTTTATTATGTATTCTGAGTTCTGCGTCTGCTGAATTTATTTTCTCCTGTTTTATGTTGAAATCTTCAAATATTATGGGAAAAGGGAATTTAGATATTAGCATAATATAAAGCTGCTTGCTAGCCAAAAATATCTTTCAGTGCTATGTGGTGTATACATACAGGACCCCAGTACCTGAGAGCTTTATATGCTCAGCACTGTACTTCTGATGTACAACTGCAAGAAGACACAGAATACAGTTTTTTACTTACCTCTTTGGGTGAAATACTTCATAATTTAAAAGAGAAAGTAATAATTGATTATTACCTAACAATCTCTAGAGTAGAAAAAAATCATGAAAAAAAAATAAGCCAAAGTACATTATGAGAAGCTTCCTGAGCTGGTAATGGCAGTGGGATTGGGTGTAGGTTAGCAGTCATGAGGTAGACTCTACCAAGAGAATCTATGCAATGAAGAGATGGAAATTCTCTCTGATATTAGCTCCACATTCCAGGTCACTGTTAATAACACTGGGCAAAATGGAATAAATATGAATCAGGAAGGCAATGTATCCTTTGATAGCCTGGTAGATATAACCTGATGTCAAACATCAGACTTCAGAAATAAAAAAGGCTATAAAACAAGCATTAATTCCTTTATGTCCATTTCTTGCACAATTTCACCTATAGATATGTCATCTATAGGGCATACAGAGTAATAACATAGGGTGTCCAACCCAGAGAAGCTGGCACACAACCACTGAAATGATTGCTTTGGCTGGGATGACCATATGCAAGGGACAAGTGACATCAGGCTATCAAAGACCTTCTGTCAAATGAACAGAAGGCATGCAGCTGTAGGCAGCACAGGCTGAAGAATTCCTGTAAGGTTAGGTTGAAGCTGAGTCCTGTGGTTGAAATGCTACAACACCTGACCTGGAAAGCAGATCTTGAAAGAGCCAGCTCATTTTCACAAGGGCCTTCCAAACACCCATTCCCATGGACTTAGTAAACACATTCAACGTACTCGACACTCTGTTAAAAACAATGGAGGGAAGGAACAGGATGAGAAGATACGTTTTTGCCTTATAATCCAGGTGGATATTCAAACAGAATAATAATATAATTTACCACTCAAACTGGGACAACGGAAAGGATTCTATTAATAACTATGTTGGGGCAATACATGTAAACCAGGACTGTTCCTACATGGCAGGACATATGGTTGCCATATAGATCAAATAAGTAAAATCCAATATTCAGTGACAAAACATCTGGGGAACTGAATATAAAATGATACAGAGTAAAATAAAATGTAAAATAGGACTTAAAGAGCATCTTGTCATGAATAAAGAAAACAAATTTATGCCTCAAAGTTGGAAACACCCAAGAATAGTGAAAAATTAAAGTCATTTTAGCATTAGTGGGCACAAGCAAGATATAATAGACAAAAAGTCAAACCATTCACTATATATTGATTAAAAAGTCTAAAATTCAACATACGGAGAACTCCAAATGCTGGCAAGACATGGGCTTCAGTTAATAATGTATCAATAATGGCTCATCAATTTTAATAAATGTACCACACTAATGCAAGATGTTCATAATAGAGGAAAACTGGGGGTTGGAGGGAGAGGAGATATGGGAATTTTTCATTTGTTTTTTTCTCTAAACTTTCTTTTCTCTAAAAGCAATGTATATTATTTAAGAAAGTGAATATCAACATCTGGAATATTATGACCTGGTGGTCGCAGGAAATCAAAGAACCCTACCACAGGCATAAAGGGGCCCAAGGCAGCACCACAAGACAGGTGTTTGCATGGAATAAAGAGCTGGAAGAAAGGAAATGGATTTTTTAAAAAGTTTTGTTAAATAAGAAAATCCATCCAGGCATGACTGAGAAGATTCATTTGGGTCTTATAGAGGCTTACAGTTAGTCCCAATATCATGCTCAGCATTCATGATAAATAAATTACTATAAGCAGATTCATGTTGGATTGGCTTCTCCTTCCCTTGGGATTGCTCTTGGACAGGCTCCAAAAATATAGTGTGTTGAGAATCCAGGAGAAAGATCAAAATGAAAATGTTAGACAAAGTTCACCTGAGGCATTAGTATGAAGTGGAAATGCAGAGATATAGACTGGAATACACCAGAAGAACTCTAGAACACATACACCACTAGGAACATCTTTAATGGGGAAGTTGAAGTTCTCTATAGGAGAACTAGAGTCCAATAGAACTTTCAGAGGTGATGAGACTCCTTTACATGTGTGATGCCCAATACAGCAAACATTAGTCACATGTAGCCATTGAGAACTTGAAATATGGCTAGAGTGACTAAGGGAATAAATAAGTCATATCCAACTCTTGTGACCCCATGGACTATACAGTCAATGGAATTCTCCAGGCCAGAATACTGGAATGGGTATCCTTTCTTCTCCCCAGGGTATCTTTCCAACCTAGAGAGAATCTTTCCGATCCAGGGATCTAACCCATGTCTCCCACATTGCCTGTGGATTCTTTACCAGCTGAGCCACCAAGAAAGCCCCCAAGAATACTGGAGGGGGTAGCCTATTTTTCTCCAGCAGATCTTCCTGACCCAGGAATCAAACCGGGGTCTTCTGCACTGCAGGTGGATTTTTCACCAACTGAGTGATGAGGGAAGGCCTAATTTAATTTTAATTAATTGCAGTTAAATTAACCACACATGGCAGTGACTTTGACAATGCAACACAGTAAAATAGAACGCATGTAGACGGCACACACGAGTATGTGATATGGCACACAAGTCCACGGCTGTGGGAATTAGTGGTTGATTGTATCACTGAGAGAAAGCCTGGACAAAAAAAGATTTGGTCCAGAAGGATTACATATCTTCATGCTAGACATGAGATATGTAATGAAACAGGTAACAGATGACAAAGGCCAGGTGATAAATGAAAAGTAGACAGAGAAATTGAGAAATGCGGAGTTGAAGGCGAATAAGCAGGATAAATTAAACTATCAGAGAGAACTCTTGGTCACTGTACACTGGTGTTGTCACTGAAATAAATGGACTTTGGGTAAGAAGTTGACTTACATGGAGAATAATGAGCTCAAAGTGAGGCATTCTGAGGTAGCTGAGGAATATTCAGAATGACTTAAAAACATGGGGAGAGAACTTAGGTAACAAGGTAGGACTGAGATAAACATGTCGGCATTACTTACATAGGGTCAGAAATTGAAATCACAAAAAGAGAAGAATGAATCTGAGTGACTATCCATAGTAAGTAATTCAGAGAATTAAAAAGAAACACCAAAACTGGAAAAAGCAGACTATATTCCTGTTCATTAAATTTTAAAAATTTTATCTGTCTTGACCTACTGTCTTCCTCTCCTCTGGTTGCCCTCTCCAGCAGCTTTTAGGCTTCTAAAATTCTTACAGTTAGACTTTTCCTCTAGATTTCGGCTTTATTTATCAGAGAATTTGTCTTATAATGAATATTAAATAAACTTCAAAGATTTTTTTCTTAAAATAATCTCTCAGAAGGGAACGCTCACACACTGTTGGTGGGAGTTAAACTGGTACAACCATTCAAAAAGATACACGCACCTCAATGTTCATAGCAGCATTATTTACAATTGTCAAGACGTGAAAGCAATCTAAGTATCTATCCATCAACAGATGAATGGATAAAGAAGATATATATGTATTATGCTGGGTGAAATAAATCAGAAAAAGAAAAATGCTGCATGATATAACTTATATGTGAAATCTCAAAAATAAAACTAGTGGAAGGACATATGACAAAAAAGAAAAAAAATCTCTCTTTTCCTTCAAATATCTCTAAATACCTTTCTCTGTGTCAAGTTACACTAAATTCATCTCTGCTTCTATTCCCAGCCCCTGAAAGAGAAAGAAGTTAAGTAAAATGCTTGTTCTTCCTGCCAAATAAGCTACTGTTGATTGCTTTCACATCTTTATTAAGTTCCTTGTTAGTGTGTGAGTTATTTTGCACATGGTTTTTTGTTCATTAGACTAGAAAGTTTTAGCTTACTCTAAAGTCTACTAGCCCAATAAGCATAATACAAAACTACCCTTTAGGAATAAAGCCTCTGGACTCAGCCTGTTTGCACGATTCCTTTTTCAACCATTTCTATACAGAAGGACCTTAGAACAAAAGGTCTTATTTTTACTAATCCTCTGTTTTTTCATTCACACAATGATAGTGTTGTACAAGCTTAATCTATAGGGTAGCTAAGAAAATTAAAAAAAGAAAATATATTTCAAGTGCTTAGTATATTCCTGGCACACAATGAATGGTTATTGACTTTTTAACTGCATTTATTCAAAATACAAAGTTTATTTTGCTATCAAAGGAAAGTTATATCATTATTTTATGTACCTCTAAGAAAAGAGGAAAATTCTGGCAAACGATAAAATGCCATTGACTACTAGAAACATGTCTATTTCAAAGGCTTAACATGTGAAGAAATACGTGTCTTAGAATTGAATATATCTAGTCATGATTCATGGGGTCGCAAGGAGTCGGACATGACTGAGTGACTGAACTGAACTGAGCGGCATTTGTGGCTTTCAAAGTTTAGCAGTTGCTGTGATTTCTATGACTGACTAGGATCCTTTTATACCAAAAACACAGCTGTGAGAGCCTGTATGAAGATGGACAATATGAATCCAGGGAATATCCATAGGGTTTTAGATTTAGATAGATGTGAGTTCAAACCCCTACTCTATTACTTACCAATGGGGTATGTACCCTTCCATAAGTTATTTAACTTGTCTACCCTGTAGCTGTAAAATGGGAATAATGATAGCTCTGAATTTCCAAGATGACTCTGAGTATTAAATAGGCAGCAATACCCATGAAGCCTTCAACAAGATACCTGGGAAATACTCAGTGTTTAAAGAATTAGTACTTGCTAGCCGTTAGCAGCAGCACAGTGCCCTATCCTCCAGGGTCTAGGGGCAGACCAATGTTTGGATGAGGGGAGGAATTCAGGGATAACCTCAAATATATGTGGGACCTGCTAAAAAGACTATGCCTATAAATCAAAGAGAAAACTTTAAACATACCTCAGAAAAAACATCCTGCTGGTTCCGGAAAAATAAGTCATTTTTAGAGACACTGACTCAACATCCTACCGTCTCTCAATTTTACTTTTAAACATAAAATACTTTTTAAAAGCCAATGTATTAGTGTGTGCGCATGTGTGTGTGTCTGTGTACATTTGAGGTGAGGCTGGGGAAAAAGAGAAAATTTGTCTGTGGACATCGGTTTTTGTTTGTTGGTTTTTTTTTAATACCTTGAATTACCTTTCCTATGAGAATTTCAGTGATATTTCAAAACAAGGAAAAATTGCTCCTAACACTCAAAAACAAAGGTAAATGGGGAAAAGATTAAATTATAAAATCATTATGACCAGAAATGGATATATTTTATATTATCTTTATCATTAATAAAAGATTCTGACTTCTAATCAAAGTTGAAATCAGAACAGTGTGATTAATTTAAGTGCATACTCGTGACATGGCTCCACGAAAGGCGGTGAGGGAAGAAACGCATACACTATGATGCATTAGCATGCTTTAGAGTGATGTGTCTCATGGTGCCCAATAAATGACTTTACATTGACATAAAAACAAGTTAGTGTTCTATTAAGTCCCATAAATCATCATATTTGGTAGTGGGAGTAGATGAGAAACATTAATGGAGCTTGAATTTGTTTCAGGTGTTTGAAACTCAATGCATTCACTCACTGCTACACATTAAACAGATAAAGAAATATCTTTCCAAGTAGGAAAACGGGTTAACCATTTGTTTTCCACACACAGTATAGTGAGTGCTAAACAGCTGCTAAAATAAGGGTACAGTTTAGTGTCTAAAGGCTGACTGACGTCCAGGAAAAGGATACCAGGATGACTATACCTGTTGTAATAGCCACGTCCATTCTGAACTGTCACTGCCTCCAGGGCTTTCCATGCTAAATATATTTAATTTCAAGCCTATCCAAAAATTCCAGACTTCTAAGTTCAGATAAAGGACTTCATTTGAGGAATAAAAAGAATACCTACATAAAGAAGGCTTTACTATAACAACACTCAGACTTGGTACCACTAAGAAGAACCAACAAGGAGCCTACGAAGTTAAGAAAGTTTGCATCAGAGGGACTAGTTCCAAAGAGATGGAAGAAATTTCAGGAGCATCTTGGGAGTTCATGTACACTCGTGGCTGATTCATGTTGATGTGTAGCAAAACGAATACAGTATTGTAAAGCAAAACAAACTAAAAAAATTAAAATTAATTAAAAAAAAAAGACAATGAATTATAACTACCAGAAAGAGGGTGAAGATTTTGGAGGGGCTGACAATGTATTTGAGAGATTGAAGTTTGCTGTCAAGTCAGCATTAGAAGGGCAATAGAGAGTTATAGTTCATGGAATTTGAGTCTGAGACCAGAGGTATTTGTGTTTCTTGAATTTGAGCCAATGACTTAGGATTGTAACCAAGACAGAACCAATGCCTTAAAGAACAGTAACAACTACAACTACAAAAAAGGGAAAAAAAAAAAAAAAGGCAAGCAATTTACTTCTGAAAATGTAGTAACACTCAGTGAGTGGAACTAGGGTATAAATTCAGAGCTGATCTAACTGCAGAGCTGGGGGTTCCCTGGTGGCTCAGCAGTAAAGAACCCATCTGCCAAGCAGGAGACACAGGTTTGATCCGTGGGTTGGGAAGATACCCTGGAGAAGGAAATGGCAACCCACTTCAGTATTCTTGCCCTGGAAATGCCATGAATGGAGAAGTCTGGCAGGCTACAGTCCATGGGGTTGCAAAAAGTTGGACATGACTTAGCAACCAAATAACAACAAACTGTAGAGCTTCCATTTATTCAACTTCTGAACTACTGACTAGGCTCCTTAAATTCTCCTTTCTAAAAAAACAGTTGCAGAGAACCTGAAATTATAGGCAGAGGTTAAATGGCTGAAACTTCCAAAATTTTATTTATTTTATTATTTTTTAAATTAATTTTTAGTTTGTTTTGCTTTACAATACTGTATTCGTTTTGCTATACATTGACATGAATCAGCCACGAGTGTACATGAACTCCCAACCCCGACCCCCCCTCCCCCCTCCCNTGTACAGACAGACCACTTCTTGCAGAAGTTTCAGGAAATAAAAAAATAGTGGAAGTAAAAGTGTTTTTATTTTTTAATTTTTTTAAAATTAATTTTTATTTTTTAGTTTGTTTCGCTTTACAATACTGTATTCGTTTTGCTATACATTGACATGAATCAGCCACGAGTGTACAGGAACTCCCAATCCTGACCCCCAGGTCCCCCCTCCCCCCTCACACCATCTCTCTGGATTATCCCCGTGCATCAGTCCCAAGCATCCTGCATCCTGTATCGAACCTAGAACTCAAAATTTTAGAAGTATAGGAGTAGGGAGCTAGGAATCACATTCTACAAAGAGATATAAAAATAATAAATCAGTGAGGTATGGAAAAATCAGAATAAAAGGGACCATAATCCTTCACTCTATAGTGCTAAAGTCTCAAGATTGATCATAAATATTTAAATGTTTATTTTGAAATAATATTACTTATTGAACAGTTGCAAGAAAAATATGGAAATTCCCATATACCATTTGTTCAGATTTCTCTAATCTTAAAATTTTATTTAGTCACAGTATGATTACGAAACCAAAAAATATTTAGACCTTACTAGAATTTCACCAAATTTCCCACTAATGCTCTCTTTTCTGGCCCAAGATTCAACAGACAATCCCATCCTCAATTTAGTTATCATGTCTCTAGTTTCCTCCAATCTGGAGCAATTTTTTAGTATTTGTCCAAAGTGACTCTACCAGTTTTGAAGAGTAATGGCCAGCTGCTTTATAACATCTCTGTATATGTGGGTTTAAATGACGGTCCTCATGATTAAACTGATATTATGTATTTTGGTAAGAATACCACAGGGGTGGTGTTTTGTCCATTCAGGGGATGCATGATATCAGTATATCTTATTATTGGTGATATTAACTTTGATAGCTTAGCTTTTTTTTTTTTTCTCCTGAGCTTCTCCACAATAAATCGAAATTTATCTGTCAAAGTGTATTGGAAGGTATTCCTGTGTTGTTAGAGAGAAAGAGAGGCAATGCCCTGAGGCTGTTCTTCAGGGCAAACCCTCCAGGAACAGACATCACTGGTCTCCTATGACAAATTCTAAACGCACTGCAGATGCCCAGAGGAATAACTGGCCCCAAGGATATGCAATGGAATGAGGCATTCAGGTTGCTGTAGAGTTGGACCATAATAGACATCAGGTTGGGGCCCCAGGGTTCCGTGTTTAAAGCCTCAGTTGCTACCCTGGGGCCTTTCTTCTCCTGGAAAGCTACAGATTTTGAGCCCACACATATGCAGTTCACTGCTCTGCTTTAGCTTAGGGTAATCTCCCCTCTACACAGACTTTGGGCCATACCCAGTTTTTTGATACCTGGTTGAAACCCTGGGACAAGGTGCCATGGCAATATAACTCTGACTGAGGGACTGGGCTTAGCAATGATAAGCTTGGGGTTTTTTGCTTGATAAATAGCTTGAGCTAGACTTTTCATCTCATCTGAAAAGAGGCACCCAAATGCCTGGTGAAATAGCTGTCTGTCAGGCACAGTCCAGCACTCTGCTTTGTGCTTTGAGATGCCAGATCAAATGTTCATCCATTAACTCAGTTCTGATGAAATTGCTTTGGCATAAGTCTCTAGAGGTGGCCAGATGTGGGCTAGGGCAAAGGAGAAGGCAAGGATGAGATGGTTTTCAAATTGCTGATTAAGAAACTGGAATGTCATTTTCATGGCCCTTGGTGGAATTAAGTTGGGCCCTGAATAAAAAACAAAATTCTATTTAATTCTCCCTCCCCAGGTAATGTTTTCTTTATTTTCCCTCTTAGCTTATCCTGATGGTAAGGTAAAATAACCTGGTAGCAAAAGAAAAGCAGCCATGGGAGGACAGGAAAGAGGAAAAAGAATCATGTATGAGACTCAAAGAATTAATTCAATCAGTAAATAGATATGTTGGCTAAGCATCTGGGGAAGACAGAGTGGCTAAAAGAAGGTGGGTTTGCAGTAGAGGCAGCAGAGCTGGTATCAATATTCTTATAATACAAGGGTGAAAAGCTTCACTGGGCTTTCAAGTAAAATATCAAAGAATTCCAATCCATGAACTGACAGCAGTTTTCCCAGCTGAAGGTGAGTCAATATTGCTTAACATTTTCCTGTGGTTACTGGCACTGCCTTCTCTACAGTTATATTGGGACTGCATATGTCACTGCAATACACAAATGGGACAAAAGGGCGGTTTCCTCCGGAAGTCTTTAAGAGCATGCAGATGAGTTCAGTCGGGAATGTTACCATCAGATCACAGAACTATTTTTCCATCAGCTAACATCAAACACTGGGCAGGAGGCAGTAAAATAACAAAGATATACATGGAGAAAGAACAACCAAAGAACACTAGCAATAATTGAAAAGCAAATTATATCACTATGAAAAAGCAGCATAAAACGAAGCAAACCACTACAGCCCATCCTTGTGCATCTTTGAAGTAGAAGTTTAATTTATTCTCTTTCTGTGTGTGAATACAATAAACACTTTCATACAATGTAAATCTCATCTTTTTTGGATTTGGATTTGACTAAGTGCCAGTAACTTCTGTTAATCAGGACAATGAAGGTGCAAACATATCTCTGTCTAGGGCCTTAATAAAACTTTGAAAACTGTAGTTTAACAAACTGTCTTTTCATCTCAAAATGGGATTATAACTCATGGTGGAAAATTTCATTAGCATTTGCTCTACTTGGTGAGAGTGTAGGCTTCTGCCTTTATAGATGAGAAAACAAAAGCTCATTGAGATTAAATATTTTTCCCCAAGGACATCTGCTGAGTTATACAAATGATACTGGAGAAGAGAAAATAGAAGAAAAATTCATTCGGTTCCAGTTTGGTACTATTTCTTAAATTTCATTTGGTGCTACCTCTTAAATACCTCTTCCCCTTCAGGTGTTATATAACTTTATCTTCACAAAAATCCTGTGCTATATTAATATATTCATTTTATAGGTATGGAAATTAAGGATTAATGAGGTGAAATAATTCATTTAAGTTCACTCATTGAGGAAGTAGCTGAGCAAAGGTTTCAAACTGATCCTTTGTCATCAAATATTATGCTCTTATATTCTACGCTAAAATGAAAATTACAATCCTGTCTAACATATCCTCTAACAAAAATAAAGGGGTCATCTTTCTCATTACTTACTTAAGCTCTCCCACTTTCAGGCACAGAAAAAAATATTTTATTTCTTCAAAGATTCTTAAAACTTTTCCTATAGGGAAATACTTGAGAGTTTGGTGAACAAATTTTTCAGCAGTGATTTTCAAGACTAATAACCTCTATCTCTTTAAATGCTTTTATAAGATGCATCAAACACTGATGTAATGGAGGGTGGGAGATAGAAAATCAGAGGCTCTGACAGGGCAACTGCCTGGGAAGAGTAGTGCTTCCTGCTCCTTGAGATTAGAGATAAATTAATCCCTGAGTCTCCAGGTGCCCAAGTATTGAAAAATGTAAGTGTGTGTATCTAATGAAGTGATTTTGTAGTGGAAGCAAATTGGAAGCCATGATTCACTTGTGCCTTTAAAGGTTTGATTTTATGCAGAAATAAAAAGTAGGAGATGAAAAATTGGTCATTATATGAAAAACCAGAGGCTTTGATTATTGGAGGGAATGAAAATAATATTCTGGAAACTAGCCCATATTTAATTGTTTATATCCTATTCAATCACTGATGCACACATAGGCCCACAGTCTGTTAGCCTGTGTCTTCTTGTCCTTCTTTGAGCCTCCAATCATACAATAGATGGAATCAATGCATTCTGAGGCCACACAACTAGCTACAGTAGTATGACTGTACCTCCTGAGATTGATCAAGTTTAGCTCATGCCTAAATGCTCTGTGTCAATCTATAGCCTAAGTAAATGACAGAAACAGTTTCTGTTGGAGTGATAGGTAAATTAAACGGACTGCACAAGTGAGTGGGGTTCATGACAAAGATCATATCTGTGCATTGAAAACAAGTAAATCATTAAGTAATCTACTGTGAAAATAAATTCATTTAATATTTGGAGTCTAAAGATATGAATGGAATAGATGAAAAATTAATTATTAATTGACTCAAGAAACCCTTTATTCACACTAGGATCATAGGGAAGGCTGAAGTGATCCTTCAGCGGCACTTGCTTAATGGTCTCACTGTTCTAGTGCTATGGATAGCAACCGAGAACTGGGAAATAAGACTAAAGGACTTGAACAAGGTTGCTTTGCTCCAAATTAATCTAAACACTGCTGCTATTCAAAATCTAATACCCAGAGTTGTTCGTGTTGTTCAGTCGCTAAGTTGTGTCTGATTCTTTGCAGCCCCATGGTCTGCAGTACTCCAGGCTTCCCTATCCTTCACCATCTCCTGGAATTTTGCTCAAGTGCATGGTCCATTGAGTCAGTGATGCCATCCAACTATCTCACCCTCTGTTGTCCCCTTCTCTTCCTGCCTTCAATATTTTCCAGCATCAGGGTCTTTTCCACGAGTTGGCTTTCCGCATCAGTTGGCCAATCCAGAGTTAAGTTTAAAACTGCATGCATATTCCACCTAAATATATATTTACTCATAGAGAAACATGATTTGAAGCAAGTGTATCTTACAATGCTTTGTGTTTACCTGTTCCTTTATAATATCTTCCTTTTCTTTTTCTTTTGTTATTATTCCTTTGCCAAACTTCTTCTCCTAATAAATTCACCCTTTGAGGTGACTATGTGTTGCATATCAAATATAGATCATCCAGAACTAAACTTATTAATGTTTCTTGGTTACCTAAAGTTGCAAACATGCATATTATCAACTACACATAGAAAAGAGTCAAAAATATGATTTTAAAATATGGGAATATGTTCATCAGGAAAGAGCAGAGGAAAACTCCAAAATCATATACTACCTAACATTTTTTAACAGATTTTGAAAAGTCTACAATATAACTGTATTAGTCCCATAGCTGCTGAAACAAATTACCATAAGCTTAGCGGCTTAAAACAACACAGATTTATGAACTTATAGTATTGAGGATCAAAGTCCAAAGTTAGTTTCACTGGTCTAAAGTTAAGATGTCTTCAGGAAAACATTCCTTCTGGATGCTGTGGGAGGGGAGGGGGTAGAGAGAGAGGGCCTGGTTTCCTTGCCTCTGTTTCCAGAGGCTGCCCACATTCCTTAGATCATGGCCCTGTACCATTCCCATCTCTGGTTCTGTCATCATATCTTCTCTGATTATCTCTCACTCTGACATTCTTGCCTCCTTTTTAAAAACATCCTGTTTTTAACTGGTATACTTCAGGAAAACTTTTCCGTCTCAAGATCCTTAGCAACATTTCAAAGTCCCCTTTGCCTTATTAGTAACATATCACAAGTTCTGGGGATCAGGATGTGGACATCTTTGGGAGGCTATTATTCTGCCTCTGTATTATCATCAGTGTAGTCAATTAACTGAATCTAAGAGAAGAATAAGAGTTTTGTCCACAAATAGCTAACATTATGTATCCCTTTGTGTAAAGTCTTCTCCTGATTTTGCATTTATTCATGATACATTAAACCATTCTGATTCTTGAATGTATTTACATAAACTTGCTTGTGGTAGATTGCTTAGAGTACCTCCAATTATTCATCTCCTTTACTGTTTACCCTTGCAAATCAGTTCAGTTCAGTCACTCAGTTGTGTCCGACTCTTTGCAACTCCATGGACTGCAGCATGCCAGGCCTCCTTGTCCATCACCAACTCCCAAAGTCTACTCAAACTCATGTCCATTGAGTTGGTGATGCCATTTAGCCATCTCATCCTCTGTCATTCCCTTCTCCTCCTGCCCTCAATCTTTCCCAGCCTCAGGGTCTTTTCAAAGGAGTCAGTTATTCACATCAGGTGGCCAAAGGATTGGAGTTTCAGCTTCAGCATCAGTCCTTCCAATGAATATTCAGGACTGATTTCTTTTAGGATGGACTGGTTGGATCTCCTTGCAGTCCAAGGGACTCTCAAGAGTCTTCTCCAACACCACAGTTCAAAAGCATCAATTCTTCGGCACTCAGCTTTCTTTATAGTCCAACTCTCACATCCATACATGACCACTGGAAAAACTATAGCCTTGACTAGACAGACCTTTGTTGGTAAAGTAAGTCTCTAGTTTTTAATATGCCATCTAGGTTGGTCATAACTTTTCTTCTAAGGACTAAATGTCTTTTAATTTCATGGCTTCAGTCATCATCTGCAGTGATTTTAGAGCCCCCCAAAATTGTCACTGTTTCCACTATTTCCCCATCTATTTGCCATCAAGTTATGGGACCAGATGCCATGATCTTAGTTTTCTGAACGTTGAGTTTTAAGCCAACTTTTTCACTCTTCTCTTTCAGTTTCATCAGGAGGCTCTTCAGTTCTTCTTTGCTTTCTGCCATGAGGATGGTGTCATCTGCATATCTGAGGTTATTGATATTTCTCTCCTGGCAATCTTGATTTCAGCTTTTCCTTCATCCAGCCTGGCATTTCTCATGATGTACTCTGCATATAAGTTAAATAAGCAGGGTGACAATATCAGCCTTGATGTACTCCTTTTCCTATTTGGAACCAGTCTGTTGTTCCATGTCCAGTTCTAACTGTTGCTTCCTGACCTGTGTACAGATTTCTTAAGAGGCAGGTCAGGTGGTCTGGTATTCCCATCTCTTTCAGAATTTTCCATAGTTTGTGGTGATCCACACAGTCAAAGGCTTTGGCATAGTCAATAAAGGAGAAATAGATGCTTTTCTGAAACTCTCTTGCTTTTTTGATAAGCCAACAGATGCTGGCAATTTGATTTCTTGTTCCACTGCCTTTTCTAAAACCAGCTTGAATATCTGGAACTTCACAGTTCATGTACTGTTCAAGTCTGGCGTGGAGAATTCTGAGTATTACTTTACTAGCGTGTGAAATGAGTGCAATTGTGCAGTAGATTGAGCATTCTTTGGCATTGCCTTTCTTTGGGATTGGGATGAAAACTGACCTTTTCCAGTCCTGTGGCCACTGCTGAATTTTCCAAATTTGCCAGCATATTGAGTGCAGCACTTTCACAGCATCATCTTTCAGGACTTGAAATAGCTCCACTGGAATTTCATCACCTCCACTAGCTTTGTTTGTAGTGATGCTTCCTAAGGCCCACTTGACTTTGCATTCCAGGATGTCTGGCTGGGTGAGTGATCATACCATTGTGATTATCTGTGTCCTGAAGATCTTTGCAAATGTGAGTCTGCAATTTCTCCCATCAAGAGGTGAAATATATTTCAGCACATTATAATCTGGCTTGTTTTGTGATGATTTTGGCCAATACAATATGGAGATGAGCTGTGCAAGCTCTGAGAGGAGACCTCCAGAGCCCTCAGGAAGTTCCACTGTCTTTCCTGATACTTCTATGACCTGAACATAAATCTGGGCAATCCACTGGAGAAGGAAAGACCACATGGGGCAGAACAGAGTTGTCCTAGCCCTGGAACCAACCCAGAGTAGCCAGACTCCTGCTCACTTGGCAACTGACCATAGATACATGTGCGAGGCCAAGAAACACTAGATAAACTTCCAGCTCACAGAGAATTGTAAGCAATCACAGATGTATATTGTTTAAAGATTCTAATTTCAAGGTGGTTTGTTATGCAGCACATGCTAATGGATACATCACATGATATAATAACAATTTCTTATTGTTACAAATGGATATGGCATTTTCTCTGAAATTTATAATCTTAGATTCTTACAAGTTCTTAAAAACTCTATTAAAATCATGTTCCATTTCATTTATTTGGGATAATGCCTGTTTGAATTTATGTCTTTGAATTATTGTCTGCCTCATGAACATAAAAACCCTCAGTGCAAAAGTTCATTCTATGTTGCTTTTTTAAGGAGTTTTACAGTTGATCACAATAGGTTGTGTCTCTTTTGAAATTATAAAATGCCAGCAGGTAAATTATTTTAAGATTTTCTCATTAAGTTTCTATTGCAATTATATTAGGGTAAATTGTTTTAACTAAAGCTCTGGAATACAGTGACTACTTTTAGGGGTTAAGATCATCTCTATTTTACGAGCTTATATTCTTATAGAAACAACATTGGCTCTTATAATTCCTTTTACCAATTAACAAATATTTTCTAAACTATCTGTTAATGGACACTTTTTAATAAAGACATGTTTCTCCTATGTTGACTTTAAATGTTTTAAACAAATATATTTGTGTGCATATCTGTAAATATGTGTACATATATATATAAAATTCCATGCCTTTAAAAATTTTACAAACTTAGACTGAACCTCAATAATTTTATGAAATTTTTCTTAACAAGTGCCTATTGCTGAAGAGTTCCCATCTACAAAAATACAAAAATGCAGTTCTTGTTTATTATTGTTGAGATGAATTCCTAAGTGTAATAACCTTTCTTATCTGAAATTATTTTTTGTGTTTACTTTAAGCATCATAAATATTGAATACCTTTCCCCACATCACCAATATTTCAATCGAGGGTCTCCATAAATATAAATGTCAGTTATAAAGTAGTTAGTATATTTTGGATAACTTATACAAATCAATATTATGCCACTAACTTATAATAATAACAAGTATTGATGTAAGAAAGAAGAAAGGGGTCTATAGAAACAAAGGGTTAAATGTTACGTTGTGTAAAATTGCTAGCTAAGCTTTTGCATGAAATACATAATTTTAAGTTGAACTAGGACTCTTTTTGTATGCGTAGTAACAGAATATGATTCATTGGAAGAAAGAAGTTAATTTCTCATTGGATTCTCATTTTTCTTTTCCTTTTTTCCTCCTTGTTTTAGAAGTCATATGGAATTTATGTAGAGAGTTCTGCAACCATTACTAACATTCATTCATAAGAACTTATTCTAAAATTCATGTTCGTTTCTACAGACAAAAAATTTCTAAACACACAATCCATGTTTTATACAGTTAGGGAAATACCATGTTATGGCATGGTATGTTATAGCACCTTAGAATGGCTAGAACACAGTGTACTAAAGATGTTAATCAAATTTAATTTTTGAAAACCAAGAGGTGTTTTCACATCTGATTTATTTCCATAATTATTTTTATAGGCACCAGGTCCAAAAATCACATACCAACCAATAGTAGTAATCTCACATTTCAACCAGAAACCATTATTAATGTTTTATTTCTTAAAAATATTGTATTTAAGCAGCTACATCTGTTCCAGATAAGAATAGGTTTTATTACATAATTTATAAGAATGGCATTTTGTATCTTTAGCCAATTCTTTAATTATCTTGGGTAAATATTCAGAATTGTAATACTAAAGTCAACAGAGATGAAACTCTTTTCTGTGGCTTAACTTAATTCATTAAGGTAAGAATAAATGACTTTGTAAGGATCTATGGTAAGTGTTCCCCAATCCCTAGACATCCAACTGTGTGTGTGTTGTGTGTGTGTTAGTCGCTCAGTCACGTCCAACTCTTTGTGACCCCATGGACTTTAGCCCACTAGGCTCCTTTGTCCAGGGGATTCTCCTGGCAAGAATACTGGAGTGGGTTGCCATTTCCTTCTCCAGAGCATCTTCCTGACACAGGGATCAAACCAAAAGATATTATAAAGCCATAAACAAAAATTTGCACCTATAGAGTAAAAAGGAGGGAAACAAAGTCCTCAAATTGGAGATTGGCAAGTATCAACAGTTTGAGTTTTTTGAGACATTCTCTAGCTTCTACATAATCTCATATATATAACTTTATATCCTTTATTCTCATTAAACCAAGTTGCGTTACTTGATATACAACAATGGTCTCATCATAACTACAATATGTCCCAATAAAAACCTGAGAGCAAATATTAGCAAAATAATTTATTTTGAAAAATTTTCTATTTCTGTGAAGCCTTCAACAAAGGCTAATTATCCATTAACAAGAATAAGACTGTGCCTCCCTGATAACTGTCACTAAGCTTTAAAAAAAAAAAAAGAATAGAGCATGGAGTGTCGGGAGCCAGAATGAGGAATCCCACCTGTGACAGGGTCACGTGGCAAACTCAGATGGCAGGGCAATTTTAGTCATCGGATTTCTCCCTGGTTTTTCCTGAACATGTACCCCCAAAAAATAAGAATCTGTTTTCCCATTATTTGCTTTCTCTGGAAAAAGTTAATTCAGGGCTTTAGTCTTCTGCATTTGAAAGGAGTGTTTCAGCCCAATCTCCCTTTGATAATGCTCTAGCCTGCCTAACAAGTTCCCCTGACCTTCTACAAGCTTGTAAATTACTCACAACCTCCCAACTGTGAGGGGCACAAAAGCCTTAAAGTATCTTAAAGTTTCAGAGCCTTTTCAAATTTATATTGGTGACAGGATTTCACAGTTAACTCAATGATTGCTGCCAGACCTCCTTATTTTTTATCTATCAGGCACCCAGGAAGATGTAATCGATGTAAATGGGATATGGAAAAGGATATATAGTAGTTTTGATGTTAGCAATACTAAACTTTTGAGTAAATTACCTTTTCTTTTGCTATAAATCACTGTACTTCCTTTTATTACAAATTGCCGTATTTTTATTTAGTGTTTTCTGAGAGTGGCATTCAGACTTTGGAAAGGTTAACACAAATGAGTCTTCTGGTTAACAAAACCCCATCAGAAGAGAGCATAGAGATGTTAACAGGCCTCTTGGCCAGAGGATAATGTAAACCGCCTGAGACCTTTTGTAACGAGCGAGTATGCAAAAAAGAAAGCCTTGTCTCAATGAGGGTCAGGACTGCTGCCCCTGCATAACTCTGCATATTCCATTATGTACAACTTAGGGTATATAAGCTGAGTTTGAAACATAAACGGCCCTTTCCCTTTTTGGAGTCTTCCACCGACGCTGGGCTTCCCCATGTCGTTCTTTTCTTGTTCTCCCCTTTTTCTGCTGAAGGCTTCCCTGGTGGCTCAGAGGTTAAAGCATCTGCCTCCAATGCGGGAGACCTGGGTTTGACCCCTGGGTCGGGAAGATCCCCTGGAGAAGGAAATGGCAATCCACTCCAGTATTCTTGCCTGGAGAATCCCTGCTGAGTTTGAAACATAAACGGCCCTTTCCCTTTTTGGAGTCTTCCACCGACGCTGGGCTTCCCCATGTCGTTCTTTTCTTGTTCTCCCCTTTTTCTGCTGAAGGCTTCCCTGGTGGCTCAGAGGTTAAAGCATCTGCCTCCAATGCGGGAGACCTGGGTTTGACCCCTGGGTCGGGAAGATCCCCTGGAGAAGGAAATGGCAATCCACTCCAGTATTCTTGCCTGGAGAATCCCATGGACAGAGAAGACTAGTACATTACAGTCCACGGGGTCGCAAAGAGTCGGACACAACCGAGCGACTTCACCTTCCTTCGGCTGAATTCCCATCTGGGGCGTGGAGGCCCGCCATGGCTACTTACCTGTCCTGGCTGCTAAGATCCGTAAGAGAGCCCAGGGCAGGGCACTCTCCGATGTTCAAAGGGACGCCGGTGGCCTAACATAGGTGGTGCAAACCTCTTGTCTCAAGGTTTTATTGGTTTTCCACGTAAACCAAGTTATTCAGCCTCCTTTTCTTCCACTGATTTCCTACTATACTATTCTATCCTGAGCTATCCTGTTCTCTCCTATCCTGTCCTATCTGCCCGCTCCATCCCCACTTTGAATATCCCTGGATCCACCGGGGCTGGTCCCCGGCAATGGAGTTTGCTTCCCAATGGAAAGCCTGAGATTATTTATTAATTATTTGTGAAATTCAACTATAATCTCTTTTGTAGGGACTCTACTGAGTGTGATACATTTCAGTTTAAGCAGTAGTTGCTTTTAACCGACAACAGAAATATAAATGTGGTATTTGTTAACAATGCTGCTAATCCTATTTCCTGTATTTGAATAAATGTCCCCTTTAGCTAATAGACATATTTTATATGTGACATTATAGTACACCATAATCACTGAGGCATAATCATCCTTTACCACAAAATACTCCAGACTGTATGCCCTGTGGTATAAATATAATATCAATAATTCTTACAAGATGCCTGAGGAGTAGCAGATTAAGATACACATCAAACTGTATGCCCTGGGTATAAATATAATATCAATAATTCTTACAAGATGCCTGAGAAGTAGCAGATTAAGACACACATTCACAAAGCTAAGCTTCACATAGCTAGAAGTAAATGGCAGGTGTCAGGATTAAAGTCTAGGTCACAGTTGGTTCCAGAGCCTTCACTTGTTCCACTTCACCATCATTACTGATAAATCCTGATAAGTCCTGATGGAGCTGAATGCAGCACCATTTCTTAGATGTTTGAAGTACAAAGATTGATAAGAAATTGTCCTTACCTCTAAGGAGCTTACAGCTTAGCTGCAGAAAGCAAGCATATACATAAAGAAACATCTACATAAAAAGGCCTATAAGAGCTGTTTTTGTGGGAATGAAAGGAGATTAAGTTCCCAAAGGAACAGACCATGGAGGAAGTCAGTAACAGTGGATGCCACATTTCACACTGTATTACACGGTTGCTTCAGGATATCTGTCTAGAATCGTGGAGGGGTGGGGAAACTATGCTTAGAAATGGAAGGCTAGGCAAGCTGCCTATCTTGTCTACTATAAATGTGGACTCCCAATCAATGGCTCCTTACCTTCCGGCTATACTCAGCTGGTCCAGCTTGTCTGTTTCCACTCCGTGGAGCTTCAAACACACTCCTCAGCTCATCAAGGGCAATGGAGAACCGTTCAATCCTGTGCCGACCACTCAGGGAACCCTCCTTCAGCACTTCCGGCTGACCATAGTCCCGAGAGTAGTCACTTTTGTCCTTGGGACACTTCTCTTCAGGCTCTGCACTCAATATCTCTTCTCTGACACTTCGGAGCAGACTTGGAGGATCTGGAGGTCCAAGTGTTGATGCTACCTCTCCTTCAGGTTCAAGCGATTTGTTTTCTTGAGGCTGGAAAAGCCTGCAACGACTGCCCCTGGGACTGTACTCGCTTTTCTGGTAATCGCTGGATTCCCATTTCTGCCGCAGGAGGTTCAGAGAGCCCTTCTGCATTGGGAACATGGATGATTCCAGGTTGTCCTGCAACATCAAAAGTGCTTTCATAAAGATGTGTGTGAATAATTTTCTAAACGCTGCCTAGGCGTGCTCGATCTTGGGATTTGTGTTCCAGTGTAGAAATCCAGCTTTGCTATATAATTTCTGGCTCATGACTTGACCCTTCAAAGTTATGTCAGTTAACTGAGGATTAGATTATGGAGAGGACTGATTTGTACAGCCATGGACAGTTATGTCCAACTCTTTGCAACCCCATGGACTATAGAGTCCATCGAATTCTCCAGGCCATAATACTGGAGAGGGTGGCCTTTCCCTTCTCCAGGGGGTCTTTCCAACCCAGGGATCCAACCCGGGTCTCCTGCATTGCGGGCAGATTCTTCACCAGCTGAGCCACAAGGAAAGCCCAAGAATACTGGAGTGGGTAGCCTATCCCTTCTCCAGTAAATCTTCCCAATCCAGGAATCAAACCAGGGTCTCCTGCATTGCAGGTGGATTCTTTACCAACTGAGCTATCAGGGAAGCCCTGAGTCATGGACATTTGACTATAAATGTCCATTTATAGGCAAAACTAAAGAACCATACATATATATCAAAACCAGATACAGACAAAACTAGGAAAACATTCGGAGAAGGCAATGGCACCCCACTCCAGTACTCTTGCCTGGAAAATCCCATGGAGAGAGGAGCCTGGTAGGCTGCAGTCCATGGTGTCGCTAAGAGTTGCACACGACTGAGTGACTTCACTTTCACTTTTCACTTTCATGTATTGGAGAAGGAAATGGCAACCCACTCCAGTATTCTTGCCTGGAGAATCCCAGGGACGGGGAGCCTGGTGGGCTACCATCTATGGGGTCGCACAGAATTGGACACAACTGAAGTGACTTAGTAGCAGCAGCAGGAAAACATTATTTTCTTCCCTTTTCTTTTATGTTAAATCAGCCGATAATTACTTACAAAGTAAAATTTAAGCAATATTCTCTCATCATTTAGTATATTCTGTTAGTCATTTAGTCATGTATGTTGTGAGGAAAGAGCAATTTAACAAGTCCAATGGGAATGTCATTCCCAGGGGTGCTAGGGGTAAAAAAAATCCATATGCCAATTCAGGAGACTCAAGAGACATGGGTTTGATCCCTGGGTAGGGAAGATCCCCTGAAAAAGGAAATGGCACCCCACTCCAGTATTCTTGCCTGGGAAATCCTATGAACAGAGCAGCCTAGCGTGCTACAGTCCATGGGGTCGCAAAGAGTCAGACACGACTGGGTGATTTAAGAACAGCAGGAAAAAAGGGGGTTTATTTTCTGCCTGTAACCATTCAGGACTTCCTTTGTAATTCTTGGTTTCTGCAAATGTGTTAACTTAAAAGTTTTGGACTAATAGATAAAAGCTATTAAGCTTTTGCTATAAGAAAAATACCTTGATAATAATCTATATGTATACCTCATTTTAATTCCAACATTCTCAAAGTGAGTTAGTTGCTACTATGAATACTATTTCAGGTAAGGAAGTTGAGAATTAATTTGCCTAAGGTTCTGTGTGACAGAGCCTGGGTTTGAAATACATCTGTGTGACTGCAGAACCTTCCCTTTTAACCACTGGAGTGTAATGTCCTCTTTGTACTTCAAGTGTCCGATTCATATCTTATTATGAAACTGATTAAATTTTAACTTTGATACAGAGTTTTGTGGTGAGCAGGAAAAAGTCAAACTGTAAAAATGTACTTTTACCAGAAACAAACATATACACACACATAAACGAATCATAGGCATCAAGAGCTACACATTAGCATGAATTCTTGTCATAGAAACAGCAACTTTCTGTTGTAACCCAGAGATTCTACACAGTAAATTTGGGGCTTCAAAAAATATATTTTGCTCTTGAAGGATGATGCTTTTTCCTGGAAAAGTATTAGCACAGTGGGTATGGTAAACAATCTCACTTAGATTAACTGAGAGTATCTCAAAAGGTCACCTAACAAAATGTCTCCAGACTTCTTTGTCCACCAACTACATTATAAAAAATGTTTTTATGCACTGGGACTCAGTGCATATATATTAATAAATTTATTTATATGTATACATACATATATGTAATGAAGTGAACTTGTTTTCATTAGATAATTTTTCACTTTACTATATGAAATGTCTGATGATATTTTCTAATATCCTTCACTTAAGAAAATGTTTTCTATCCACTGATTGATTAATGGTTGACTAATGGTTCATAGACTGCTAGCTAGGTCTTTGCATACAGTAGGAGCTCAATCCCAGGTTGGGTTTTACCAACTGTGTGACCTTGCAAAAGCTTCATTGGTAAAATGGACTTATATACATTAAGGCTTTATTTTGAGAAATGCATTAGATAATGTGTAAAATGTTTAGTGTGAATTAGATCTTCCAGTAGCTGTCAGTTCCATTCCCAGATCCATCTCTGGCTAATTCATTTTAATCACTCAATCATTTATGCTAAGTAGGAGTCTCCTAGATAAGAAATCTTTAAAGAAAGAGGTTATTTTAAACCACAAATCCATAGACTGAACAGACTGGAAAATTTGGTTTTAATGATATTGCTAATTAATAAGTTTAGATTAGCCTATTATAGAAAGTCTCAATAAAGCAGTAGCACCCAACAAGACCTGAATATCTGTTTTAGAGAATGATCAACATATGGTGAGAGTCTAATCAACATATGCTGAAAATGTCTGTGTCTCATGTGTAAATGGACTTCAGAGAAGATCTTACTAGCAAAGGAAAGAATGGTGGAAACATTTCACAGCTGGTAATAGTGACCTCCTGAGGTTATTTAATGAAAAAATTGTTTCTGAGTCAATCTTGCATAATTAGGAATGGAAAGCTGGGAGGGGAAAAAACTCGAAGATGGAGAAGGAAAACCATTTTTTCTCATATAGAAAAGGTGATCCTAACATTAAAAACTGACTTGGAAATTCTATCTCTAGATGAAGATGGAATAGGCATATTTTCTCAATTCCTCTCTCTAAATATAGCTAAAAATCCTGGAAATAATACGTAAAATGAAACATAAGAGGACTTTGAAAGAGAAGGCAGACAGTCTAGAAACTTTTGCACCTGAGGAACAAAATGGTGGTGAATTCCTGAGTTTTCTTTTAGTCATATATCCAGAACATGTTGCTCAAAGAGCCAGTAACCCAAAGACTCCAATAGGAACAAACAGCCTGCTGTCTCTAGCAAAAGAAGTAGGAAAGGGGAAAGTTAGCAAAACTTTTAGACAATAATTGCCATACCTCTCCGGACTCCAATGGGTTGTGCTACAATTCAGTTTAACTATCTGGCGTTAGCACAGATTCCAAAGGTTAAGGCTTCAGTTCCACAAGACTGCCCCTACTTCAGAGGCCAGTTATAAGTCCCTGGTTGCTACCTGTAGCTTGGACAAACTGGTTATAAGCTGGGGGTTCTCATGATTCCCTGCTCAGGTTTGTTAATTTTCTAGAAGGGCGTATAGAACTCAGAAAGCTACATTACTTAAATGTACCTGTTTATTATAAAGGATACAACCCATGGACAGTCAAATGTAAAAGATGCATGGGGCAAGTATGGGAGGGGTTGTGCAGCCTCCCTGCCTTCTCCAGCTGGGCTACTCTCCAGGCACTTTGATGTAGTCACCAACCCGGAAGCTCTCCAAATCCACCATTTAAAGAGCTTTTGCAAAGGTATCATTATGTCAGGGGAGTTTGTAATTTCCTCAGTTCTGTCTCACCGCAGCAAAAATTTGAAGTGATGGATGGGTCGGTGCTACAGCTCAGTTTTAGTTGGCAAGCAAAGGAAAAGACACCCTCAAGGTGTGAGGGTGCACCGGCCCAAAAGATGTGAAGAGAAGAAAAGCCCCCAACTCAATTTTGACTCCTCTTTTTCTACGTTTTTTCTCCTCCCCCTGAGCTTGCCCTCTGTAAATTGGGCTAGCCAGGAGGGCTGTTTTACCTGAGATTCTCACTCTGCTCCTTGGACCTTCCTTTGTTCTATGTTCATGGGCTTTTTCCTTTCTTTGTCTTTTAGCCACCTCCATTATGGACTCCTTTTTCCTATTCTAACTACCTAACAATTACATAGGCATGATTGATTAAATCATGGGTCACTGATGATTAACTCAATCTCTAGCCCTCTCCCCTCCTCACAGGTCAGGGTGTGTGGTTAAATTTCCATCTTTTAATCACGCTTTGGTGTTTCTGGTGAGTAATCCTCATTTTGAAGCTATCTTGGGCCCCCAGCCATGAACCACCTCATCATCATACAAAACACAGTCAGTCATCACTTCAGAGATTCTAAGAGCTTTAGGAGCTATGTGCCAGGAGTGAGAGACAATGATCAAATACATATTTATCACAAATCCCTCATTGACTTCCCTCCCCACTATAACCACGGTATCAGAGAAAATTGGGTGAAGAGCCAGATTTTCATACCCATTCAATGGTAATAAAGTCTTCCTCCAAGATACCACTGGTGACCATGTAAGGATCATGGACTTCCCTGTAGCTCAAACGGTAAAGAATCTGTCTGCGATGCAGGAGACCTGGGTTTGATCCCTGGGTTGGGAAGTTCCTCTGGAGAAGGGAATGGCAATCCACTCAGTATTCTTGCCTGGACAATTCCATGGACTGAAAAGCCTGGCAGGCTACAGTCCATGGGGTCGCAAAGAGTTGGACACAACTGAGCAGCTAACACACACACACACACACACACACACACACATAAGGATCGTGTATTTTGCACGACCTAGTGGTAATGAAAATTTCTCCTCTCCTCTGCCTGTATCAGAGGATGCTGGAGTTTGCAACTACAACTTTCACCAACATTCACTGTTGGTAGGGGTTCTCTTCTAGCAGTGGTATTGGTGGAGGCTACAGGGGGAGCAATAAAGAGGAGCAATCCCCTCCTTAGCCAGGCAGGATAATATCAGTAAATTCCACCACCACATAACAGTAGTGGATTCCCTTCTCCAGGAAGTCAAAGAACACTAATTGGGGAAACTGGACTTCTACCTCAACTTGGCAATTATGATCCTCTCTTCATCTTCTGAAACAGATTTAGGTAAGATCCAAAGTTCACAACATAGTTGCCCAAGTGTCCAGATACTGAAATGCCATGAAAACTTAAAAACTAAAGGAGAAAAACAATCAGTGGGTATAACATTGAGGTCACTCAGATATTTGGAATTATCTGGCAAGAATTTTAAAGTAGTCATCATAAAATTGCTAAATGAACAATTACAAACTGCTTTAAACATGTTCAGATGGAAAAGGCTTAGCAAATAGAAGATTAAAAAACAACAACAAATAGAAATTTTAGAAATGAGATATAAATAAAGCAAAAGAAAAGGAAACTTCACTGGATAGTCTCGAGAATGGAAAGGACAAAATAAAGGGTCAATGAACTCAAATACAGAATGATAGAAATTACCTAATGTAAACACACAGAGAAAATATAGTAAAAAAAGAAAGTAGAACATCAGAGACCAGTAAGACCATAAAAAAGATCCATTCATGTCATTGGGATGCTAGAAGAAGAGAAAGACAGTGGTGCTGAAAAATATTATTAGACAACATGGATAAAAATTTTCTAACTTTTTAAATGACAAAAGATATGAAAGACATAGTAAGATATAGTAAAAAAAAAAAAGTTGAGTGAATCCCTGTGACACATCAAAATAAAATTTCAGAAAAACAAAATTTTGAAAAAAACAGAAATGTTGAAATCAGTAAGAAATATATGAAACTTTACCTATAGAGGAAAAACAATTTGAATGACAGTGAATATCTCATCAGAAACCATGAAGTTCAGGAGGAAGTGACAAAATATTTTTCAAGTGCTAATAGAAAATGACTGGCAACCCCAAATTATATCTCTACCAAAATTAACCTTCAGAAATGAAGGCAAAGTGACAATATTCTCGACGAAAAACTAAGAGAATTTATTACCATCAAACTTACCCTAAGAGAATGACTAAGGGAGTTCTTCAAATACAAAATAAACTATAAAAGAAGAAATTTTGGAACATCAGGAATGAAGGAACAACACAAAAAGCAAAATCATAGACTTTCTCCTCTTGAATATTCTAAAATATGTTGATGGTTGATGCAATAAGTATAACACTATCTGATGTGGTACTCAGTAGATGGAGATGATTTATTTGAGACAATTATATTATGACTAGCAATAGTGAAGGGATAAAGAAGGTAAAATTTCTATATTTCACTCAAGCTGGGAGATTGTTGAGACCAATAGATTGTGTTGTTATATGTGTATAATGTGAGACCTACAGAAAGCACTTAAAAAATCCATCACACATGAGATATATCAAAATGCACTATAGATAAATAAAAATAAATTCCAAGAGCCATTCAAATAACTCACAGATGGCATGAAAAAGTAAAGAGAGAAACAAAATGCGGAGGGAAAAAGATAAAATAAAATAGGGGGCCCAGTAATATTATTATATAAAATATAAATGGTCTAAAAAGACTAATTAAAAGAGATTGCAGAGTAGATAAAAATTGTTAGCTAACTAACTATATATATGTGGACATTATACTGAGTGAAAAATTAATCTCAAAAAATTCACATAGTGTATGATTATATTTATATAACATTCATGAAATTGAAAAATTACAGATATGCGGAAGAGATTAGTGGCTACCAGAGGTTATGAATATAGGGGTCAGGTGGGTTGACTGAAGCAAAAGATCTGTCAGCGGGTGAAACATTCCATATCTTTCTTGCTTTGGTTGTAAAGAATTAACAGCTATAACGAAAGTACAAAAGTCTACACGTGATAAAATGGCATGAATATATATATGTATATATATACACACATTGTGTCTATATTGATTTCCTGCTTTTGAGAATATTCTGTAGTAATGAAGTACATAAGCTCATTTTGCACTATGTTTGCAACTTCCTGTGAACCTAGAATAATTTCGAAATAAAATAGTAAATTCTGGGAGCTTGTGATGGACAGGAAGCCTGGCATGCTGCAGTCCATGCAGTAGCAAAGAGTCGGACACAACTGAGCAACTGAACTGAGCTGAAGATGTTGAAAACCAAAAAAATAAAACAGTGATTTGGTAGTAATTCCTCCAGATTTTATTTTACTTGGGAAGGATTAGAAACATAAAAATATCAGCATTTCGCCTTGTGCAGTGACAGAGAGTGGTAAGGTACTCTGCTACAAGGTCACTATTACGAACGGGAAGCTACATGCCTATGTCGGTTGTCAATTTATTGCCTCTCACCTCAAGATGTACCATTCAATATATGCACCATGATAAATGCACCATCACCGTCACCGACTCAATGGACATGAGTTTGAGCAAGCTCCAGGAGATCGCGAAGGACGGGGAAGCTTGGCGTGCTACAGTCCGTGCAATTGCAAACAGTCGGAGACGACTGAGCCACTGAACGACAAATGACTAACTCCCTTTAAGCATTTCTTCTTTACAACGTTAAGCTTTCTCAGTAGAGGGCGCCAGAGGGACATTGTAGGAAGAAGAGCTCCTAGCAAGTTCTTGCATGGCTGCTGGAGAATGTGAGAACATCCAGTGGAGCTTGTCCAGTCACAGACATGGAATGCCACCACTCATGATCTTATAGCCTTAGCCTGGGGATAATCTTTCCACAGTCCTCTCAGGAAGGAAACAAATCCCATAGCTGCCTGTGTCCTGTAGGGTCACACAGGGAATAGCTGTTGATTCTAGGAGGCCTTGAGCAGCCTGCGTGCAGCCGGTCCATAACACAGGAAAGAACACCCATCTGCTGTTTCCTCTGCCAGCTCCTGCACAGTCTTTGTCCTCTGAAGTCTCTTGCCCAGATAGACACACTGATCACCACTGCGTTTCCTTGCTACCAATTGTTGATCACCCATTCAGGCTGCACCCTGAAGGGTGGCCTATTGCTTGTTTAGAAACTCCAGAGCAGCTCCAGCCTAGCTAACCCAGCAAGCCTCTCCACTCTGCTTTCCTAGGGGCTGAGCCACACCTTCTCCAAGAGGTTCTGAACTCTTTTCGAGTTTGTCCTTCCTTGGTTACTCTCCCTCAGCCCTAGGGTACCATATAGTATTTCCTTATATATTATGGTTACACTTCTATTGTGGCTGTTAATTCTTAATTTTTGCTGTGTAACCTGTATTTGGTTTGTATTTGCTGATTACACACTAGCATAATACTCTTGCTCAATAAGAGATGCTGCTGTTTAGTGCTGTCATGTTTGACTCTTTGAAACTCCATGGACTGTAGCGTGCCAGGCTCCTCTGTCCATGGGATTTCCCAGGCAAGAATATTGGAGTGGGTTGACATTTCCTTCTCTAAGGAATATTCCTGACCCAGGGATAGAAACTGTATCTCCTTCTTGGTAGGCAGATTCTTTACCACTGTGCCATCTGAGAAGCCCTCAATAAGAAGTATCCACTATCTAACTCCAACAGGCAGGTCACAAGGCCACATGTGTTCAGTATCGTCATGATGCATGCCGCTGTCCCCCTTATGACTAAGTGTGCTGGGATGTGGTATGGCTGGGAACAACTCTTCTTCCTATATTCCCTGGTCAGGAAATGACAGTCAACTTGGCAGATGAAGGCATTGCCCTTTAAGTGTCCCACTGAACTCTATAGTCTTCCATGACATTTTACAGAAAATATTACAGCAAGTATTATCTAGATAAATAAGTTTAAGAAACTTAATATTCATACTGTTCTGAGAGAGCTATAATGTGAACTTTTAAATTAAAAGCTGTTGAAAAATCTTTGAGACAAAAAAGAAGCCTAAGCAATTCAAGGGTGTTCTACACTTATTTAAGCAAAGGACCTTTTATCATAAACTGCTCCTAACATCCTTAAGTGTTATCTTTCATCAAAGCCATTTTGGAAAATGTTGACATAAGGCAAAAATCACTAACTAGAAAAACTAAGCCTCAGATTTCTTCTTTGTGTGTGTGTGTGTGTGTGTGTGCGCGCACATGCGTGTGTGTGTGTGTGCATGAGCACACTCAGTTACTCAGCCATGTCCGATTCTTTGTAACCCTGTGGTCTGTAGCCCACTAGGCTCTTCTGTCCATGGGGTTTTTCAGGCAAGAATACTGGAGTGGGTTGCCATTTAATAAACTGATTAGCTATTCATCTAAGTTAATGATTTTGACAAGTTTGTTTCTATTAATTACTATATTTAACAAATACCTTTTTGTATTTTTGCTTTATTAAAAAACAGCTGGCATCTGTTAAAAACACATGACAAACTGCAACATTTAGGTATAAAAACGAGAGAATTTCCCAGAATTGAGGAATCTGGGATGTGTGAACTGAGGAGGATAACTGCATATTTTGTAACAACCAAAATCACTGAATTAAAATGTAGTTAAAATCAAAGGAAATTTTAACTTAAAAAACTGGGTTGAAATAAAGATCCCCAGGAGCTATGTAAGTGATCTCCCTGTGACTATTCTGCAAAGGTGGCCAGTTGGTTACAGCATCCTCATCTTCCACATTCAGTAAGACAAAACTGCACTCACACAGGATTTACTTGTGTTCACGTATCCAGAGGCTTGTTTGTGGATATGGTAGAATCTAGACCTCCAGCCTGGATGGCATCACTGACTTGATGGACGTGAGTCTGAGTGAACTCCGGGAATTGGTGATGGACAGGGAAGCCTGGCGTGCTGCAATTCATGGGGTTCCAAAGAGTCGGACACGACTGAGCGACTGAACTGAACTGAACTGAGACCCTCAGGGAGCAATGCTCAAGAACAACTTGAGTTTAGGAATTTTGGACTTTGGTTTTCAGTGTCGAGTGGATGTCTTGCCTAAGTTAGGCATAACTATGTTGAGTCAATTGAGACAGAGATTTTAGCTAAGCAGACTGAGGTAGAGTAAAACTGAAAAACGTCCACAGGGGCAGGATTAACTGAAAAAAAAAAGAAAAAGCACTAGGGCATAATGCATCCAATGTTGGCATAGAAATGCATGCTGTCCTGCATTGTCACATGTGACACAAAGTGTTTTGATCTAACTTCAGTAAATGGACTGTGCATTTTTCCTTGTTTAGGGGATTGTATTAATGATTTAATAGATTTTCAAGCAATATTCTTCTCTATCATCCTCTTTCTCTGGGATTTCAACACTCTGTTCTTTCAGTCTCATATAATCCTTATTTTTTCTCCTTCCAGAAGACCTTTGAAGCTGCTGCTCTTTCTGCCTCCATACTCTTCCCCCTTATGTTCTGATACATCATAATTATGCTTCTGGTCTCACTTAAGGCATGACTCTCTTGAAGAACAATTCCTGACTTATCAAAGATGCTGTGGTTCACTATTTAATAAGCATCTGAAGTCATTTTAAGGAAGGTGATCTGAAGTCCACACTTTCAGATCTGTTGTGAAACAATAATAAAAAGAGTAATAGTTTGTATGGACTGACAGAGATAAAATCTGCCAAGGTTTAGTGTATTATATAAATGAGCTAACATTCACCTGAGGATTCCAAAGTCTTTAGTTCTTGTTGCTACCCAATGATCTGCTTGCTATCTTATATAAAAGAGTATCAGGTATATAGAGGGAGAATTTTTAAGCAAGGAAAGGAAAACCTTAACCAAGATTAAGTCATCAAGGCATTAACAACTGAATGCTTACAAAAATGTTCTTATACCTTGTGATCTATAAGAATTATCTCCTGCCTCTATTATTGTTACATTGAGTTTATTTATGGATATAATTATAGTATATAGCTATAATAATATATAACATAATATGTACCTATAACACTGTGACATGTAAGGTGTGTGGCACGTGTCAGCAACAACAATGATTTTTGCATGTCAAGCACACCAATCTGCTCAAAGAAAAATGAAGTCTCTGAGCAACTCTTGGTGAGAAGAAAAATTACCAAATGCTTTCCCATTCTACTGAAATTCCCTGAAGTCAAATTTTAAATAAGCTTTGTAAATAGTCTTATATGGTTGATTTACTAACACTTCTTGTAAATCATAACTCTTGTTTCTTGTATTTAGAAACATGCTTTGGTATAATTTTGTTCTAAGAGTGTTTCAAGTTTAAAGCAGAGTTATTTATCAATTTGAAACACACTTCCAGATCTAAAAGATATACAATTATTATTATAGAATCATAGTAAGTGAAAAATTTTGAACAGCCTGATATACAGCAAGGGTGACAAAAGTGCTGATAATTTTGGCAAAATGGAAAATTTATCCTGAAGTAATAATTTAATAGAAGAACCCTCTTTATGTGCAAATGTCCCTTCCAGCATTTTTATAGTCTTATAAAAGAAAATCCTAAAGTTCAAAGCATGAAGAATGTTTTAATTATAGTTCAGCTACACAGTGAAATTATGTGACCATCTGAACTAGTAAATAGGAAGGTAGCATCAAAATATTGAAATAACATAACATTATAACATTGTAATATTATTACAGTATAACATTAAGCAAATAAACACATGAAAGTAAATGCATTTCATTAATTCAAAATACATCCATATGTTCAAGAACTGAAAACATTTTAAAAAGTAAAAATAATTGTGTTAGTATATTGAGATTTGAGGAAGTTGGCTTTCCCACACTTAAAAACAATACTGTCTTTGGCAACTTTAAATTGTCTACCTCCATCCTTAGGAGAGAAAAAAAAATGATGCCTTTTGAAACAGCTATAGATTTTTCCGAAATATTTAAAAATCTCCCACCTATTACTCTAATATTTATAGCATCAAATTCCAATATTCTCAGTTTTCATGCAGCAGAGAAAAGCCACTGAAGGTAATTTAAACCCAAGAGTCAGTTTACTGCAGTCATCTCTGTTTTAAATTACAACACTACCAAACCCTCCCTAGAATCAGCATGCAATCATTCCTTTTTCCCTCTGTGGTTATGTATATATATTTATATTGCTTCTATGAAATGATGCTTGAGTCTGACTGCAAGTGATGTCATTTCCATTGCTCAAAATTCATGGCACTTCACATCAAGTAACCAGCCAAACATTATGATGGATACAAACTCGACTTCAGGAACTCGGGAAGCCTCTTCAACATATTTCCTGTGAGGACCTGGATGGGAAGCCTTTTGCCAGATACAGGAAGGTGGAATTCTTCAGGGATAACCCTGTTTACTCTATCCAATTATTTCGTGTTTATTTTGAAGTTCTGAACACAGCATGTGAAGAGGGTTTGGATTGCATGACAAAGCTATTTCATACAAGAATTTTTACATAAATCAACTTGCTTTTTAAAAATAAATGCTTGTTTGCATGCGATTATTTCTAATGGTTTCTAAATCTTTTATTTCCCAACATACACCACCCTCTTATGCACTGCATTTCAGGGATCAGAGTAGAATCTGGGCTTCTCCTGAAGCCCTAAAATATGACTACAGTATAAAAACATGTTTTCAGAAACATTTTAGCTATTTTCATACCAAACAAATTTAGAAAACTCTGTCAATCAAATGAAGTCTCTACCAATTTAATAATAACAAAATCAGATTAGAATAAAAATGTATTATATGGTATAACTTTTTTTCGTGGGTGTCTCATCTTTGGTAACTACAGCTATATGCCTGGAAGGGGAAAATATTTTGCAGTATAATACTAGCCTCCTTCAACACAGTAGCTAACGAGCTCAACAAGATGACAGAACATAAGAAGATTGTGAGGCATATCAACATCAGCAAACTGAAGTTTCAAAGTACAAAACAAAAGGGTTTCTAAGAACATGCCAAATTTCTGTTGTCACTGAGCCAGATTTTCTGGCAAGGAAATCCTCAGTCTTGCAACTGTAGAAAGCAAGTTAAGATTAGGGAAATATTTTAAACTAGCACCTTCCAAAAAATGTGTAAGAATCCCTAGCCTTAGGTTTATAATACTAATATTAGTGTAATTTATTTTTCTCTTTCGGTTATATTTCTTTCATCCAGCATTCAGTATTTTTGTTCTGACTTTGAAATATTCTCAGACAGTACTCATTTTTTCAGAGAAAAAAATCTTATGACAATGAGATTGACAAAAAATATTTGTCAAAAAATTAATTGAGCTATTTTGGGGAGAGAACTTTTAATGAGTTTTGGCAAACAGTTGCTGAACATCTCCCTGATAAGAAGAAATAAATTAAGAGTTTCAAAGACTATTGAAAAAAAATCTGACTAAAGCTTTAATATTAGATGTTGCCGATTCCATTAATTTTTTTTTTTTTTTTTTGGATTCTAACTTCATCAAAACAGATTTTCAATTAGTTTTCCTTCTGAAAATGTACCTAAAATTAGTACTTTACTTAATTTGTCACTAACAAGATACATGCATAATTCATATACAGAAGAAAAAGATAGGAATAATGCATTTGTTTATTATTCTTTCTTTTACCTCCTCATTCACATTTATTAAAAGAACTGGCAAAGCACCTAGCTAAGACAAGTTATTAAAAGAATTTGTGAAGTTGTATATTAGCAATAAGCTTATCTTACCGCCATGTCCTTTTCTGTCAAGTTCCTGTCCTGTGACTCGGCTACCACAGTTACATATCCATTAAAGGAAAACACAAATTTAACAGTTCTTTAACTCACTGATCTCATCTAACTAATGAACATCGAGCTTGATGGACATACGTCGCTAGATAGCGGTTACAAGACACCAAATCTCTCATAGCTAGCTCTGGGAGCTACATTATTTAGTAAGTCATGGGAGAGAGAAGTGCACTTTCGACCATAACCCCTGCTTGTGCTGGGTACTCAGCTTACAAGGTTTGCCAGGTAAAGGCTGATTGAAGCAGCTTTTGTTTTCAAATTCTATAGAACAAAAACCCATCCACAGTCAAAGGACGGATCTCCCAGCATCCTGGAAACTGTCTGCAGGATGTAGATAACTGGTATTTAATAAAAGAAGATATTATTAAATGTTTCGTGGATTTTCCCAAGCAGGCTGGGTACCAGACAATACCTGTTATTTAGCACAAAGCTCATGATCTGTCACAGGCAGGCTTCTACCACTCTCACATACAGAATCCATGGGTGGAAAAACAACCATCCAAAACTTGCTCTTGTGAGGTTTAAAATACATATAAATACATATCTCAGTGTCCATAATATAAAGGAAAACAGTTTTAGAGTTTACTGTGGGAAGCTGCCAAAGGGTTAGAAAGGATCAGCCCCACATTCTAGGGTTTACAATCTGGCCAAATGCACTGATTCCTACTTTTATTGTGCACCAAAATCATCAGAGATGCTGTGAAAATTGCAGAGTCCTAAAACTCCAATTGGTATGGAATGGGGCCTTGGGAATCTGCTTTCTTACAGAATACCACAAGTGATTCTGATGCCCATGGATGCCAGATTTAAAAAAATACCTTGCTACAAGGCCAGAAATATCAGTGAACTGAATATATAACATCATTCCCTAATTCAATAAATGCTTGTGGAGGACTACTAGAGGAAAGGCATAATGCTATACAGTTATAAAGCATTTATAAAACAACTTTAATATAAAAACAGAAAATGTCAAGTGTTTGTGAAAGTATGGAAGAATTGGAATGTTGGCACGTTGCTGGAGGGTACTTAAAATGGTGCAGCTTCTCTGGGAGACAGTATGGAGGCTCCCCACAAAATTAAATGTGCATTTATCATGTGATTGAAAACTTTCATGTCAGAGTACATACCGAAAAGAAGTGAAAGCAGAAACTCAAACAGGTTTTTGCCCACCTGTTTTCATAGCAGCATATTCACAGTAGTCAAAGGGTAGAGGTAAACAAGGTATCCATCAACATATGAATGGATAAGCAAAATGTAGCATATGCATACAATGTCATATTATTCTGCCTACAAAAGGAAGGAAATTCTGATATATGCTGTTACATGCATGAAACCTGAAGACCCTATACTGTGAAAGTCAGTTACAAAAGTACAGTTCTACTTATATGAAGTATGTGATGGAAGTGGTTTAATCGCTAAGTTGTGTGCAACTCTTGGGACCCCACAGACTAGTGGGTTGTTCCTTCTGCAACATATGACGTACTTAGAATAGTCAAATTCATTGACATAGACTATTGAATAGTGGTTACCAGAGCTGAGAGGAGAAGAGAATGAAGTTATTGTTTAATGGGTACAGAGTTTGGGATGATGAAAAATTTCTGGAGATGGATGGTGGTGATGGTTACATAATAATTTGAATGCACGTAATGCCACTGAACTGTAAACTTATAAAATGGTTGAAATGGCAAATTCTATACATACACACACACACACATACACATATATACATACACAGTTCAGTTAGTCGCTCAGTTGTGTCCAACTCTTTGCAACCCCATGAATCGCAGCACGCCAGGCCTCCCTGTCCATCACCGACTCGCAGAGTTCACTCAGACTACGTCCATCGAGTCAGTGACGCCATCTAGCCATCTCATCCTCTGTCATCCCCTTCTCCTCCTGCCCCCAACCCCTCCCAGCATCAGGGTCTTTTCCAATGAGTCAACTCTTTGCATGAGGTGGCCAAAGTATTGGAGTTTCATCTTTAGCATCAGTCCTTGCAATGAACACCCAGGACTGATCTCCTTTAGAATGGACTGGTTGGATCTCCTTGCAGTCCAAGGGACTCTCGAGTCTTCTCCAACACCACAGCTTAAAGACATCAATTCTTTGGCGCTCAGCTTTCTTCACAGTCCAACTCTCACATCCATACATGACCACTGGAAAAACCGTAGCCTTGACTAGACAGACCTTTGTTGGCAAAGTAATATCTCTGCTTTTGAATACACTATCTAGGTTGGTCATAACTTTCCTTCCAAGGAGTAAGCATCTTTTAATTTCATGGAAGCAGTCACCATCTGCAGTGATTTTGGAGCCCCAGAAAATAAAGTCTGACACTGTTTCCCCATCTATTTCCCATGAAGTGATGGGACCAGATACCATGATCTTAGTTTTCTGAATGTTGAGCTTTAAGCCAGCTTTTTCACTCTCCTCTTTCACTTTCATCAAGAGGCTTTTTAGTTCCTCTTCACTTTCTGCCATATGGGTGGTGTCATCTGCACATCTGAGGAATGAAGCAGGGCAAAGACTAATAGAGTTTTGCCAAGAGAACGTACTGGTCATAGCAAACACCCTCTTCCAACAACACAAGAGAAGACTCTACACATGGACATCACCAGATGGTCAACACCGAAATCAGACTGATTATATTCTTTGCAGCCAAAGACAGAGAAGCTCTATATAGTCAGCAAAAATAAGACCAGGAGCTGACTGTGGTTCAGATCACAAACTCCTTATTGCCAAATTCAGCCTTAAATTGAAGAAAGTAGGGGAAACCACTAGACCATTCATGTATAACCTAAATCAAATCCCTGATACAGTGGAAGTTAGAAATAGATTTAAGGGACTAGATCTGATAGACGAGTGTCTGATGAACTATGGATGGAGGTTCGGACATTGTACAGGAGACAGGGATCAAGACCATCCCCATGGATATGAAATGCAAAAAACCAAAATTGCTGTCTGAGGAAGCCTTAGAAATAGCTGTGAAAAGAAGAGAAGTGAAAAGCAAAGGAAGAAAGAAAAGATATAAGCATATGAATGCAGAGTTCCAAAGAATAGCAGGGAGAGATAAGAAATCCTCCCTCAGCAATCAATGCAAAGAAAAAATATATACACACACATGTGCATACATACAGGCTTACCTGGTGGCTCAGTGGTAAAGAACCCACCTGCCAATGCAGGACATGGGTTCAATCTCTGGGTTGGGAAGATTCCTGGAGAAGCAAATAGCATTCCATTATTCTTGCCTAGGAAATTCCATGGACAGAGCGGCCTGGCAGAGTTACAGTCCCATGGGGTTGCAAAAGGGTCAGAAATGACTGAAGTGACTCAGTATATACACAAAATAAAAAATGCAGAAAAGCGTGTCATTGAAAATGACATGCAAATAATAATCAGAAAGTGTAGAAAGTACACTGGTAAATGAATAACTATTTTGATAAAATAAATTAAAGTAGCCTTATGGGTGAAGGGAATTTCCACATGTGATATTAAAGGCAAGAGCCCTCAATCTCTGCTGCTTCCACCCTCTGTTCACTCCCACCCCACAAACATTTGCAAATCAAGGGGAAATAGAAAATTGGTAATTAATACAACACAAAGATCAGCCCAGCTGAGACTTGAAGGTAGACACTGCTTAAATTCTGTCATTAAATAGGCAAGTGTATATATAGATTTTTTTTCCCCTTAGGAAGTGACAGAAAACAACAATAACAAAATCACCTTCTTACTCAGTAAGTGAACATGATGGAGACAGAACAGTGTAGTAAGAATAGATGTGATGGTGTGGACATGCTTGCAGTATAGAAGCAAAGAATATAGACCTGGAACTAAGTTCGTGGACATTGTCGCCCTTGATTTTCTATTCAGCCACCACACGGTTTGAGCGTCAGTGTCTTAGGAATAAAATGGAACTTGAATGATTTCTGTGACCTGAGAGAGTTACACAGATCATGTGTTAGAGGAAATATGTGGAACTCTGAGAGTATTTCAGTGTCAGAAGAATCTCTTCATGTACAAGAGATGATAGGATTCAGTTCAGTTCAGTCGCGCAGGCGTGTCTGACTCTTTGCGACCCCATGAATTGCAGCACGCCAGGCCTCCCTGTCCATCACCAACTCCTGGAGTTCACTCAGACTCACGTCCACTGAGTCCGTGATGCCATCCAGCCATCTCATCCTCGGTCGTCCCCTTCTCCTCCTGCCCCCAATCCCTCCCAGCATCAGAGTCTTTTCCAATAAGTCAACTCTTCGCATAAGGTGGCCAAAGTACTGGAGCTTCAGTTTTAGCATTCCTTCCAAAGAAATCCCAGGGTTGATCTCCCTCAGAATGGACTGGTTGGATCTCCTTGCAGTCCAAGGGACTCTCAAGAGTCTTATCCAACACCACAGTTCAAAAGCATCAATTCTTCAGCGCTCAGCCTTCTTCACAGTCCAACTCTCACATCCATACATGACACGATAGCATTCAGTAGACTTATTTCTTTTGAGTACTATACTGAAACCAATCAAGATACATTTAAAAATTTCCTCAAAGATTGTCAATTAATTTTGAATTTATAAAACTGAATTAATTTTGGATTTTTAGTGGAGACAAATTATCTGTTAAGGATGGATTGGCCTTTCAGAAATAAAGTCAGTGTAAGTCAAAGGATCAAAATGGTATTATGCTCTTAGAACATTTCCACAAATACTGAGATGACAGCCAGCTGCGCAGAGAGGCAAGTGTGTACCTAAAGATATTCAGTTAAGTCACTTGGTCCCTCAGGGCCTTGGTTTCTTTACATTTATATGAACTGGGTGGTCTTTTAATATTTTGGGGTTCAAAGAATATGCCTAGCTCATTCCCTGAATGCCACAGCAAAATTAGAAAGTTTCTAAATTCTCCACCCTTACATTTTCAAGAGCCCTCAGTCAGAATGAGAGGTGAGTCCAAACACTCTACCTGCCACTGTGGGGAGCTGACTCAGGTGATGAAGGTCTATAATCAAGTATTTCTTGTGGAAGTCATCAGGCTGCTCAGGATGAGGTTGCCGTTAGTTTTCAGAAAAAGATGCACTTGTCAAAAAAGGGCATCTCTTCTGTTCCTGTGGGCAAAGCTGCCCACAGTGGTTTGGCAAAGACTCCATGACTAGTACAGAACCTCTGCTCTGGTCCAAATGCAATCCAGGGTCATGCCCACTGACAGCAATGCTTTGGAGGAAGTTCATTCCCAAGAGTAAGTCTCATTTGAGCAGGACCCTCAGAAGAACTTTGTTCATACACAGGGCCACTTCCCACGGTGTTGGGTAAGGACTGGTTTCAGTAAAATTATTCTAGGAATTTAGAAACTCTGTTTCCCATCCCCCCCTGAGACTCCCTATATCTAGAGATATGGAGTTTTTCTTTTTTAAAAAATATCTTCAAAACATAAATGGAACTCTGCATTTCACATTCCAGATTCTACAGACACATCCCTCAGATGTTCCCAGGGTTTTTATTTGCTGCGGGAGGTTGCTCTTAGTGAGCTCTTCACCTACCCTGTGATGAAACTGAGTACTTCTCTAGTCAACAAGAACAGGTTTAGCCTGTGGCAGGACACCCCTTCTAGTAAGATTTGTCATGACTTGGGAAAGCAGAGGCAATAATCTGCAGTCATATTCTGCAGGGACTCGAGTGCCCTGTGGAGGTACCTGTGAGATGTGCATAAAGGACATTGGTGATGAGCTTAGTCTCTCCGTAACAACACAGAGCTCCATGTCAGCAGTTAAAGATCAAAGGAGTCTTCACAAATGAATAAGCCCGTAATGTTTTACTGGACAAACACAGAGACCATTTTCAAATGTACCTTATTAGAACCTCTTTTGGCCCTGCTGAAGTCTGCAAACTTGGAACTGTACGGTAACTTTTCTCTTTGGTACGCAGTGTCTGGAGTTCTCATCTGTCCTCATGGGTTTCTGCAGGACTTTCCTCCCCCAGAGAGCCACAAGGCTGTCTTCATCTGTAAGAGCAAAGCTGAAATTCTGATATAAGTGTGTAGTGAGCACACACCTCTGGCTAATAATGAGCATTCCACTCCTCCTGATTGCAACTCAAACTTTAATAAACACAAAGTCTTATTTTACTTTGAATCTCTTAATTTTTTTCCAAAAAAGGATAGTTAGGGGTGCTTAGAATAGAAGCCCACATTTAATTCTCTTCCCTCAACCTAGAAATAATGATTTTAACTATTCTATGTTTAAGGTATATATACATATATATATATATGAAGTAATTTAAACAAACTACATTATGACTAAAATAATTTGGGGGAATCACTGCACTTCTTTTCAGTTCAGTTCAGTTCAGTCGCTCAGTCGTGTCCGACTCTTTGTGACCCCATGAATGGCAGCACTTCTTTTAAGACTCCATTAATATGTCATATGACTGTAAATTACAGAAATCCCTGGCACAGTGGCTTAAACAGAAAACCATACCACGTCATTTTCATATACAGATGTATTTAGAAGTAGGCCAAAATAGGTTATGTCATCAGTCTTTCTTCATCATTGTTAGAATGTAGCTTTTAAGTTTACAGGAAAACTGCTATACTCTTAAGAAAACAACTGTATGTTCTCAGAAGAATGTAGAAAGGCCAAATGCTCTTCTCTTGGTGAGACTTTTTTTTTTAATTTCCTCCCCAGGACTCCCTGGCAACCTCTCAGTAGCCAGAATTGCGCCCTATAGCCAGCCTTATTTGTGACGGAGCCTGGGAGAGCAATAATTTCTCTTGGGTATACTGACATCTCAAAGTTTTATTTCTCTTAGTGAGAAAGACAAACAAATAACTAGAGTCTAGAAGCAGTCTGTTACCATGATCGAGCCCAAATATATCTATCGTGCCATGATTCTATGCTAATTTTATGAGCTATTTAAAAGAACATAGAGAAAATAAGTGTCCTGTCATAAGAATCTGAAGGGAACCATGTACTGTGAAAAAATTATGAAAGTTCTTAGAAGAGATCTTACTCTTCTCCAGATGTTCCAGTCCCTATGGGATGCTCCCTCTTGGCTGCCTAGGAACATGCTCTGTTACTCCAAAGAGTTTTACTTCCTGGGTACACCCACATGTAAACCCTTTGAGTTACAGAAGAATTTGTCTGCCTTATGCCTCATCAGAACCAGATTCTTTTCATTATTTTGAAACTAACAGGTTAATTTGTTCCAGATAAATTAATGATTACTTATTATTTTTTCCTGTAGATCACTAGAGATATAGGGTATGAATTTGAATCCAGGTGGTATTTTTGAACTATATATGACTAAACTATGTGTTAACCATCACTGAGACTTGAGTTCCATATGTATAAAAATGAATATACTATCTAACTCCAGAGTTATTTGTGACAGTTTGGAACATTTGGCAATGTTATGAAGTGGTCAGGCACATGGAGTCCATATTAAGACTAACTGGCTTCAAATATTCAACCACCAGTACTTATATGACTTTAAATGCATTATTTACATGTCTAAACATTAGTTACTTCATCTAAAAATTGAAATGATAATATTTCCCAGTAGAACTCTTGTGAGATGAATATGATAAGTGGAATCATTTTTATTAAGAACTTAATATAGTTACTATTATGGAGTAAGTGTTCAATGGATATTGGCTTTTATTAGCAGTATTTAAGTGTAATGACTGGCATCCCAAAAGTGCTTAAAAATCAGTTATCTTCTACAAACCATGGAATACTACAGTTTTTATATAATTGTATTTTATTTTATATATTTTAAAGAATATATTATTTCTGTTGAACTTATTAAGAGTCTTTCTCCTTAGAGGCTGTAATCACAAAGTCTAATTAGCCATCTGATTTTTATTTGGTCCTTCTAATAGACATTATTCCAGTCTGGAGGTTTTCATATATAATTTTTAGAGTGATATATTATTTAGGGCAATATTGCCTAACTTTTTTGGATAAATGAATCTAATGGCAGAAATACATTTTATGTAAGTCAACTCTTACATGTTTAACTAATGAGTTTTCTTACATAAAAAGGATCATAAATCATATAAATAGTTGCAGAGTTTAGCCAATCTTCAAATTACATTTCCTAAATTTATTTGAAAACTTGAAATATACAACAGCTATGATATTTGGCTGTGATATAAAGTTTCTCATGTAAGACTAATCTCATAAACTGTGACATACTGAACTGCAAGTTCTGGTGACTTACAACAGTTTTTCAGAAGTTTGCCAAAGTCAATGAAGAATAATTAATCCAACATCATTTAATTTGTAAAGGACTTGAGGAGTCAACTATACTGAAAAGAATAAATGCAGTACTTATCTCAGTGTGTTTCTTTTTCCTACTCTGTGATGATTTAAAAAATAAAGATATCTCTAAAAATTATAGGTCTGTCATCATCACTACTTATATGTTGGAAACTTATTGAAAGATATAAAAAAATCAATTTGCAACCACCTAGAAAATCATGGGTTACTGGTTAAAATCTGCCTGGCATTGTGAAAAGTAAATCCTGTCAAATCAACTTAATTTCCATCTATGACAGAAGTGACAAGAATGGTAGCCACAGAGAACCTGATAGACAAAATATATTCTGACTTTTGCAGCAGCAGCTCCATATAATAACTAGAGAAAATACAGTTTGGGTGCCACTTTATTATGAGCTCCTATCAATGACTATGCTTAATAAATCTGGAAATAATACTTATTTGGAATATTAGATGAGAAATTAGATATAAAGTTGCTCAAATCCAAGACTAAACTGTGACAGGGATGATTCTGGTAATTTTCTCATGAAAATTTGAAAGGTAGTATAATTTAAATTAGTAGATTCAAAACCAAGGAGGAATCACCATTATTTCAATTTGTTGAAAGTCACTCAGGTACTAAGTCATGTTTGACTGTTTGCGACCTCATGGACTGTGGCACGCCAGGCCTCCCTGTCCTTCACCATACCCGGAGCTTGCTCAAACTCATGTCCATCAAGTTGGTGATGTCCTCCACTATCTTATCCTCTGTTGTCATCTTCTCTTGCCTTCAATCTTTCTCAGCATCCGGGTCTTTTCTAATGAGTCAGCTCTTTACATCAGGGGGCCAAAGTATTGGAGCTTCAGCATCAGTCCTTCCAATGAATATTCAGGGTGGATGTCCTTTAACATTGACTGGTTTGATATCCTTTCATTCCAAAGGACTCTCAAGAGTCTTCTCCAACACCAAGTCCATCATGCCTCTTTTCTTGACTTTATTCACACCTTTGTTAAATTATGAATATCAAGTTAAAGATTTGCAACTAGAAAGGGTATAGAGAATCATAATGTCCATGTAATGTTGCAATGAGATCATTCTCTGAGATTTTGGAGCTTGGAGGCACAGGAGAATAGAGTAAATTAATGGTAGGAAATCAGATGTACCACTGAATCACTGCTTCTGCCCTGTGAGGGATATATTTTTATGTATGACCACAAGGATTTCTTTCCACAAGAAGAGTTTAATGCATCCCTCTCATTTCTGAACACTCAAGACATTTAACAAAATGAAGAGTTTGCTCAAACCAGAGAAAAAGACCTATTTTTATGAAACACTACTAGTTCCTAAGCAGTAACTCAGATATTTGAATACACATTAAAATAGCAAACCATTTGATAAAAGAAAATTATTAATTTTAAAGTGAATTTTGAGGAATCATATTAGCAGAGATTTATTTAGAAATAGTGTTAAAAGACCTGATTTCAGTACACTGTATCCCAGCTTAGACAATTTAAGTTCATTAGAGGCTCACTTGGTAAAGAATGTGCCTGCAATGAAGGAGACCTGAGTATGATCCCTGGGTCAGGGAGATCCCCTGGAGAAGGTATTGGCAACCCACTCCAGTATTCTTGCCTAGAGAATCCCATGAAGAGAGTAGCCTGGTGGGCTAGGAGTTGCAATGAGTCTGACATGATTTAGCAACTAAACCACCAACAGAATAGGAGACAAATTCAGACTTAAATTGAAGAAAGTGGGGAAAACCACTGACAATTCAGGTTGACCTAAATCAAGTGCCTTATGATTATACAGTGGAAGTGAGAGATTTAAGGGACTAGATCTGATAGACAGAGTGCCTGATGAACTATGAATGGAGGTTCGTGACATTGTACAGCAGATAGGGATCAAGACCATCCTCATGAAAAAGAAATTCAAAAAGGCAAAATGGCTGTCTAAAGAGACCTTACAAATAGCTCTGAAAAGAAGAGAGGTGAAAAGCAAATGAGAAAAGGAAATATATAAGCATCTGAATGCAGAGTTCCATAGAATAGCAAGGAGAGATAAGAAAGCCTTTCTTCAGGGATCAATATAAAGAGATAGAGGGAAACAATAGAATGGGAAAAACTAGAGATCTCCTCAAGAAAATTAGAGATACCAAGGGAACATTTCATGCAAAGATGGGTGCAATAAAGGAAAGAAATGGTATGGACCTAACAGAAGTAGAAGATATTAAGAAGAGGTGGCAAGAATACACAGAAGAACTGTACAAAAAAGATCTTCATGACCCAGATAATCACCATGGTGTGATCACTCACCTAGAGTCAGACATCCTGGAATGTGAAGTCAAGTGGGCCTAGGAAGCATCACTATGAACAAACCAATACAATATTGTAAAGTAATTAGCCTCCAATTAAAAAAAAAAAAAAAAAGCTAGGGGAGGTGATGGAATTCCAGTGGAGCGATTTCAAATCCTGAAAGATGATGCTGTGAAAGTGTTGCACTCAATATGCCAGCTCATTTGGAAAACTCAGCAGTGGCCACAGGACTGGAAAAGGTCAGTTTTCATTCCAATCCTAAAGAAAGGCAATGTCAAAGAATGCTCAAACTACCACACAATTGCATTCATCTCACACACACAGGTAAAGTAATGCTCAAAATTCTCCAAGCCAGGCTTCAGCAATACGTGAACTGTGAACTTCCAGATGTTCAACTTGGTTTTAGAAAAGGCAGAGGAATCAGAGATCAAATTGCCAACATCCGCTGGATCATCGAAAAAACAAGAGAGTTCCAGAAAAACATCTATTCTGCTTTATTGACTATGCCAAAGACTTTGACTGTGTGGATCACAATAAACTGTGGAAAATTCCCAAAGAGATGGGAATACCAGACCACCTGACCTGCCTCTTGAGAAACCTGCATGCAGGTCAGGAACAACAGTTAGAACTGGAAATGGAACAACAGACTGGTTCCAAATAGGAAAAGGAGTACATCAAGGCTGTATATTGTCACCCTGCTTATTTAACTTATATGCAGAGTACATCATGAGAAACGCTGGGCTGGAGGAAGCACAAGATGGAGTCAAGATTGGTGGGAAAAATATCAAGAACCTCAGATATGCAGATGACACCACCCTTATGGCAGAAAGTGAAGAGGAACTAAAGAGCCTCTTGATGAAAGTGAAAGCGGAGAGTGAAAATGTTGGCTTAAAGTTCAACATTCAGAAAACGAAGATCATGGCATCTGGTCCCATCACTTCGTGGCAAATAGATGGGGATACAGTGGCTGACTTTATTTTTTGGGGCTCCAAAATGACTGCAGATGGTGAATGCAGCCATGAAAATAAAAGATGCTTATTCCTTGGAAGGAAAGTTATGACCAACCTAGACAGCGTATTAAAAAGCAGAGTAATTACTTTGCCAACAAAGGTCCGTCTAGTCAAGGTTTTTCCAGTAGTCATGTATGTATGTGAGAGCTGGACTATAAAGAAAGCTGAGCACTGAAGAATTGATGCCTTTAAGCTGTGGCATTGGAGAGGACTTTTGAGGGTCCCTTGGACTGTAAGGAGATCCAACCAGTCCATCCTAAAGGAGATCAGTCTTGAGTGTTCATTGGAAGGACTGATGTTGAAACTGAAACTCCAAGACTTTGGCCATCTGATGCAAAGAGCTGACTCATTTGAAAAGACCCTGATGATGGGAAAGATTGAAGGTGGAAAGAGAAGGGGACAACAGAGGATGAGATGGTTGGATGGCATCACCAACTCAATGGCCATGGGTTTGGGTGGACTCTAGGAGTTGGTGATGGACAGGGAGGCCTGATGTGCTTGGTTCATGGGGTTGCAAAGAGTCAGATGTGACTGAGTGACTGAACTGAACCGAAACATCGCAAGAGGTAAAGCACAATAGACAAAAAAAAAAGTCCTTCTTAGACCAGGAATTTTCATCTTACATACCAGCTGTAACACATTTGCAATGGCCAGTGAGAGTTCTGGAAAAACATCTATTTCTGCTTTATTGACTATGCCAAAGCCTTTGACTGTGTGGATCACAGTAAACTGTGGAAAATTCTGAAAGAGATGGGAATACCAGACCACCTGACCTGCCTCTTGAGAAATCTGTATGCAGGCCAGGAAACAACAGTTAGAACTGGAGGTGGAACAACAGACTGGTTCCAAATAGGAAAAGGAGTACATCAAGGCTGTATATTGTCACCCTGCTTATTTAACTTATATGCAGAGTACATCATGAGAAATGCTGGGTTGGAAGAAACACAAGCTGGAATCAAGATTGCCAGGAGAAATATCAATCACCTCAGATATGCAGATGACACCACCCTTATGGCAGAAAGTGAAGAGGAACTAAAGAGCCTCTTGATGAAAGTGAAAGCGGAGAGTGAAAATGTTGGCTTAAAGCTCAACGTTCAGAAAACGAAGATCATGGCATCTGGTCCCATCACTTCATGGGAAATAGATGGGGAAACAGTAGAAACAGTGTGAGACTTTGTTTTTTTGGGCTCCAAAATGACTGCAGATGGTGACTGCAGCCATGAAATTAAAAGACACTTACTCCTTGGAAGAAAAGTTTTAACTAACCTACATAGCATATTGAAAAGCAGAGACATTACTTTGCCAACAAAGGTCCATCTAGTCAAGGCTATGGTTTTTCCAGTAGTCATATATGGATGCGAGAGTTGGACTGTGAAGAAAGCTGAGCGCCGAAGAACTGATGCTTTTGAACTGTGGTGTTGGAGAAGACTCTTGAGAGTCCTTTGGATTGCAAGGAGATCCAACCAGTCCATTCTGAAGGAGATCAGTCCTGGGTGTTCTTTGGAAGGAATGATTCTAAAGTGAAACTCTAGTACTTTGGCCACTTCATGCAAAAAGTTGACTCATTGGAAAAGACTCTGATGCTGGGAGGGATTGGGGGCAGAACGACAGAGGATGAAATGGCTGGATGGCATCACTGACTCGATGGACATGAGTCTGAGTGAACTCTGGGAGTTGGTGATGGACAGGGAGGCCTGGCGTGCTGTGATTTACGGGGTTGCAAATAGTTGGATACAACTGAGCAACTGAACTGAACTGAACTGAACTGAAGCTTACTGTAAAGAGTGACATGATCAGCAAGTGAACCATAAGTGTGCTGAGCATTCATTTGATGGATGTGGAAGACATTCTCCTCCTCCCATAATGACAAAGACAGAAGTTTATATCATAGCTTAACTATAGTATTTCTCCAGTACTCTTGCCTGGAAAATCCCATGGACGGAGAAGCCTGGTAGGCTGATGTCCATGAGGTTGCAGAGTTGGACACGAGTGAGCGACTTCTTTCACTTTTCACTTTCATGCATTGGAGAAGGAAATGGCAACCCACTCCAGTGTTCTTGCCTGGAGAATCCCAAGGATGGTGGAGCCTGGTGGGCTGCCATCTCTGGCGTCGCACAGGGTCAGACACAACTGAAGCGATTTAGCAGCAGCAGCAACTGTAGTATTTATATTTGATTGTAGAATTAATCCAGATGGAGTAATTATTCTTGAATATCCATTTATTCAAACTCAACTAGGCATTAGTATCTTCGTTAGGATTTGAATTAAGACTTCCAAGTGTCATTATATACACTCAATCTATATAAACCTACCTGGCTGCTAACATCCAGAATCTAATGCATAGAATGTGTAACTCTGACATTTTAAGGAATTTTAGCAAGACTTATTCTGCTGGACAGTGCTAATTCATCCAATCTAAAAAATTATGTGATGCCTGGATTTCTCTTACAATACATCTATGAATGGGCACTCCAGAATGGGCTGGAACATCTTTTTTTTTTAATTAATCATTCACTTGAGACACACTGATATCCAATATGTGCGGAAAAAGGCATCAGATATTGGATAAACCCAATGATCCCATGGTATCTTTGCACAGGATTTTATAGTCTGATAAGAGATTCCAAGTCAGAATTTAGCTGACTTCACTAATTCTTGAAAAGGTGCTGGTAGTGGTGCCGTGAAAGTTCAGAACAGGGAACTTACATTAACTTTGATTTTTAAAAACTATTTCTTGCATTAACCTCAGATACCCTTGTAATGTCCCCTCCCATCCTCCATGAGCCTATTCTAAACTTGAGGCTATACAGAACAAGTCTAATCCTTCCTCCACAGGAAAAAGGGTTTTAAAATTCTGAAAATTTTTTTTACTTGGTCCCATAAATCAACTTCTATCCAAATGGACCTTACCAGAAATAGTCTTAATTTTCTCAAACATCTCAGCTCTAACCCATCACCTACAACCAGAATTAATCATGTATCCTCTTAGTGTCTTGTAGATAAGTCATGTATCTTTCTCCCTTTAGTAGATGGAAAAATCTAAAAGTTAGTGTTTTGGTTCATTTGTGAGCTCCTGCACATTTTACACAAAACCAAATTGAATAGATTTTAATTGAATATAAAAGAGAAAAACATTTTAGCTCCTGGAAAATAAATATCAAAGGCTTGTAGAGAATATAGAGAAATTACAATGGCTGGTATAGATTCTCAGAGAAATATGACATATTTAAATCTTAAGAATTCCTTTTTTGATAATGCTATTTTTCATTGGAGTCATTTTCTGACTGAGTGTAAACTGTAACATAAAGAAGTGATATTCAAAACATTTAACAAATAATATCTGATGGACATGATCCTAATATTGAAGTAGGGTTCAAGAAGCATTGATTTTAGGTTGAGAAGGTCTGGGAGTCTCAGAGAAAGACCAGAGGCTATTTGAAAACAATTCCTAAACTGTTTCAATATTTTAAAAACCAGTAAGACAATAATAGTCCATAACGGCTAAATAACAGCCTTTGAAACATAGATTTCTTGCATTAGACATTGTAATAGACACCTTGCAATCAACAACCTCATTGTCCTGGTCATAAGAGAGAACAATGCTTGTTCAAATTCACAGTTAGTGACAGAGGCAGTAGTAAATCTGATGGACACCAGCCTTAATGTGTCTTTCAGTTAGACTAAACATTAGATTTCTTATTGACTCTAGGTCCCTATCCTCCCATTTCTTAGAGTATTTACTTTAGATAGCTTGCAATTGCAATTTATTTCTTTGTCCTTTGCCATGGAAATCTTCTTCCAATATCCTGTCAATTTTCCAACCCAGGAATGTTGGTTTTTTTAAGAAATTAGGGTCATCCCTTTGAAATGTAATCATTAAGAAAGATAGTTCCCTTGTGTCTTGAGAGACTAGAAGTCCAAATTCAATAATCGCCAATTAGTAAACACAGATGGTTCAATCATATTGACAAAACTCCCCACCAAAGTCCTAAGCACTATTCAACTACCTTATGCCAGTGCCTAATATTCTCCCACCTTTCCTCCCCAGTGAAGCTGAATGCATATTGCAATGTTCTTGTATTCAATTTTTCTTGATTATTTAACTGCCCGTACTTCTTTGACAGAATGCATATTTTCACACTTGACCTATTTATTTCTATGATGCCATACTCTTTCTAGTTGGTAACAGGTGTTATCCCTTAACAGAAAAAAGAAAGACAGCTACCAGTTTCTTGGACCACTATAAAACAAATTATACTCCAAAGAAACTCCTTTGTAAACTGTGGAGTACTGATGTCAAACTTTAGTATGCTTAAGAATTTCTTATAATGCTTTTTGAAAATGTAGATTCTCAAGTTTCATTATCAGTGATTCTGATTAAGTATATCTGTGGTTGGTTTGGAAATACATATTTTAATATGAATCAAATGACTCCTGCTACAAGTTCTGATTTACATCATAAACTTGATAAGGGAAAAATTCAAATCTATCTTGTTCACAAATTTATCCCCAGCACAGGACCCTGCTGCTGTTGTTGAGTTGCTAAGTCATATCTGACTCCTTTGTGACTCCATGGAGTATAACCCACAGGCCCTCTGTCCATGGGATTTCCCAGGCAAGAATACTGGAGTAGTTTGCCATTTCCTTCTCCAAGGGATTTTCCTGACCCAGGAATCTTCTGCTTGACATGGGAATTATTTACCATTGAGTCATCAGAGAAGCCCAACATAGCATCTAGCATTCCATAAATATTATTGTGTAGATGACTGTTTTTGCTAGACATTTTTCCAATACATATGTTTTTCCTTTATGGAAATTTAATGCTTATGACTAAAATTTTAAATATAATCTATTTCATAAATTTAAAAATACTTCAAGAAGTTTTCTTTTCTTGGAGAAAATAATAAATGCTCTAATAACAGGCATGTCTTAAGTTTCATAGCAATATTTAAATGTGTTTCTGTCATATTTTCTTATTAGGTCCTCATAGCAGTCCTTCTAAGAAAACATATTATCTTCCCATTTTGCAGATGAGAACATTGAATTTCAGAGAGAATTAGTGACTTCTAATTACAACAAATTCATCATAGTGGGCTGTAATGCAAAGCTAGGAAATCAAGAGATACCTGGAGTAACAGGCAAGTTTGGGCTTGGAGCACAAAATGAAGCAGGGCAGAGGCTAAGAAGAGTTTTGCCAAGAAAACACATTGGTCATAGCAAACACTCTTGTCCAACAACACAAGAGAAGACACTGCACCTGGACATCACAGGATGGTCAATACCAAAAACATATTGATTATATTCTTTGCAGTCGAAGATGGAGATGATCTATACAGTCAGCAAAAAAAAAGACCAGGAACTGATTGTGATCAGATCGTGAACTCCTGATTGCAGAATTCCGACTTAAATTGAAGAATGTAGGGAAAATCACTAGGCCATTCAGGTATGACCTAAATCATATCGCTTGTAATTATATAGTGAAAGTGACAAATAGATTCAAGGGGTTAGATCTGATAGACAGAGTGCCAGAAAAACTGTGGACAGAGGTTCGTAACATTCCACAGAAAGCAGTGAACAAAGTGATCCCCAAGGAAAAGAAATGCAAAAAGCAAAATGGTTGTCTGAGGATGTCTTGCAAACAGATGAGAAAAGACAAAGAAAAAAAGAAAAGATACACCCATCTGAACACAGAGTTCCAAAGAATAGCAAGGAGAGATAAGAAAGACTTCTTAAGTGAATAATGCAAAGAAATAGAGGAAAACAAAAGAATGGGAAAGACTAGAGATCTCTTTAAGAAAATCAGAGCTACCAAAGGAACATTCCATGCAAAGATGGGCACAATAAAGGACAAAAATGGTATGGACCTAACACAAGCAGAAAATATTAAGAGGAGGTGCCAGGAATACACAGAAGAACTATACAAAAAATAGTTTTAATGATCTGGATAACCACAACGATGTGAACACTCATCTAGAGCCAGACATCCTGGAGTGTGAAGTCAAGTGTGCCTTAGAAAGCATTACAACAAACAAAGCTAGTGGAGGTGATGGGATTCCAGCTGAGATATTTCAAATCCTAAAAGATGATGCTATTAAAAGTGCTGCACTCAATATGCTAGCAAATTTGGAAATCTCAGCAGTGGCCACATGACTGGAAAATGTCATTTTAAATTCCAATCTCAAAGAAGGGTAATGCCAAAGAATGTTCAAACTACTATAGAATTGAACTCATGTCATATGCTAGCAAGGTAGTGCTCAAAATCCTTCAAGCTAGGCTTCAACAGTACATGGAATGAGAACTTCCAGATGTAATAGCTGGATTTGGATAAGGCAGAGGAATCAGAGATCAAATTGCCAACACCTGTTCGATGACAGAAAAAGAAAGTGAATTCCAAAAAAGCAACTGCTTCATTGACTATACAAAAACTTTTAACTGTGTGGATCACAACAAACTGTGGAAAATTCTTAAAGAGATGAGAATAGATCACCTTACCTGTCTCCTGAGAAATCTGCATGCAGGTCAAGAAGCAGCAGTTAGAACTGGACATGGAACGACAGATTGGTTCCAAATTAGGAAAGAGTATGTCAAGGCTGTATATTGTCACCCTGCTTATTTAACCTATATGCAGAGTCATCATGCAAAATGCTGGGGGCTGGATGAAACTCAGGCTAGAATCAAGGTTGCCAGAGAATTATCAGTAACCTTAGATATGCAGATGACACTACTCTTATGGCAGAAAGTGGAGAGGAACTAAAGAGCCTCTTATGAAGGTGGAAGAGGAGAGTGAAAAAGCTGGCTTAAAACTCAAGATTCAAAGAACTAAGATCATGGCACCCAGTCGTATCAGGTTATGGCAAATAAATGGGGAAACAATGGACACAGAGACAGTTTAATTTCTTGGGCTCCAAAATCACTGCAGATAGTGACTACAGCCATGAAATTAAAAGATGCTTGCTGCTTGGAAGAAAAGCTATGACAAACTTAGACAGTGTATTAAAAAAGCAGAGACATCACTTTGCCAACAAAGTTTTGCATAGTCAAAGCTACGTTTTTTCCAGTAGTCATGTACAGATGTGAGAGTTGGACTAATAAGAAGGCTGAGTGCTGAAGAATTGATGCTTTTGAACTGTGGTGTTGGAGAAGACTCTTGAGAGTCCCTTGGATAGCAAGGATATCAAAGCAGTGAATCCTAAAGGAAATCAATCCTGAATATTCATTGGAAAGACTGATGTTGAAGCTGAAGCTCCAATACTTTGGCCACCTGATGCTAAGGGCCTACTCATTGGAAAAAACCCCGATGCTGGGAAAGACTGAAGGCAGGAGGAGAAGGGGATAACAAAGGATGAGATGATTGAACGGTATCACTGATTCAATGGACATGAGTTTGAGGAAACTTAGGGAGATTGAAAGGACAGGGAATCCTGTCATGCTGTAGTACCTAGAGTCACAAAGAGTTGGACATGACTGAGTGACTGAACAACACCAAGAATTGCAACACAACACAACACATGATAGACAATATGTGTTGTCTTTTGGTTGTAAGCTTAAGACCATGGATAAAATTTGGTAAATGCTTTCAAATTATGTGTTATATTACTTTAAACAGATCTATAGATGTTTAAAATTAAAAAAATGTATTTTTGATGGTTTATTATAGGGTTATATTTTACATTGTAATCTTTAGATTAATGTTGTAAATTTAAATTCTTTTTAAAAATAAGCTTTGCTTAAACAACATAAATGTATTTAGCATATTTTTTTAAAGTTTCTAATACCCTTAAAGGTTTGAGCAACAACTACTCTTTACAATTTTATTTTTATTGGTATCTCTTTGTTATCTTTAAACCAGACATCAAAGAAAATATTTTAAAAATTTTCCATTGCCTTGTGTACTATAAGAAATTTTTAAAGCTTAAAAATATACATAGTTAACCAACTGATGTTGAAGTTTGAGTAAAATAAAAGAATCTACTTTTTTTTCCAACTGAGAGGACAGAAGCTTTTCAGAAACTCTCAAGTTATACTTTATTGCTCCTTTCATTTGTTGTAGGTCCATTGGGGATTTTTAAAAATAAATACACTTATTAATAAGTTCACTTTCTAATAAGTAGCCTCCTGTGCTGTATAAAATTTTATGTTTGGATACAAAGTTCATCTATACAGTGATTCTATATTTTAGTGGGGGTAAGGTGATTGGAGGTATATATGACACTTTGATTTTTGTTAACGCTAATTCCATAGAATATTCAAATATATTTCTGAGATTCTAACATGAATATTCCATAGAAGGGGTGGATATCTTCTCTGTCCAGTCCTAAATGTATCACATTTTTTAATAAAATATTTTTCATAATAACCAAAGCACAAGGATATTGTACCTAACATTGTTGAAATATGTATAAAATCAGGCCTCAAGGAAAATATGAAAGTTCTTAATGAAAGGAGTAAAGAGCCTCTCCCAAAACTGCAACCAAGATTAGTCTTCTCAGCATCTCAGTCAAACCTAATATATAGCAAGATCTTAACTAATTATCTGCCCCTTTATTTTTTTTTCTTAATTTTACTTTTTTTACTTTATAATACTGTATTGGTTTTGTCATACATTGACATGAATTCACCACGGGTGTACATGAGTTCCCAATCCTGAACCCGCCTCCCACCTCCCACCCCATATCTCTCTCTGGATCATCCCCATGCACCAGCCCCAAGCATCCTGTATCCTGTATCGAACATAGAGTGGCGATTTGTTTCTTACATGATAGTATACATGTTTCAGTGCCATTCTCCCAAATCATCCCACCCTCTCCCTCTCCCTCAGAGTCCAAAAGTCTGTTCTATACATCTGTGTCTCTTTTGCTGTCTCACATACAGGGTTATCATTGCCATCTTTCTAAATTCCATATATATGCGTTAGTATACTGTATTGGTGTTTTTCTTTGTGGCTTACTTCACTCTGTATAATCGGCTCCGGTTTCATCCACCTCATTAGAACTGATTCAAATGTATTCTTTTTAATGGCTGAGCAATACTCCATTGTGTATATGTACCACAGCTTTCTTATCCATTCATCTGCTGATGAACATCTAGGTTGTTTCCATGTCCTGGCTATTATAAACAGTGCCGCGATGAACATTGGGGTACACGTGTCTCTACACATGTACACGTCTCTACATGTGTACCCCAATGTTTATCTGCCCCTTTAAAATGCTCCTTCTACCCAAGATATGCTAAAGTCTGATCACAAATGTCTTTTCATCTCTTTCTTCTCCTGCCATTTCTTGCTAAGCTCACTGAAAAAGTAATGTGTCTTCTCACTGTCTACAACTACTTGCTGGGATTTTCTCATTCAGTTCAGTTCAGTGGCTCAGTCGTGTCCGACTCTTTGCAACTAATTCCAGATCTGCCATATTGCTGAACTGATTCTCACTAACTGAAACTAACATCAATATCATAGTGTTCTATAGACACTTTGCAGTATTTATCATATTGAAGTTTTCTACTTTTACTTCTTGTAGGACTATGAAATCATCTTTGTGATAAGACCTACTTATTTTTATTTTGAAAACACTTTTGAGAAATGATCTGTAAGTTGCCAAATATGTGAATTATTCTTACTAATTACTAAGCACTGCAAATTATCTATGCTTAAGATAAATGCATTAACACACAATCTTGATGTAAAGAACATGAAGGTCTCACTGATTTCTTTGTGGCTTCTCCGCATTGAGAGGGTTAACACCTAGTTGGCACAGCTTTGCGACAGATCAACATTTCCTCCCCAATTTTTGGCAATTTACTCATTTTACTTCTTCATCATATCCATACTATATATCCTCACTCTAAAAAACTGCCTTTGATTGGCTATGGAGAAGGGTACAGGGTCTTGCTAAAAACATTATATAGAACAATCATCAGGCATTTTTCTAGTGTCTGTCTGTACCAGACAAGGTATGTCAATAAATACATGTTTAGTATGAGAAAATGTAATCTTGAAAATACATCACAAAGAGATTAATGCCTATTAGCAACAAATCAGCCAACCCTAGAAGAATGCTGTCTCACTTTCTATGTCTTTGGTATTTCCATAGAAAATTACTATGTTTTATAATTATTTGAGGATACACAGCAAAATTCAATAAGCATTTATATGACTCAGTCCTATCCTAGGGAATGCATTTTCTGCCCCAGAGGCTCTATCAGTGCTATTTACAGTTGAACCCTGAACTTTCCAAGTTGCCAGCAAAGCAATCGGCACTACACTGTGCCTCTAGAAAGTCAAACTAGTAAAGAGATTGTCTTTACTCCACTGTATATTCTAGCCTCCTTTGTCGAAGATAAGGTGTCCATAGGTGTGTGGATTTATCTCTGGGCTTTCTATTTTGTTCCATTGATCTATATTTCTGTCTTTGTGCCAGTACCATACTGTCTTGATGACTGTGGCTTTGTGGTAGAGCCTGAAGTCAGGCAAGTTGATTCCTCCAGTTCCACTCTTCTTTCTCAAGATTGCTTTGGCTATTTGAGGTTTTTTGTATTTCCATACAAATTGTGAAATTATTTGTTCTATTTCTGTGAAAAATACCGTTGGTAGCTTGATAGGGATTGCATTGAATCTGTAGATTGCTTTGGGTAGTATACTCATTTTTACTATATTGATTCTTCCAATCCATGAACATGGTATATTTCTCCATCTATTAGTGTCCTCTTTGGTGTCTTTCATCATGTTTTATAGTTTTCTATATATAGGTCTTTAGTTTCTTTATGTAGATATATTCCTAAGTATTTTATTCTTTTTGTTGCAATGGTGAATGGAATTGTTTCCTTAATTTCTTTTTCTACTTTCTCATTATTAGTGTATAGGAATGCAAGGGTTTTCTGTGTGTTGATTTTATATCCTGCAACTTTACTATATTCATTAATTAGCTCTAGTAATTTTCTTTAACAAGTGGTGCTGGGAAAACTGGTCAACCACTTGTAAAAGAATGAAACTAGAACACTTTCTAACACCACACACAAAAATAAACTCAAAATGGATTAAAGATCTAAATGTAAGACCAGAAACTATAAAACTCCTAGAGGAGAACATAGGCAAAACACTCTCCGACATACATCACAGCAGGAGTCTCTATGACCCACCTTCCAGAATACTGGAAATAAAAGCAAAAATAAACAAATTGGACCTAATTAAAATTAAAAGCTTCTGCACAACAAAGGAAACTATAATCAAGGTGAAAAGACAGCCTTCTGTTAGAGGAGAACATAGGCAAAACACTCTCCGACATAAATCACAGCAGGATCCTCTATGATCCACCTCCCAGAATACTGGAAATAAAAGCAAAAATAAACAAATGGGATCTAATTAAAATTAAAAGCTTCTGCACAACAAAGGAAACTATAAGCAAGGTGAAAAGACAGCCTTCTGAATGGGAGAAAATAATAGCAAATGAAGCAACTGACAAACAACTAATCTCAAAAATATACAAGCAACTTATGCAGCTCAATTCCAGGAAAATAAATGACCCAATCAAAAAATGGGCCAAAGAACTAAATAGACATTCCTCCAAAGAAGACATACGGATGGCTAACAAACACATGAAAAGATGCTCAACATCACTCATTATCAGAGAAATGCAAATGAAGACCACAATGAGATATCATTTCACACCAGTCAGAATGGCTGTGATCCAAAAGTCTACCAAGCATTAAATGCTGGAAACGATGTGGAGAAAAGGGAACCCTCTTACACTGTTGGTGGGAATGCAAACTAGTAGAGCCACTATGGAGAACAGTGTGCCAATTCCTTAAAACACTGGAAATTGAACTGCCTTATGACCCAGCAATCCCATTGCTGGGCATACACATCGAGGAAACCAGAATTGTAAGAGACACGTGTACCCCAACGTTCATCGCAGTACTGTTTATAATAGCCAGGAAATTCAAGTTATTTTCTCTGGCATCCTGATATTGAATAAAAGTAAAAATTAAAATAAGATGTCAATATGTCTCTACCTTATATACTATAATTTGAAGTGATGGATGGTGAACCTGTTATCATAAATCTGTTTTAACTCAGATATGACAAAGGGACTTATTTGTTCGACCATTTCTTTATCCATTTACCTTTTTCCTCACTTTATTTTTTACAAATTCATCAAATTTTCAGAATAGGAAGTTCTCAGCAGTTAATAAGAGGATTCAGCAGTTTGCCTTTGTCTTTGAGCAGAAAAACATGTCAACATGCTCTTCCTAAACAATCCCTAACAGTTCCATACAAGATGCTGGCAGACAAACATTCCGGATTTACTGATTCCTCCCTGAATTATTTGTTTAATGTACAATTCCTCTGAATTATTTGCGAATTTCGATGAGCAGATATCATGCTGCAAAGAGGTGTGCGGTAACTAAACTAAGTATTTTCTCATTCTTTTGTCTCCACTTCCTGTGTCCAGTAGTTGAAAAGGAAGTCAAATTTTCCCAAATGACTGTGCGCTGTCAAAATGAGACACTAATTTAAATAATAAATAAGCTTCCTGGTTACCTTTTGCTCTATTCCACAATAAATGTTAGCACCTGATCTGGTTTCCAGCATTATAGCTGCGATATTTAAGTATACAGTATAAGATTGTTCTTGATTTATTAAAGTAATGAATTAGCTTTATTGAAAGTGATTAAACGTATTTTACTTTTTAAAGCCCAAGAACTAGAAAAGAAGAGCATTGTTACAATCTGAAAATAACTAGAAAGATAAGTTCATTAACTTGGCTACACTTGCACATCATAAAAACCTTGTTAAAAATTACTCCCTAGCCTGTTGTATTAGCTTCTTTATGAGGTAATTTCTCCATACAGTAATAAGATTTTTCTTTTACTCTCCAGTGCATATTAAACCCACTAATCTTCTTTTATAAACTATAGTTTCAGCCACTTTCTCAATTTACTCACTTTAAAGATACACTCCTATTAATATTAAAGGTAGCAAATGCAGATATGAACTTTGCAAAACATGTTTTCAGATTTATGGCACAATCTTTTAACAGTGTACTGGAACAGCACAAAAGGGAAAAAGCTGTAAATGTTGGGTAGGTCTCATGACAAACCAAACAATCTTAGTCTCCATAGAATTAATTTCCCATCCCATTCATTATGTTAATGAACTGTAGACATATTTGCTGCTGTCAGCAAATAAAAACAGAATGGAAAGACTTCGTTCATTGAAAGAAGTAAAATAAAATCATGCAGAGGAACTACACAGATGACAATGTTCTAACTAATATGGATTATTGATGTCCTGGGAAAGGAAAGCTGATTGCCATTTCTACCTGTAGGCTGATCTCTAAAGATCAATATTTTCCTTCTGTATCTAAAAGCAAATAAGTCATAGTATGAGATTAAGGATAAGTCTTTCAGAGGTTAAATTCAAGTTATTTAGGCTGTATCTTTTGTTTCTGCAATCCTTCCAAAATATCCAATATTTTCGACAGTGTATTTAACAGTGACATGAGTAATTTAGTTAATACTTGATTTCAAACATCCTCAATAGAATAGTATATCTTGGAAATGATGAATTAACTCAAATTGTTACAAAAATCTCTTTTAAAAGAGAATAGTGAAACAGAAACAGCTGCCCTGACATTTTTTTCTTCTACCTTAAAGTGAAAAATAAGAATTTCCCTATTGTCTTATGGTTGGACATATTTTGTTTACTGCATAATATTTAAAATTTGTTCAGTCTGTATGCTGAACTAGGGAAAGACCTTTGAAATATATGAGAAAGTCAAAATCATTAATATGTAAAAGTTTTTGCAGATCAACAAAAACTAAAGAAATACATCAGTAGGAAAAAGGATGTTATCGTCGTTTGTTTTGGGCCACAATGCTTGGTTTGTGGGATTTTTGTTCCCCAATCAAGGATCAAATGGATGCCCTTGGCAGTAAGAGCATAGAGCTCTATCGACTGGACTGCCAGGGAATTCCCAGGATCTAGTTGTTGTGTACCTGAAACAAATACCATATTGTAAATCAACCCTACTTCAAATTAAAAACAGAATTGAAGAAACCATGCTAAAGAAGGATTATAACGCACTAATAAATTTGTGATTAAAACAATTTCAAGTTCTCCACTAATTAAAAATAAAAATTAGAAATGATGGGAAATGGAAAATGTCATTTTTTCCAAAATCATATTAGCAAAGATTAAAAATAATGGAAATAAATGCTTTGTTCAAAACTTAGGATAAGATTATATGGTTTATGAATGTATACATTAGTATAATTCTTTGAGCAATGTTTAACAAATATGTCAAAAAATTTTGAATATGTGGATACCACTGGCCCCACATGATAAGGATATATATATAGATGTATATAAAAGATGATTTTAGAGAGAAGAAAATTGTAACAATGCTCATTAATATGTTGTAATTATGGTACACTTCAAAACATAGAACTTTTTTTTTTTTTTTTTTGGCTGAAAAGCACCATGTCTTTAAAAAAGTTTTTAAAAGTGTTATATTTATGTGAATTTAACTTTTTTAAATTAACCATATCAAGGAAATAATAATTAAAAGAAAACAGAAATCATAAATTATAATGTGCTCCATGTCCAAAACAGTGTGTTTGAGGATTTTTCTTCCTTTGTTAACAGGCGTTTAATTTACTTCCTTCCAAGTTACTTATGTTATAACTTGCCAATTCATTAAGCTTCCCTAAATTTATGGCCATCTGTTCTATTTTTGCTTGAGCAGAAGAATGCAAAAATGCATTAAACTACATGGTGATTCATTTTCTACCTTACTCAAGACTGGCAGTTTCACAATTAAAATGAAACTGTTTTTTTGACAGATGGAATGATAGTCAATGGAGCATCACTATGTCTTCTGTTGACTGCAGAAGATCTGAAATTAACCTGACTAGAGCTACCTAATTTGGCCAGTCATGGAGAGTTGCTTGAGGAAGTTGGTGGGTGGGGAGTGTCACTTCTTTTTCCCATTAAGTAGAAAAGAGGAGAACCGATAAAAGAAGACAACAGAAAGAGAAAATGAAGGAAACTGAATCTTTTCATTAGGGCCTGTATAGGAATCCCTGAATTCCAAAATTAAGTTCAATAGGTGCTTTGTTCCAAATGAAATGCAAAGAGAAGCAACACAATTAGCCTTAACAGTAATCTCTAGCTAAAGCTCTGCATAAAGGAAACCAGGCAAATACATAAATCCTTTGGGTTTCCAAGAAACAGACAATAAGACTAGGACCATAAAATACCAGCATTACAATAGTGAACTGCATGACAGAGCCAAGTCCTAAAGTTCATTAACAACAAAAAAATGACCAGCCATCAGAGGCCATGTGTGGAGAAAGAAATGCATCAGACCATTAGATGTGGAGTTCCTAAAATTAGGAAGTCAGGAAGCTATTTATGACCTAAAGGAATCATAAAGGGGAATTAGATATATCAAATCTTGTTTCTTCTCACCGCCTGTTTCTTACTATATGAAATCTGATCCATGTCTTGGCTGTTAGACTGAAGTAGAGATCATAAAACTGAATATTTATGAGAGATATTCCCCAAGCTATTTTTTGAGTTCCTTCTCTCACCTTCTAAGAATTTTTAAACCTTCGTGTTTTCATTCTAGGACAGTTCATCTGTAGTCAGACATATATCCATCTGTGGCCTTAATTTAGTCATCAAAGTATCAGTATTATTCATCAAAAAATTAATATCAGTTTTCTAAGTTTGTACTGGATCCTTCACGCAGAAATTAATCATAGCTTTTTTAATCCTCCTCATCATAATTTTTTGTTAATTATCAGTTCTGCCAAGAGCACTATCCTTCTAGTCTTCCATTTTCATCATTGTTATTTAAAATTTTTCACTTTTATGCCCAGTTACTCAACCCAGGAGTTGCCATCATAATAACTCCTATTTTGGAGAATTCCATTTAACCATTAGTTTTTCTCTTTCATGTTTTCTCTACATCCATCTAAATCCTTATCATGTCACACATGGATTCACCCAGGTATCCAACAAAATGTCCATGATTATTTTCTTTTTCCTTCTGCTCTCAGAAAAATATGTCCTATATCACTCTTTAGCTAGTTAATTTTCCACATAAAAACTATTTTGGGTCCTATATGATTCACAGAATAAGACCTAGACTCCCTAGGCTATCAAAATTCTAGATGAGTATTATTTAACCCCCCAACATTCCATATAATAAAATCTTCTTTTAAGTTTTTCTCAGTATGAACTTCTATGCTTAGGAGGAAGATGGGGGTATTAGAATTACTGCTGGAACAAATTACCATAAATTTAGTCGCTTAAAATGACAGGAATTTATTATTTTATGGTGTGCAGACCAGAAGTACAAAATGAATTTTAGGGAGCTAAAAGCAAAGTGTCAACAGACTCCTCTCTCCTAACAGGTTCTTCAGTTCAGTTCAGTTCAATTCAGTTGCTCAGTCATGTCCGACTCTTTGCGACCCCATGAATCACAGCCGATAGGCCTCCCTGTCCATCACCAACTCCCAGAGTTCACTCAGACTCATATGCATTGAGTCCGTGATGCCATCCAGCCATCTTATCCTTCGTTGTCCCCTTCTCCTCCTGCCCCCAATCCCTCCCAGCATCAAAGTCTTTTCCAATGAGTCAACTTTTTGCATGAGGTAGCCAAAGTACTGGAGTTTCAGCTTTAGCATCATTCCTTCCAAAGAAATCCCAGGGCTGGTCTCCTTCAGAATGGACTGGTTGGATCTCCTTGCAGTCCAAGGGACTCTCAAGAGTCTTCTCCAACATCACAGTTCAAAAGCATCAATTCTTCGGTGCACAGCCTTCTTCACAGTCCAACTCTCACATCCATACATGACCACAGGAAAAACCATAGCCTTGACTAGACGGACCTTAGTCAGCAAAGTAATGTCTCTGCTTTTGAATATGCTATCTAGGTTGGTCATAACTTTTTTTCCAAGGAGTAAGCGTCTTTTAATTTCATGGCTGCAGTCACCATCTGCAGTGATTTTGGAGCCTCCCCAAAAATAAAGTCTGACACTGTTTCCACTGTTTCCCCATCTATTTCCCATGGAGTGATGGGACCGGATGCCATGATCTTCGTTTTCTGAATGTTGAGTTTTAAGCCAACGTTTTCACTCTCTTCTTTCACTTTCATCAAGAGGCTTTTTAGTTTAGAGAGAAAATATTTCCTTGAATTTCCTAGCTTCTATCGCTGCATTTGTTTCATTCCTCCATCTTCCTGGGCAGCAACATATCTTCAAGCCTATTTTCCAGCTTCACTTTGGCTTTTCCTCTCTGATAAAATCTCTTTGTTCTTCCCTCTTAAAAGATACTTGTGCTTGATTTTGGACCCATTTAGTAATCTAAAAAAAAAAATCTTACTAATCTCAGGATTCTTAACTATTACACTGAGGTTATGCTGACAAATTATAGAAATTTCGAGGTAGTTATCTGTAGAAGCTTTATTCAGCCTAGGACAGCAGGTAATACTCTCTACAAAGTCTTCAAAGACATTTTATGTGTCTTGTACAAGTTCCCCTACCACACCTTTAAGCAGACCTTTGAAAGCTTTTCTCTCCACCAACTGGACACATGATTCATTTTTCTGAGCAAAAAATCATAAAACATTTTATTTAACAAATATAAGAAACAGATAGTACCCATACTATTCAAATGAATTCATTAGGCACTATATGGAATATAAAAATCTGATCCTGCCCTCACTGAATTTACTGAAGAAAAGAAACATGCATTGAATAAATATGAGTGGGAAGAAGCTATTTATCGTTGCCATTCCCATTCGCTCATCTTCATTTTTTCCTTCAACCCTCTCTAATCAAGCTAACACTCTACCAGTACTGCTCTTACCAAGGACCACAATGACATCTATGTCAGCCAAAAGTGATAAGATCATTTAGATCAACCCTGGGATTTCTTTGGAAGGATTGATGCTAAAGCTGAAGCTCCAGTACTTTGGCCACCTCATGCGAAGAGTTGACTCATTGGAAAAGACCCTGATGCTGGGAGGGATTGGGGGCAGGAGGAGAAGGGGATGACCAAGGATGAGATGGCTGGATGGCATCACGGACTCAATGGATGTGAGTCTGAGTGAACTCCGGGAGTTGGTGATGGACAGGGAGGCCTGGCGTGCTGCGATTCATGGGGTCGCAAAGAGTCGGACACGACTGAGCGACTGAACTGAACTGAACTTACTTGATTTTCTTCAACAGAACTCAAAAAAAGGTTCCTTTTTACCTGGAAGGTGTTAGTATTAGCATTAATATTAGTCAGAGTTCTTTGGAGAAATAGAACCAATACAAAATTGGAAATATATATCTGGACAGAGAGAACTATATAGACACACATACAACTAGATGTATATAGCTATGGTGTATATATATAGATTTATATATGACATCAGGTTTGGTAATACATTTTCTGAAGCATTGTATATTACTCTCTTATTTTAAAAAATCTTTATCATATATGTAATTCTTTAGGGTTCTTAGATCAAATTCCATAATGTGGAGAGGGAAATTTCCCCAACACCAAGTACTTCTTTAATTGTGATAGTTTCAAGATGGACACAAAGGCGACTCAGTCAGACACATAGGTGTAACCATTCTCCCCAAATTCCCCTCCCATCTGGGCTGCCACAGATAATAAAAAGGATGTTAATATTAAAAATAAAACTACTAAATGAAGTTCAAGGTTTCCCATACAGACCTTACTGCTTGTAGTATGCATCCTAACAGACATGTGTATACAATTTACTTTGTTTTAGAATCACTCATAACTCATCTCACATGACTACAGCACTATTTACCTGTGTCATTGATGGCAGTTTATTTAAATTTGAAGGTGTTATTACAACAGATAACAGTTCCATGTTCTTCAAGTTTCATTTTTAGGTGTTAATATTTAGATTCTAACACGGAGTGGTGGAAATAAGCTCTATTGGTCTACTTTAGGAGATGTGGAAAGAAAAAAAAATCAGCAATTTAAACTCTGAATCCCTATACAAAGTATTTCATTTAGCCACCATCTGGTCTATCCACCATGGTTAAATGCATAGTTATATGTGTAAGATTCACATGTATGACTTCAGTCTGTGCAAAACAATTCTGTCTTCTATGTTAACTTTCAAACAATATTAAAATCTACATGTTTTCACATAGGCACAATTTTTACTCTGTAAATTCGTATTGTGATATATTTTATTCATTCTACTCATTTAAAAAAGCTTAGAGTCACTTTATTTCTATAAAATATAGTATTCTCTTATAACCTCTTATAACTATAAAATATAGTATTCTCGTATTGTGATATATTTTATTCATTCTACTCATTTAAAAAAGCTTAGAGTCACTTTATTTCTATAAAATATAGTATTCTCTTATAAAATATAATCTATTTTGCTGCACACTGTTATGCCAAAGCTTCAGTTCAGTTCAGTTCAGTCGCTCAGTCGTGTCTGACTCTTTGCGACCCCATGAATCGCAGCACGTCAGGCCTCCCTGTCCATCACCAACTCCCAGAGTTCACTCAGACTCAGTCCATTGAGTCAGTGATGCCATCCAGCCATCTCATCCTCTGTCGTCCCCTTCTCCTCCTGCCCCCAATCCCTCTCAGCATCAGGGTCTTACATATGTATATATTCAACTCCTGTTAATATTATCACTTAATATCACTTAATTATTTATTTCATTCCAGGAAGATTTTGAAAAAGATGTCTAGAATCTTGGATGCCATCTAATTGATAAGTTAGTATACATAAAATAATTGGTTTGAAAATCCATCTGAGTTCCTCTCTCAACCCAAAATTCTGGATATATAAAACTGGGATCTTTCTGAATTATAGAAAATTCTAATGAAGAATTCCAATGTATCTATTACTAAAATACTATACGATTTTAACTTTCTTAAAGTGAATTAAATACTATAAAAATAGAATTTATCAAGAAAAAATTAATTAGATAACTAAAGTATTGTGACAAAAAAGCATAAGACTTGTACCCTGAAACATTCCTAAATATTTAAAATATAAAATTTTCCTTAAAACCATCAGTTCACTTCAGTTCAGTTGCTCAGTCGTGTCCGACTCTTTGTGACCCCATGAATCGCAGCACACCAGGCCTCCCTGTCTATCACCAACTCCCGGAGTTCACTCAGACTCACGGCCATCAAGTCAGTGATGCCATCCAGCGATCTCATTCTCTGTTGTCCCCTTCTCCTCCTGCCCCCAATCCTTCGCAGCATCAGGCTCTTTTCCAATGAGTCAACTCTTTGCATGAGGTGGCCAAACTATTGGAGTTTCAGCTTTAGCATCAGTCCTTCCAGTGAACACTCAGGACTGATCTCCTTTAGGATGGGCTGGTTGGATCTCCTTGCAGTCCAAGGGACTCTCAAGAGTCTTCTCCAACACCACAGTTCAAAAGCATCAATTCTTCGGCGCTCAGCTTTCTTGACAGTCCAACTCTCACATCCATACATGACCACTGGAAAAACCATAGCCTTGACTCAACAGACCTTTGTTGGCAAAGTAATATCTCTGCTTTTGAATATGCTGTCTAGGTGGTCATAAATTTCCTTCCAAGGAGAATCAGTCCTTCCAGTGAACACTCAGGACTGATCTCCTTTAGGATGGGCTGGTTGGATCTCCTTGCAGTCCAAGGGACTCTCAAGAGTCTTCTCCAACACCACAGTTCAAAAGCATCAATTCTTCGGCGCTCAGCTTTCTTGACAGTCCAACTCTCACATCCATACATGACCACTGGAAAAACCATAGCCTTGACTCAACAGACCTTTGTTGGCAAAGTAATATCTCTGCTTTTGAATATGCTGTCTAGGTTGGTCATAAATTTCCTTCCAAGGAGTAAGCGTCTTTTAATTTCATGGTTGCAGTCACCATCTACAGTGATTTTGGAGCCCCAGAAAATAAAGTCAGCCACTGTTTCCCCATCTATTTCTCACAAAGTGATGGGATCAGATGCCATGATCTTCATTTTCTGAATATTGAGCTTTTAAGCCAACTTTTTCACTCTCCACTTTCACTTTCATCAAGAGGTTTTTTAGTTCCTCTTCACTTTCTGACATAAGGGTGGTGTCATCTGCATATCTGAGGTTATTCATGTTCCTAACCATACCATTTCTGTCCTTTATCGAGCCCATCTTTGCATTAAATGTTCCCTTGGTGTCTCTAATTTTCTTGAAGAGATCCCTAGTCTTTCCCATTCTGTTGTTTTCCTCTTTTTCATAGACATTTAAATTATCTGGCTCATTAAAACAGTAATGGAAAATACTAAATTTTATAATTGTTACACAATTGAATAGGCACATTTCTCTTACAAATACTATGTTCTACTCCATATTTTTGTAAAAGCTCAACTATTAGTTTCAGTATAGAAATTAAAGTTACTCAGAAAGGAAGAATACCAGGCCACAAACTGATAATTTTATGTTCAGTAATAACTTCATTTACCAGTATAGAATGCAACTATAGAATTACTATTTTGAAATCAATGTTAAACTACACTTTCTCTGTTTAATTAATAAATACATGAATTAAGAATTATGAATTCTTTACCTCTTTTAAATTCTTAACACACATTTTCCCTTATAAACCTTTACGTAAAACTTTGTTTTTAAGAAAAAAGTTGGCAAACATTGAAATAACCAAATAACTTTTAAAGACATCTAGCCTTATGCAAATAAGACTCTTATTTCCTACCTATGTTCTATCCTGAATACAAAATTTGGATTTCTTTATGAGCTGGACACTATCTAAAAAGAAATGATCACTGGTTTACAAATAGGTAATGCTCAGGATTTCTAGTTGCATATAGTATGTTCTCAGAGTCATTTTGTCCTTTTAGCTAGGAATATACCCTGCAGCAAATTATTGTTACAATTTTTTTTTTACCATTTTGCAATAAAATAAGTGCTTATAGTCAAATATTTTATGTTTTTGTTTTATTCATAGATACCACCCTGAATAATCATTTTTGAGACCCTAAGATACTTGAATACATTTTAAGATTGAATACATTATCATAATGTGGTTATAAAAATCATAGTAGACAGAGCTCCTTTTCAAGGGAGGAAATCTTTTTTGTCTCCAAAGCAATGATTATCTAATCTGTGCAAACAGAACTGCTTACATTATACATATTGAAATCCTAGGATACACTCAATGTCACTTGCTAGATTGGGTCTCTAACTTAAAGCATGTGTCCTCTGCCGTGTGCTGTCTAGGCTTACTGTGAGTAGAGAATCATTCCCTTTTAATCAATTTCCATTGCTCAAATGTGTTGCCTTTAACAGCTAAGTGTTCTTGTGGGTGTTCTGAATCCGTTAGTTTGAGAGACAGCATATCACAAAGGTCAAGAATTTTGGTGATGCTGCCTCAAAGCCTCAGTCACATTCTAGGGCAAACTGAGGTGTTACTAGCCTTCCAGAAGCAGAAATTCTAGAAGCAATTGGAAACTTGATACACATATGGACTTAGGAAACTCCAGGAACAGATGAAAAGGAGAGCTTGTCCATATGGAAGATTACTGCCTCCTGATAGAAGGAGAGATTAACACAGAGCTTCATACTCTGAAGTTCATACCCAGGTATAGCAGCAATAAGTCATGTAGGCTACATATATGAAACTGTCACTCCTTTAGTTTTATTCAACATTCTTTATGTGGTTTTGTAACTTCTTTGGAGAATTTGAGTGGTAAAATTCATTTCCCACATGTACCATTGTATTAATTGGTTAAAATGGATTTCTATCAGGTTGCAGTATTTCTTAGATGACTCAGGATATCTGGTCTCTGGAACCATCGAGAGGAAATGGTCATTTGAAGCAACTCTGCTATATCAATATATGATTATATAGATCAAGAACTGTAACCATCTACTCTTTTCTGAATAGGAGTAGAATGTTCCTAAAGTAAAGGCACACGTGATATATTGATTTGAATTTGAGACAAATTCAGGGCACCTGCTAATTTCATGGAATCTTTTAGGAAAAATTAAGAGGTATAGACATACGACACAGAAGCTAAACAAATATTTGATTATTATTCCTGACTAAAACAACAAAAGTCTTCTGAACTGAAACAAGGCAAGGAGGAGGGACCAAAAAAAAAAAAAAAAAGAAAAGAAAATGATTTTCCCACAGCTGGTCTTCATCCTCTCACTCATTCCACCATGTTGGGCTCTGTGCCAAGTTAATAAAAAATCATTAAATGCTAAATACTAAATTGTTGTAGAAAATAAAATAATAAATTCAGAATTTAAAATGAGACTTTGTCATTAATTATTTTTAATAATTTAATGCAGAAAGAAAAAAATGGCTATTTTATCTATTATTGCATAACAATACTACCACAAAGTTAGCAACTTAAACAAGACATGTTTATGGTGTCATTGCCTGTGGACACTGTATAGTAGAGTACTCTGCAGTTGGGTTGCAAAGAGCTACAATCAACGTATCAGACAGGGTTGCTATTGCCAAGCATTGTATTAGGTACTGCTGCTGCTGCTGTTGCTGCTGCTGTTGCTAACTCACTTCAGTTGTGTCCGACTCTGTGCGACCCCATAGATGGCAGCCCACCAGGCTCCCCCGTCCCTGGGATTCTCCAGGCAAGAACACTGGAGTAGGTTGTCATTTCCTTCTCCAATGCATGAAAGTGAAAAGTCAAAGTGAGGACGCTCAGTTGTATCCAACTCTTAGCGACCCCATGGACTGCAGCCTACCAGGCTCCTCCACCCATGGGATTTTCCAGGCAAGAGTGCTGGAGTGGGTTGCCATTGCCTTCTCCGTATTACGTACTAGAGATACAAATATGAACAATCTGAACACAATCCATTCCTCCATTGATTTTATCATGTAGTGGGAGATTTTCACCCATGGATAGATGATTTCAACATAATGTTTTATTTAGGATATAGATGAGCTAGGATTTGGTGATTGGGATATGTGTGGTAAGTTAAGGGGCCCAGTCAATATGAAAACTTGGGTTTTAACTTAAGCATCTATGTAGCTTGTGAGCTATGCATTGATGTTGAATATAAAGAACTGTTAACAGCTCACCATTAAATATACCTCTATAGAATAAGATAATGACACTTTACTAATATCCATAAAGTCTGTTTTCTATTATACATTTACATATAAATAAATATATACAAGCATTGTAAAAATCTCTGCTATAGAAAGATTTTGTTTCCTTTTCCTTTTTCTTAATTAGCAATGCCATTCCCCTGACATGGTTGATTGAGCCAAGAGTAGCTATCCAACTCCAGAGGAACTAATCCATAAACCAATCTGAATTAATCAGGTTCCCTTTTGAGAATATGAACTAAGATATGTGGAAACCTAATAAGCTGCTAGCTGAGGTAATGGCAGATCATTAGAGTAAAGGTCCGTGAACTTCTACAGATGAGCTCCCTGGAGCTTCATGTTATCCAACAGTACTGAAATCTGGTTGTTCTGTTTTTCTTTAAATTTTAAAAACATGAATTTTTACAATAAATATCTCTAACTTGGATTAAGTAGGCCTTTATTGTCTTCAAACAATTTTTCCTGTCTAAAATATTTTGAAGACATTGATGTCTATTAGAAAAAACAAGGAGCAAATCCCATGACTCCATTCTGATATCATGGGGCTTGTTTCTACCTGAATTTAAAAGAGATACCAAGGGAACATTTCATGCAAAGATGTGCTCGATAAAGGACAGAAATGGTCTGGACCTAACAGAAGCAGAAGATATTAAGAAGAGTGGCAAGAATACACAGAACTATACAAAAAAGATCTGCTGCTGCTGCTGCTGCTAAGTCACTTCAGTCATGTCCGACTCTGTGACTCTGTGTGACCCCAGAGATTCACGACCAAGATAATCACTATGGTGTGATCACTCACCTAGAGCCAGACATCCTGGAATGTGAAGTCAAGTGGGCCTTAGAAAGCATCACTATGAACAAAGCTAGTGGAGGTGATGGAATTCCAGTAGAGCTATTTCAAATCCTGAAAGATGGTGCTGTGAAAGTGCTGCACTCAATATGCCAGCTCATTTGGAAAACTCAGCAGTGGCCACAGGACTGGAAAAGGTCAGTTTTCATTCCAATCCCAAAGAAAGACAATGCCAAAGAATGCTCAAACTACCGCACAATTGCACTCACCTCACACGCTAGTAAAGTAATGCTCAAAATTCTCCAAGCCAGACTTCAGCAATATGTGAACCATGAACTTCCAGATGTTCAATCTGGTTTTAGAAAGGCAGGGGAACCAGAGATCCAATTGCCAACATCCGCTGGATCCTGGAAAAAGCAAGAGAGTTCCAGAAAAACATCTATTTCTGCTTTATTGACTATGCCAAAGCCTTTGACTGTGTGGATCACAACAAACTGTGGAAAATTCTGAAAGAGATGGGAATACCAGATCACCTGACCTGCCTCTTGAGAAACCGGCATGCAGGTCAGGAAGCAACAGTTAGAACTGGACACGGAACAACAGACTGGTTCCAAATAGGAAAAGGAGTACATCAAGGCTGTATATTGTCACTCTGCTTATTTAAATTCTATGCAGAGTACATCATGAGAAACACTGAGCTGGAAGAATCACAAGCTGGAATCAAGATTGCCGGAAAAATATCAATCACTTCAGATATGCAGATGACACCACTCTTATGGCAGAAAGTGAAGAGAAACTAAAGAGCCTCTTGACGAAAGTGAAAGAGGAGAGTGGAAAAGTTGGCTTAGAGCTCAATATTCAGAAAATGAAGATCATGGCATCTGGTCCCATCACTTTGTGGGAAATAGATGGGGAAACAGTGGAAACAGTGTCAGACTTTATTTTTTGGGGGCTCCAAAATCATTGCAGATGGTGACTGCAGTCATGAAATTAAAAGACACTTACTCCTTGGAAGAAAAGTTATGACCAACCTAGACAGCATATTCAAAAGCAGAGACATTACTTTGTCAACAAAGGTCTGTCTAGTCAAGGCTATGGTTTTTCCAGTGGTCATGTATGGATGAGAGAGCTGGACTGTGAAGAAAGCTGAGCACTGAAGAATTGATGCTTTTGAACTGTGGTGTTGGAGAAGACTCTTGAGAGTCCCTTGGACTGCAAGGAGATCCAACCAGTCCATTCTAAAGGAGATCAGCCCTGGGCGTTCTTTTGAAGGAATGATGCTAAAGCTGAAACTCCAATGCTTTGGCCACCTCATGCAAAGAGTTGACTCATTGGAAAAGACTCTGACACTGGGAGGGATTGGGGGCAGGAGGAGAAGGGGCTGACAGAGGATGAAGAGAGCTGGACTGTGAAGAAAGCTGAGCACTGAAGAATTGATGCTTTTGAACTGTGGTGTTGGAGAAGACTCTTGAGAGTCCCTTGGACTGCAAGGAGATCCAACCAGTCCATTCTAAAGGAGATCAGCCCTGGGCGTTCTTTTGAAGGAATGATGCTAAAGCTGAAACTCCAATGCTTTGGCCACCTCATGCAAAGAGTTGACTCATTGGAAAAGACTCTGACACTGGGAGGGATTGGGGGCAGGAGGAGAAGGGGCTGACAGAGGATGAGATGGCTGGATGGCATCATTGACTCGATGGACGTGAGATTAAGTGAACTCCAGGAGATGGTGATAGACAGGGAGGCCTGGCGTGCTGTGATTCATGGGGTCACAAAGAGTTGAACACGACTGAGTGACTGAACTGAACTGAACTGAATTTAAAAACAGAAATACCATCTAGATTAAGTAACCATATTTTCCTAATCCAATTTCTTCTTTGATGGTTGTTTTTTATATCCCAGTATTTTCATTAGCAATGTGAATTTATATTTCTTGGTTTTCCAGTAATACTGTAGAATACTGAAGGAAGAGGATCAAGATTCTTTGGTGATCCCAGAGTACCTAGGGAATAGAGGTTTAATACTTGTTGGCTATTTAATTAGCCTTTGGTATTATTAAATTCCATGGGCAGAAGAGCCTGGTGGGCTACAGGCCATTGAGCCACAGAGTTGGACACAACAGAGCGACTACATGCACTCATACACATTTCTTTCATAGAGAAAAAAATTGTGTTCCACTTAATGCAGAAGACCAAGTCTTCACTCATAACATAAAGCAAGGGTCATATTTATAATTACGTGTCATTCAAGGAGGAAGGCATTCTGAACGGATTATTTCAAATTGTTATGAGGGGGCTAGAATATATATTTTTTTAACTTTTCTCATTTCCTCAGGAGTTTTAAAACTTAAGGCAATTTTTGTCCAGCAAGTCTGATGTATCTGTTAAATGAACTATATTGAGATTTTAGGGAACACTCTAGAAAACCTAGTTAAATACTGTTATGTACTGAGAGTTAACTTAGGCAGGGAGTCCAGTGCCCTTTAAGGAGGAGGTGAACCTTTTTGGTCATGCCTTCCCTAAGCCTTGTGCAACAAGGTATCTTGCCCAAGAACTGGCCTTTCTTTAGGTCCTGGAGCTGATAATTACACTGCAGGACAATGTCTTACTTAAGGAAATGCTTTTCTTAGGCTCTATGTTATTGATTTTAATTGTAACAAATCTTGCCTGGGAACCTGTTTCTCAAGAATTGTACCCCTGATCACACAGCATCAGTATATCTCACAGAGAGATGTTGCCAGGAACTTGCTCCTTCTGGCTAACGTTGCACTGAAGTTATCTCAGGATGTATGACTTGGGAAAGGGTCTATGGAACTCTTACAACCTTGAGGTATTCTTTTAATCTATTCTCAGCAGCCATTTGAGAAGTATATAAGGCCCTGCTTAAACTAGTGAGGGTGAGTTCTCTTTCTACCCACTTCCAATGTCTATGTCAGAAGCTTTCTCTGTCCTGTCACTTGAAATTTTGCTGCACAAAGATCTGAGTGACTGACGCTCATTTTTGAGTTAAATCTTCTCCTTCAGAGATCACAAACTCGGCAACTACCTCTGTAAGCTATCAGTACCATGTCCATACATCTTCACATCTAATCAATATGAAGTGAAGTCGCTCAGTCGTGTCCGACTTTTTGTGACCCCATAGACTGCAACCTGCCAGGCTCCTCTGTCCATGGGATTTTTCAGGCAATAGTACTGGAGTGGATTGCCATTTCCTTCTCCAGGGGACCTTCCCAACCCAGGGCTCGGACCCGGGTCTCCTACATTGTAGACAGACGCTTTACCGTCTGAGCCACCAGGGAAGTCCTAATCAATATAATAGAATTAAAAAGTGGCTATTTAAGATTATATGTTTACTGATCCAAAATCATTTTTTTTTTCCAAATATTACTGTGAATTTATTCAGGACATATTTAGGATCATGTTCTAACTATGAGACATTGTGCTAGGAATAGGTATACTGTGGGAGACAAGACACAGGATCTGACTTCAAGGATCTTACAACCCACTATAAGTTTATATATATATTTATAATAAATTTAAATACAAAAGACAAAACAATCTATGTGGACAATGTTTTAAATGATTTGTGTCAAGTCATTGACTCCACTTCTGATATTTTTATGATAAACTATAGCACCCAGAACAAGTAATTCTTCCCCTTCCACCCTTAAAAGCTCTTTTTTCTTGTTTTCTGCTTTTATGTTAGCAAGGAGATCCAAACTAGTCCATTCTGAAGGAGACCAGCCCTAAGATTTCTTTGGAAGGAATGGTGCTAAAGCTGAAACTCCAGTACTTTGGCCACCTCATGCGAAGAGTTGACTCATTGGAAAAGACTCTGATGCTGGGAAGGATTAGGGGCAGGAGGAGAAGGGGACAACAGAGGATGAGATGGTTGGATGGCATCACGGACACGATGGACATGAGTCTGAGTGAACTCCGGGGGATGGTGATGGACAGAGAGGCCTGGCGTGCTGCGATTCATGGGGTCGCAAAGAGTCGGACATGATTGAGTGACTGAGCTGAACTGAAATGAAGCCATTTGACTTAAATATAACATTTGAAGGTATAAATATATGTAGAAGGTTTAAATCCATTGATAACTACTTTCATAATTTAGAATCTGATTACTTTCTCAGTAGTGAAGATATTACTTTCATAATGGCAAATGTACAGGGAGAAGATGTATGGAAAGGTGCTTTGGAAGTGTTTGAGATTGAGACATTTCAGGGCATTATTTCATCAGATAATTTTATTCAGCTAATAAGCAAGAGAAAATTTGGACTGGCAGGTTAAATCAATCAATCAGATTAACAGAGGAGAGTTGCTCTTGAAAATCAACTGCGATTCATGGGGTCGCAAAGAGTCGGACATGATTGAGTGACTGAGCTGAACTGAAATGAAGCCATTTGACTTAAATATAACATTTGAAGGTATAAATATATGTAGAAGGTTTAAATCCATTGATAACTACTTTCATAATTTAGAATCTGATTACTTTCTCAGTAGTGAAGATATTACTTTCATAATGGCAAATGTACAGGGAGAAGATGTATGGAAAGGTGCTTTGGAAGTGTTTGAGATTGAGACATTTCAGGGCATTATTTCATCAGATAATTTTATTCAGCTAATAAGCAAGAGAAAATTTGGACTGGCAGGTTAAATCAATCAATCAGATTAACAGAGGAGAGTTGCTCTTGAAAATCATCTTTGTCATGCAAATATTACAGAAATAAAAAACAGCAGTAAGCCTAAATTCAACTAGACCATCTGGTATCAGAATTTCTCTAAATCTCACAATTTTCTCCCAGTCTTGCTTTGCATGAGGTCATTTTCACCACTTATTTAAAACAGTTTGTTTTCAATTTATATTCATATATTAAAATGTAGGTATTGACTACATTAAAGTTGTTTTTCTCTTCATTATTCATAATACCAAGTCCCTGGAGAAACTCATAAAATCTTTGAATTTTAGGTCAACTCCCTGGACACTTACTTCTGAGACAGATCAATTTACTTTTTTCCTCCTTCTGAACCACCTTCTAAAGGAGACACTGACAATATGACTTATGATTTCAGCCCCACTTAATTCCTTCTACCTGAACTGTTCCCTTTATCTGAAACATTTTCTTCATCTGAAATACTTCTTCATGAGTTGAGTCATTTAAACTACACCTGCTATCCTTTCCCCCTTCACCCAGCTTTATACAGAACATTCTTCATTCATTTTCTTTAATTTTACACTAAAAAATAAGAGTTTCCAATTTTAAATATCACTTCATTCTACATAATGAATTTGTCCCCAGAAAACTTTTTACAGTATCAGATATGAAAGAATTTTTCTTGTTAGCTTTTTCACTCAATAAAATGATTTTTATAGGACAACTAGACACACATTGTTCAGAATCTCTCAAGTTAAAAATCACAGACCTTAAAACTTCAGCCAATGTCACCTTTCCAAAATGCTTTACATATTTTTAGTTGCTGAAACAACTACACTGGCCAAAAGAGTGAGTTATTTCTCAAGCAGCAAATGGAATAGTGAATCTATGTTTAAAAAAAAAAAAAATCTGTTTCCTAAGAGGTTTCTTAGCTTAGTGAAAACACAGAACTTGAAAATAACATTAAGTGAAAAAACTTATTTTATTAGTATTTTTTCCTTTTTACCAAATACTGAGAATTGGTATAATGTCAAACAAAAAGAGTGACCATATATAAAATCATCCTGTGAGTACAAACATATGTTTAATTACCAGGATTACTACTCTTTTTTAAAATCTTGCTCACTTGAGCTAGCATATTTGGGCTTGCCACCTTGTCTTACTAAGAACAGAAATTTGGTATAAATGATGTGTTTCCACCTGTGTCTCCAAATAAATTTCATGGTTTATAATTTTATTTATACAAGCATCTTGCGATTCTTTTCTCAATCTAAATTCGTAAGGAAACATTACACTTCAGTTAACTACAGAAGCCACAGGCAGTTTACAGTTTGCCAGTTTTTGCAGTTTGGTTGCTTGAAAATGCCTATTTAGCTGAAGACTTTAGGCTTATAACTAGAAAAGAAAAAAAGAAAAACCATGTTTGTCTATTTAATGTTCCAACTTATGTGGTCTCTTTCTAGAGCTGACATATCTATCTTAATTAGTCCAATCATCTAAACCATATCTGTTATCTTGATCACATGTATACATTTATTTGCTTTCTTTCATGTATTCATTTTTCTCATTAACATACTTCACATGCTAACTCCAACAGTTTGGTTCTTTACCTTAATCCAATGCCAGGCTTTCTCTTCCTCTAAAAGGATGTTTTTCTCCTCTTACAGGTCAAAATTATGAATATTTGCAATTCCTCTCAAGTGTAAAGTGTTGTTACAGTTTTTCAGGTACTACACTTTGGATCATAAATGAATTTGGTAATTTTTTCTTTTTTGGTTTACTATTTATTTCCTAACATAAAATGGAAGAGGTAGGCAAGATTAGGTTTAAGAATTGGTGAAGCTTTGGGCAAAACCCAGCTATAGACACTTGGTATGTTTGTGTGTCTTATTTTTTCTTAACTGTAATTTTCACATCTTTAAATAAGAAATCTGTTTTAGGTTATCATGGGAACTGACTTATTCTATTTTCTAACATCAAGTTCAGTTCACACATTTATAGCCTGCCTGGTCCCTGTAGGCATCTACGTTTACAATTCTGAGATAGAAGAGGTCTAACGTTCCATAGAGCCATAGCAAGGTAATAAACTGAAGAGATTTTTTTTTCTTACAGTACATTCAATTTCATTACCGATTTGTTATTAAACATTAGACCATGAAACTGAGATATTAGGACATTAAATGTGGACAAACAATATAAGTCCCATTAGCCTACAGGGGAAGCAATGAATGATCTCATTTAATTTGTGGAAAGTTGAATAGCAGCAACTCTGCAAATGAAATCAAGTGCTATGCCTCATTGAATGAGCTCAGAGCCCTCCAAGGGGAGATCTGTGTTCCAAGATATAGCAAATAACAGGCAATGTCTTTAACTTAGCTGTAATTTTTGAATTGTTAGTTGGTGGAAGTTATTAAGAAGAAGGATGTAAATGGCCTAGCTCTGCAGGAGGCTTGAAGTGCCCACGTCAATGAAGCTCTCAAGGTTCTAAAGTGAAATGAAAATGTTAGATTTTTATTTTTACTGTCCATTGATTGCATAACTTCTAATTTGCCTACTTATTTCCATATCTCTTCCAAAAAAGCTAGGTTTAAATTTTGCTGAGATTCTTAATCAGACCTTTCCTCTCAAGAGGTTCAATGATCCTTTCTTTTTTATAACTACTTTAATATTTTTGACACTTTCTGCTCTACCATCACTTTGGCACATTTGCTGATTTCCATGAATCATAAATTCTGGGATATACTGAAATATCTGACACTTTCACTCAGCTTACTTTGACAATTTATCTTAAAAGTATACGCAGGTGAAAGTAAGGTTGTTATGCAGAGGTTATAAATGGGGCAAAGTGCAGGCCGCTTATGGTTCTGCAGTGAAAACTGTATAATTTTGCATGCAACCTTTGGCATAACTACTCTCTGTCTAGTTTCATTATAGATAGTAGACATTTAAACAATTTTATTTTGTACAGACTTTTTATTAGAGTCATGTAAAAGTTTCTTCCAATGGTTGTTTAGTGTATAATTTCAGACATGGCAACTATCCCACCCTTACAGCAGTAGAGATTTTCTTATTTCTTTTCTTGATGTTATGAACTTGTTAAGAAATAATCTTGTTTTCATCCACTTGTCAGATATGGTTTATTGGATGGAGCCCTAAGCATGTAAATAGAAGATATGACTTTGAGTTTTGACTCTAATATTTGATAGCTTGACACTTTCTTAGAGGAATTCCTTAACTGCAGGAATTCCTTGATTGCTCATTTTCACATCAGGTCAATGAGACTAAAAGTACCTTCCATATCAGGTTGTTAAGAGTACTAAATAAAGTAACAGGTGTGAAAGAATCCTGTAAATGGTTGATCACTAGGTTAGATACTGATACTAGTAATTTCTGCTAGAAATTACCTTGAGATTTAGCAAATGTTTAAATGGTAATTGACTCTGTGATTTGGGCTCATTCATACTGGCTTGAATGTTCCAGTTAATTATAAGGCAATAAATAAAGTTATTCTGCTACATTCAAATAACCATGAAATAACTTGTCTAGAAAGGCTGACGGTGGGGCTATGTAAAGCTCTCCTAGTAATCTCATTGTACTCAAATACCAAGGAAATGGCTAATGGTCTTAAAATTAACTTTTAAAACAAATTGAAGGTTAATAATATTCTGATAGAGATTTTCTCTATATAATTTAAGGTAAGCTTCTTTTAAAAGCTTATAAATAACACGACAACAAAGCAAAATGATGTGACTCATTCAGCCCTCCTAGAAAACCCTACTGGAGAAGGCAATGGCAACCCACTCCAGTATTCTTGTGGAGAATCCCAGGGATAGAGGAGCCTGGTGGGCTGCCATCTATGGAGTTGCACAGAGTCGTACATAACTGACGCGACTTAGCAGCAGCAGCAGAAAACCCCAACAGCATCATGTTTTTCATTGAACTATAACTCACAATGCAATGAATTACACAGATCTGAACAGTGAAACTTGATGAGATTAACATGTGTATAAGTATGTAACCTGCACCTTAGAAAAATATGGACTATTTCTATTATTTCAGAAAGTTCCCCTTGCCATATTCCAGTTAATATCCTCATATGTAACCACTGTGACTGTCCTTAATAGATGATTTCACTTATTTAAACTTCTTAAAAATGGAATCATACCACATGTACTTTTTTTGTGTCTGTCTTCAAACTGTTTTAATTATTCATCAATATAGGCTTGCTTATTTATTTTTGTTTATTGCTAAGCAGAATTCTACTGATTGAGTACATAACAATGTTATTTCACTTTCATGTTAATTGAATATCTATGTTGTGTCTAGTCTTTGGACAGTAAAAAATAAAACTGCTTTTTAATAGACATATATTTCCTTTCTTTCTAGAAGTGGCATTGCTGGGTCAGAGGATAAACGTGTCATGCTGTGCTGTACTGAGTTGCTCAGTCATGTCTGACTCTTTGTGACTGCATGAACTATAGCCCACCAGGCTCCTCTGTCCATTGGATTCTCCTTGCAAGCACACTGGAGTGGGTTGCCATGCCCTCCCCCAGGGGATTTTCCTGACCCAGGGATCGAAGCCAGGTCTCCCACATTGCAGGTGGATTATTTACCATCTGAGCCATGAGGGAAGTCCAAGAATACTGGAGTGCGTACTTGATTTTAAAAGAAACTGCCAAAATGTTATTCAAAATAGTTGCAGTATTTTACATTCCATTCATTACACTGTAATGAATGTTTCAGATGCTCTGAACCCTCATCAAAATTTTATATAGTCTTAGCCACTTTATTTACTGCATGTGATATAGTATCTCATACTGGTTTTAATCTGATATTTACTGATGACTCAAGATTTTGAGCACATTTTTATATAATTATTTGGCTACTCATATATCTTTTTTTTAATTAATTTTTATTTTTTGGTTTGTTTTGCTTTACAATACTGTATTCGTTTTGCTATACAATGACATGAATCAGCCATGAGTGTACATGAACTCCCAATCCTGACCCCCACCTCCCCCCTCCCGCCCCACACCATCTCTCTGGATTATCCCCGTGCATCAGCCCCAAGTTTCCTGCATCCTGCATCGAACCTAGACCAGCGATTCGTTTCACTTATGATATCATACATGTTATACTGCCACTCTCCAAATCATCCCACCCTCTCCCTCTCCCACAGAGTCCAAAAGGCNAAATAATTCTTATACTAGAAATCTTCCTTCTAGTGAAATCTTGCAAAGTATCTCAATATATACAACAAATGTGCTTGGAACAGCCGTGTTCATCCCACCCCCACCCTAATCCCTGTGGCAGTCCCTCCCTGAAGTATCTTCTCTGTGCCTCCTAGAAGATTTTCAAATAATTGTACGAATATAACCTCTTTTTTTTAATTAATTTTTATTTTTTAGTTTGTTTTGCTTTACAATACTGTATTCGTTTTGCTATACAATGACATGAATCAGCCATGAGTGTACATGAACTCCCAATCCTGACCCCCACCTCCCCCCTCCCGCCCCACACCATCTCTCTGGATTATCCCCGTGCATCAGTCCCAAGTTTCCTGCATCCTGCATCGAACCTAGACCAGCGATTCGTTTCACTTATGATATCATACATGTTATACTGCCACTCTCCAAATCATCCCACCCTCTCCCTCTCCCACAGAGTCCAAAAGGCAGTTCTATACATCTGTGTCTCTTTTGCTGTCTCGCGTACAGGGTTATCATTACCATCTTTCTAAATTCCATATATATGTGTAAGTATACTGTATTGGTGTTTTTCTTTCTGGGTTACTTCACTCTGTATAATAGGCTCCAGCTTCATCCACCTCATTAGAATTGATTCAAATGTATTCTTTTTAATGGCTGAGTAATGCTCCATTGTGTATATGTACCACCACTTTCTTATCCATTCATCTGCTGATGGACATCTAGGTTGCTTCCATGTCCTGGCTATTACAAATAGTGCTGGCTAACAAACACATGAAAAGATGCTCAACATCACTCATTATCAGAAAAATGCAAATCAAAACCACAATGAGGTACCATTTCACACCAATCAAAATGGCTGTGATCCAAAAGTCAACAAGCAATAAATGCTGGTGAGGGTGTGGAGAAAAGGGAACCCTCTTACATTGTTGGTGGGAATGCAAATTAGTACAGCCACTATGGAGAACAGTGTGGAGATTCCTTAAAAAATTGCAAAATAGAACTGCCTTATGACCCAGCAATCCCACTGCTGGGCATACACACTGAGGAAACCAGAATTGAAAGAGACACATATATCTTCTGTGAAGCTTTTTCATTTGTCCATTTTTAAAGTTGATCTGCTTATTTTCTTAGTACTGATTTTTAGAGATTCCTTTTTATTTATTCTAAATAAAAGGCCTTTATGAAATAGATGTACCAAGAACACTTTCTCCCAGTTTTTACTGCTTTTTCATTCTCTTCAGTTCAGTTTAGTTCAGTTCAGTTCAGTCGCTCAGTCGTGTCTGACTCTTTGCGACACCATGAATCGCAGCACACCAGACCTCCCTGTCCATCACCAACTCCCGGAATCCACTCGGACTCATGTCCATCGAGGCAGTGATGCCATCCAGCCATCTCATCTTCGGTCGTCCCCTTCTCCTCCTGCCCCCAATCCCGCCCAGCATCAGAGTCTTTTCCAATGAGTCAAGTCTTTCAATGAGGTGGCCAAAGTACTGGAGCTTCAGCTTCAGCATCATTCCTTCCAAAGAAATCCCAGGGTTGATCTCCTGAATGGACTGGTTGGATCTCCTTGCAGTTCAAGGGCTGATGTATATTAACAAGCTGTATATTTAATTTTGATGGAATCCTGTTTATGGCATTTAATTTTACAGTTGGTGTTTTTAGTGTCCCCTCTGAAAAAGCTTTGCTTGTCTCAGGTCTTAAAGGTATCCTCCGATGTATTTCTCTAATAAGTATCATCGTTTCAGTGCTTACTTTTAAATCTATGATCTATCTCAAACTGAGGTAGGAGTGAAAATTCTTTTTTCCCCCTATTTAACCAATGTATCCATCATTATTTGTTGAAAAGACTATCCTGTTCTTTGAACTGTCTTGGCATCTTTGTTTAAAGTCATCTAGGTCTGGTTTTGTGTCCAGAACCTCTTTTTCCTCCACTGATCTTTTTGTTTATGCTTATGCCTATGCCACATTATTTGAGGTAGTAGCTTTATACTAAATTTGAAATCAGGTAGTGTGAAGCCTCCAAATAACTTTTTTTTCATGATGGTTTTACTATTCTCAGGCCTTTGCTCATCAATACAAGTTTAAAATAAACTTGCCTAATTCAACTAAAAATGATTTTGTTAAGATTTTAATCATAAATAATAGACTAATTTTGAGGGGATTAACATTTTAATTTTAATTCCCCAAATTCAAGACCAGAGTATTTATATAGGTAGCATTGGTTTTTTCACTCTGATTTCTCTTAGCAATACTTGGTTGTTATTGGTTTAGAGGTCATGCATCTCTTCAGTCCTCCCAATGAACACCCAGGACTGATCTTCTTTAGGATGGACTGGTTGGACTCCATGCAGTCCAAGAGACTCGCAAGAGTCTTCTTCAGCACCACA